>JAKSZT010054540.1:15614868-15660636 GCA_026826555.1 Tolypeutes matacus | reverse complement strand
CCATCCATCCATCCATCCATCCATCCATCCATCCATCCATCCATCCATCCATCCATCCTCCCATCCATCCATCCTCCCATCCATCTATTCATTCATCCATTCACCCAGCCAGCCAATATAAACACTGATTAAGAACTTGTTAATTGGCTCTGAGAAAAGGTTCCAAGGGCGCCATGTCCTTACCCTTGAGTGTCAAGACAAAGTAGGAAAACAAAGACCTTCAGCTTAATACGCTCGCTACTAGGAGAACAGTTTATGCAAAGTATAAAATAAGGGAGTGTCTCTTAGATCAAACCATGTTGGCTCCTCTAATTTTAATATCATTAAAAGGACCAGCAAGGAAAGAATTATACAGGGCCCTGTAATGATCAAGGTATAACTTTGAGGCAAGAGAATGGCTAAGATAGAACTGAGAATTTTCAATGTGAAAGTTCATATTATAATCTTAGTTTCAAGGTAAACACAAGGGGTTTTGTCTAAATCACCTGCTTTTAAGAAGTTCTTACTTTTGCTGGTCTGGTACATTTGCCATTCTTAAAGCAATTAGTCAGTGACCCATCTTCAGATCACCAAAACATAAGAAATTTCAATCCTGGGTAATTAATTAATAAGGGCTGGCACTAAATGCAACACATGTATTGCAAGATGGTTTCAAGTTGCCTGTTTGCTTGCATCTCACCAAACAGGTACTGGGGAGGAAGATAAAAATTTAGCCATCTTTTCAGCTGAGGTCTTTGCTTGCCCTGCCAGAATTTGCTCTCGTCTCCTGGCCTGGTCAATGCTGCCTTGGCTGACTCTGGCATTGGATTTGCCTAGCACCTTGCAGTTAGTACCTATGGCCTAGGACTCTTTGCCTATCTGGACCAGAGGTTTGCAACCTTTGTCTGGCCTGATCATGTGACCACCTGTCCTCTCCATTTATCCATCCATCCTCCCACTCATCCATCTCCCATCCATTCATCCATGCATCCATCTATCCGTCTATCCATCCATCCACCATCCAACCATCCATCCATCCATCTCCCAGTCATCCATCCATCCACCCATCTCTCACTCATCCAACCATTCTCCCATTCATCTATCCATCCTTATTACTGCCCCGGGAGGCTAGTCTTCTCTCCCCTTCTCCCCATTGTGCACATTTAAATGGTAGATTTAGTGCTCAAATCCAGACCCTGTGAATACTTGAACTCTTCATCCACTGTGTTTCCAGCCTTCACAATGTCTCTGAATGGAGACTAAGTCACTGCTCCTAAAACTAAGGAGGAGCCACTCTTGTCCCCTGCTGCAATGACAGAGGCTCTTGTACCCTTCTGGTTCAAGCCAGAGCCTCCCTTGTTGAGCACAAGCAAGGGAGAAAGGCATGCTAGGTGAACACTGTGCTCTGAAGCTGCAGGTGCCTTCAGGCTGGTCTGGCCAGCCTCAGCCTGCACAGGGCCACCTGCGGTGTGGGACTGGGCCAGGGTGGGATTAGTCGTGGAGGCCTGGACAGGTACCTTCTCATCATACACAATGCGTGGCCTGATCTCAGGAGCCTGGTAGCCGGGTGTGCCCTCCACGCCAAGGGCACCCTCGTGGAACGACTGCCGCGAGATCCCATAGTCGGAGAGCTTGATGTTGACATGTTCCCTGATGTCGAGGGACCAGACCAGAATGTTGTCCGACTTCAAGTCACAGAATATGATGTTCTTCTTGTGCAGGTAGGCCAGGCCGGAGGCAATCTGGTAGGCTATTTTTTGGGTGAGAATGTGTCCCAGGGGCATGAAGGAAGAATCTTTGCAACAAAACAAAACATTAAATTATCATTATAACAACTGTCTCCCTTTCTTCCCCTCCAAATTGTGCAAATACTAACATATTTTCAACATTCTCCATGCCAGATGCCAGAAGGCACAGAGAATGATCTTCCTAAGTGAAATGTTGTTTAGGATAAAAAGCCCTGTCCATAGAAATTCATTCATGGTGCCTCATGCCTGGAATTGTTAGTTTTACCAAAACAGCAAGCACTCACAATTTTTAAGAGTTAATCTCAGACCAAGGTTGCCATATTACTAACCTCGTTAAAGAAAAAAAAAATTCCCTTTCATTGAGGGAAGAATGATTTTTTTTTCCAAATATGACTTTTCTGGAAAATACATTTAGATTTTACTGAGGGGCTATTTTTTTTTTTTTTTTAAACATCAAAATAACACGCCAAGGCATGGTTGACAACACTTTGCTGTTTCCCAGTTCTCTCCAAACCCAACTATAATCCCCAAATGAGCATTTTCTCCATGAAAATACAAAATTTCAAAGGCTGGAGCCTTGTTTTCCAGAAACTAGATGATGACATTCATTTTACTAGTAACTAACAGCCATTCTTCTGGAATGTTATATTTCTTTACATTTTTATCCTGAGGATAATTGTCTCATCACTATCCCAAACCAACATGATTTTTTTTTTCATTCTTTGAAGCAATTGAAATTTCTCCTCTCAGTCACATTTCCAACATATTTGGAGGTATCTATATTTTGTCCTCAGTTGATTCATTTACATTGGATAGAAAAATGGTTGATTTTAATGGCATTTCTTCTTTCTCTCTCCCTCTGTCAGCTCTTTGGAGTTGAGTAACCCATTTTTCAAGGTAAATTATTTTAAAACGTAGTTTAAAAATGAAATATGATAAAAACTGGGGGAATGAGTGGGTCTCAGAATTTTAACGTGTATGGTGCGGTATTTTAGGGGGCAGGCTTCCCGGGGCCGCCTAATTAGATGCTCAACTTCTGGGATTATGGCAGCAAACCAGGATTTGGAAGCTGGACCCGTCTGCCTCTGAGGCGCAGCCGCTCTGGCCTTGCCACTGCCACTCCAGAAAGGACCTGGCCGGGCACCTTTCTGCACCCTCAGGGAGCCAGGCTGGCTGAGACCCTGTGGCCCTAAACCCACACCTGGGACTGCTGGGACAAGGAAGTGGGACCATCCGAGCCCGCCTTGCCCACCGTGGCCTCTGCTGCCTCCTTGGCTTCCTCGGGCCACCCGGAGGTCTGGATCAGGTCGGGCCACACATTGGTACCTTTGGCATTTTCAGAGAGGACGGTGTTGAGGCTGCCGAGCGGGGCCAGCTCCAGGGCAAAGCAGAGCGGGTGGATACTGATGCCAATGAGGGACACAATGCAGGGGTGCTGCAGGGCGTGCAGCATGCTGGCCTCCTGCCGGAACTCCGAGAAGTTCTTCATGGCGTCCGTGGCCCGCAGGTGCCGCAGCATGGTGTCTGCCGGGTGAGAGGGAACAAAAGCCGTGGACACCTATCAGCCATGCTCAGACCTGCCTGACAGGGACTTAAAGTCTCTCGTTGTCTCAGGGATGGCACACGATGTCACCAAGAATTTGTCCCCAAATGGTGCTGCGGAGGCATTCTGGCGAGTCGTCCTAGGACCAAGTGTCAAAGCCACAGATCGTGGTGGCATCGGTGTCCCCACCCACCCCTCGATGGCTCCTGTTCAACAAGCTGCAGACTTGTCAGGCAGCCCCCATGAGCTGTGCCCATGCTCCCTGCCTCCCAGCCCGTGCTTCCTCCCTGAGATGGCCTGTGTTGTTTACCTGCTGGGGCGTTGGCGAAGTTCTTGAATTTCTTGATCTGGAATCGCTTCACCGCCACCGGCGTGCCCTGGTACCGAGCCCGGTAGATGATGGTGCCGCTGCCGCCCTGGCCCAGGATGCTGTCCTCATCCTCGTTGTGCTCCAGCTTGCTGTTCTCCAGGAAGAGTCTGCCAGAGACACAGCCCCGGAGTCAGCTGGGACCCGTTTCCTTGTAAAGATTCCATGCTTTGAGAGCTAGTCTCTGTCTGAAAACTGTATTTACTGCTAGATTAGTCCTCTCTATTTCTTTTTATTAAGCAAAGAATGACCTAAACTGCCACACACATCAGTGTCCCCACATCAATGGCTCAGATTTCATCCAAGGACAATTCTCACTGGTTAGTGTATTTTTAATCCTAGGTAAAAGCAAGATGTACAAGATTGACTTTTGGAAATGCTGCCAGCAGCTCTTGTGCACCTGGGCCATTTCTGCAGACTCCTGTGGGCCCGGAGGCTTTGGGGGTAAGAGTGTCGGGGTGCACGGAATCAGGGAGAGGCCTAGAGTGTCCTGGGTGCTGGGCACTCTGAGGCCAGGCAGGCAGTGAGGCCACCATAGGCCCTTTGTGGGTTTTGGCCCTCAGGGCTCTTGGGGCTGGGGGGCAAGGCATAGGCCTGTGTGTGCAGTGCAGATGCCCTTCACTCCCCCAAGCTCTCTGGGAGGTGAAAACCATCCAGCCTTCCCCCATCTTCGAATTCTTATTGTCTCATTCCTTGAGAATCCTCTTTTACTCTTCAGAAACAGCAGGCCAGAAAGGTAAAGCATGAAGCAAAAAGAGGAGGGAGGGAGGGAGGAAGGGATGGAGGGAGAATGAGAAAGGGAAAAAAGGGAGGGAAGTGGGGAAAGGAGAGAAGGAAGGAAAGAGGGAGGGAGAAAGGAGGGAAGGAAGGAAGGAGGGAGGATGTAGGGAAAGAGGGAAGGAGGGAAGGCGGGAGAGGAGGAGGAAGAGAGGAACAGAAGGAAAGACAGAGGAGGGGACAGAGAAGGGAAGGAGAAAAGAGGGAGAAGAAAGGGAGGGAGGAGGGAAAGAGAAGGAGAAATAGAGGAGGGAGGAGGTAAGGAGAGAAGGAAGGAAAGGAGGAGGGAGGGAGAAAAGGTGGGAAGGAAGGAAGGAAGGAGGGAGGGAGGGATAAAAGGTGGGAAGGGAGGAAGGAAGGAGGGAGGGAAGGAAGGGAAGGAACAGCAGCCCACTTAGGCCCTCCTCCTTGTGCTCACCTGGGGGTGAGCCCTCCCCACCCCACAGCCCACCCCCCCTGCAGAGGCAGTTGTTTCCCACACCTTTCAGGATCAGGCTCTGCAGCTGCTCAGTCTTCATATGATGCAACTGGAGCAGACTCCAGGCAAGTGATGCCCCCAAAGTCACCCTTGTGATACAGTAGATGGGCTGGTGCCATTCTTCCAGGTACTCACCCAAACCGCCTGCTCAGGGAACATGGGTGCACAGGTGCCCCCTAGGATGGGCACAGGGGAGCACTGGGGGATCCCTCCGGGCCTTTCTATTGGGACTCCCGTCATTTTTGCAGGGTTGGGTGGATGCCAGGCCCTCCTCCACCTGCCCAGATCCTGCAGGGAGGGGGTGGGGATGTGTGACACTTCCAGGCTAAGGTTGGCCACCGCTGACATGCCCAGAGAGGCTTTGCTGAGTGGCAAATCTGCCCAGACTACTGGGCTTCTCAGCTCCCTGCCAGGTGACTTAGTTTAAGAACCAGGCTAGGGTCTGTGCTTAGACCTGAACCAATGGGGGCAAAACCATCTGGCTTTTCACATTTGATACCAGTAAATTCTGTAGGCCAGATTCAGTCAGGATCTCTGAGATGAGACATAAAACATGACAAGGTTCAGCAAATGGATGAAGATTCCAAACCTTTGGGAGTCGCCTAATTGGGCGCTGTGACAGTTTGAATTTGGTGAATACCAAAAATAGATTATGTTTTTGAACTAATCCATTTCTGTGGGTGTGAGACCCTTTGATTGCATTAGATTTGGTTAAGGGACCTTGATTAGATCATTTGATTAGATCGCTTTTGATTGGACTACATCAGTGAGGAGTGACACAAATTGGGGTCTCCACCCTCTTGCTGGGTCTTATATAAACTGAGAACACAGAGAAGAAGGAAGCCATCATTTTTGATCCTCCTATATGAGAGAGGACTCGAAGACTGCTAGCAGCTGAAGCTGAAATGTGAAGTCCTCAAGAGCTGGGTCCATGGAGTAGCTCAAGGCTGAAGAGATAAGCTACATGCCTGATTGCCCACAGCTGAACTCTGGGAGAAGGCAGAGAGGAGGCCCAGGAAGAGACAAGTCCTATGCCTGATCGCCCACAGCTGAGCTCCGGCAGACAGTAGATTCTGGAAGGGAAGACAGGGTCCTTGGCAGAGATTGGCTGCCATCTTGCCTTGCCACATAGCAGAACGCCAGGGTCACCAGTTGCTGACTTAGGTGAGAAAGCACCTCTGATGATGCCTTGATTTGGACATTTTCACAGACTTGAAACTGTAAGCTTTTATCCCTAATACATTTTCTATTACACAAGCCAAACCATTGACACTTGGTACTTTGCATTGACAGCCTTTGGCAAACTAAAACAGATACCCCCAAAAAACCTCATTCAGATGCATAACAAAACCCTGTCAGTGGTCTCTGAGAGCAGACTGTCACCACATCAGGAATAAAGGGAAGTCATTTTTGCAGAAGACTGGTTTTTCATTATCATTTCCAATGACAAGGTAACTGTGAATATTGAAAAGAGCTATGGAGGGAAATTACCCAACGTAGGAGGTATTTTCTTAATTTAATAGATTGATTCAGAAGCATGTTTTGGAACTCAGATTCTGCAAGACCACAGAATCTTCCAGATCTACTTTCTCGGAAGGAGGAGGAGAGCAATTTGGGAAAATAAGAATAGAAATATTCTTATATTTCTATAAGAAATATAAATTCTTATATTTCTATAAGAATAGAACAGGAAAGGAGGTTTAATTTTCTTCAAAGTTATAGCGTTCCTTTAAAAGAGAAAACAACAGGACTTCACAATTCTCCCAAACTGGGAACACTGGTGTCAAATTAACCCAAGGAGACCAAATCATAGATTTGGTTTCAATTAACCAAAGATGATACCATCTTTTATCGAGGACATGGCTAAGGACTATTGCTTGTTGGATGGGGTGACAAAACATTTTTTTCTTTTCTCTAGAACTCTCTCCCCAGTTATGATTCTAGATTAGTACAGGTGGAGTTAACTCTGGGAAAAAGTTCAGGAGGTTCAAATGCTCCTTGCTAGGGGCAGCGGTTAAGGGGTCAGCGTTTGGCAGGAAAGGAAAATTAGACTGTAGGTCTGGGACCCCCTCCCCTTCCAGTGTGACCAAGGAGCCTGAGCCAGCTGACCTTCAATTCTTTCTAAATAGAGGGCAGTGAGGAGAGTCAGAAGGGAGGGCCACTCCGCAAAGAGGAGCTTTAGCTAATTTGAGGGAAAGAAAGTACAGGGGTTCCAGGACACCCACCCCCCAAAAAAGTGTGCTGCCCAGCTGGGCCTGTCAAGACCTCAGAAGCTGAAACTCATCACAGCCTGGTTACCTTTTGGGGGTCCAGGATGGAACTCTGAAAGGTAGTCTCAGGTTTTGAGGGAAGCAGAGGCTAGAGCAACTGCTGTACCCTGAGGTGGGGACACTGTGGGGTGGGCACTCTGATGGGGTTCCCGGGGCATTATTTGGAATCTGCTCAGGGTGCTGCACACCCAGAAGCCCAGGTCCTCAGCATGCACCTGTGTTCTAGGCGGGAAGCAGGACAGTGACGCCCACCTGGCTGGGAAGTCGGTCATGAACAGCTCTGGGACCAGCTCCTGCAGTGGCACCGGCAGGTCTGGGTGTCTGGGACAAGAGATGACGTCCTGCTCGATGGCCGTCAGGACGCAGTCTTCCATGTCGAAGTACTGCACGCCCTCCGCTTTCTCACCAGTGTCGGTGTGCTGGGCCCAGGACGTCTCGCAGACGGGGCAGGGCACGTACTGCTCCATAAGCGGGGTGCCATCGCTCTCCGTGGCCGTCAGGGCTGCAGGGGGACAAAGCAGGATACAGGTCACACACAGGCGGGTTGTGGGCAGGCCCCTGAGCCAGCACCCTGCAGCCCCAGGCAGGGGTCTTTCTCAGAAGGGGTCAAGGCTATACCTCGGTGCCTTGGAGCTCCCTTTTGGAGAGCTATCATTGATCCTGAAGGATGAGCACAGGGAGGGGTCAGGGGTGCAAGAGGCAGCCCCGGGGTGGTCTGCACCCTGTCCAGGCTGGCTGAGGAGGGCCGTGCTGGTGGAGGAGGGGGTTGGCAGGAGGTGGGGGCCCCAACTGCACAGGTGGGCTGGGCTAGGACGCCATGGGGCTGAGCCATGCTGTGCTCTGACCACCAAACTCCAGATACTGAACCACAACCAGCGTCCAAGGAGACATTCTTTTCACATGAAACATAAAGTTTGCAATGACTATGATCCTTTCTAGAAGAGCAATGCAAGCGAATAAACAAGTACAAGGATAACATATAAAACCTAGGCATCTCCGCAGGTTCTGGCCAAGAGATGCACACACCACAAACCTCCGACAGGAGGTGCCCGAGAGGAGGTGCTATATGGGCAAGCCCAGGCCTGCCCTGTGCAGGGTAGGAGGTGGGCACCTAGAACCTTCTGGGCATACCTGGCATCCCCAGGCTGTGTGTAACCTGCTCTGCAGGCAGGGGCTTTGGGCATGCAGGCCTGAGGCTGGTGGTTTTGCCTAGGATGGCATCAGGCAGCCCCTGCCTGGGTTTGCTGGCCATATCTCCTCACCTCACCATGACTGAGTCATGAGCCCACCAGCCAAAGCAGGCGTTGCAACACACCCCAACACCTGCCATGGGGTAATCAGTGAAGCAGGCTAGTAAGATAGGGAATCAATAGATGGATCTGGAACCTGGAAAGGAGTCCACGTGGATATGGATACCCCCAAGATGGCTGCTGGAAGACCCTCGATCTGCATCCAGAATGAGATTTCCTCCGGAAGCCAGGAGAAGGCCCAGATATTCTCCAAGGACATTATAATTGGGCCCACTGGGGGGATTGATGGGAGGGGTAATCAATCAAAGCAGCAAACAGCTGGAACTCCTCCTATGCCATTAGCAAAGGGGTGGAATAATTAATGGTTTAAAAAGCAAGCTGTAAAGCGCTCTTTCTCGCTCTTTCTTGCCTTCTGCTCCCTGCTCTCACCGTGTCCCTCCTCCCCCCACACCCATGGATCAACATGCAAGTAAAATCTGGACATTTATAATCTATAATGGGAAACTGTAGTCTATAAACCAGCCCTCTTTATCACTCTTCAGCCCCTTCCTCTCTCTGGGATCCATGATCTGTTATTTTCTCCCATTTCTCCTCCCTACCTACCTGAATAAATTACTGGCCTAATCAACTTGACATGCTCTTGAAATTCATTTCTGCAGCATAGTCAAGAACCTAGACAAAATCCAGTAACAGCTGGAAAGGACTCTGAAGCATTGATAAGGGCCTAGGGGTCCCCCTTGGATGGCCAAAGAGCCCCTAAACTCCTATGACTCACAACTGGGCAATCTTCTCGAAGGGCCTCTTTCTAATCCTTTTTGACCTCTGAGCATCCCCCTTCCCCCAATACCTGAAGGCCTCCAAGGTCATCACTGATTATCAGACAAGCCTTGGGAGAGTGCTCCTGAGTGAGTCCCATGCTCTTCCTTTGGTACTTTTCTTTTTAAGCTATCCTCAGATGCAGGGCTCCTGTGGAGCTGAGGAAGTGGGCTCGGGCTTGCCTCAGCAGGTGGGTTCTGGAGCTGAAGCTCCAAACCAGCTCCCTGCTCGACCTGGCAGAACCCCCTTCTTAGGCTGCCCCTCATAGCTCTGTCATGCCCCATGGCCTCTGCTGCACCTTCTTCCCCACAGTGGCCCCATGGGTTTATCTCCACCCCAGGATCCCACAGCCAGCACATCAAAACAAACAGATGACCTCAACTGCTTCATTTCAAAAGCATTTTTGGGGGGTGAACTGTTAATGAAGAAATGAATCAAAAGGGTCCCAGAAGGGCAGTGAGGATGGTTTGACCATCCCCAGGGGTGTGGGTGGGCGCAGGCAGGGCAGGAATCGGATGTCCTTGGCAGATGCGGCTCTCCTCCCACCACCCCCACTCACTGGCAATGGGTAAATCTCCATCTGCAGCCTGTCCCCAAATGTAAGCTGCACTGTACTCAGTGTGTAAACACTGGAGGCTCGCCTTGAGCATCTTCTTGGACCACTCTGTGGGATACAGGGTCATCTCATCTCACATGCACTGAGCCTCCATCGGTCCCCACAGTGCAGCCCCACCTGTGCCCAGAGCTGGACCCCCATCCAGGGCCATTAAGACCCCACTGGGTTTCCTTGGGCTGAATCCCAACGGAATTTCTTTTCCCCAAAGCAAGAACCGCAACCTGATTTACAAAGAAATATTAGCACAAACAAGGGCTTGGTTCAAGAATGTTCTCTTACCGGGAAACCACTGATCCATCAGGGAATTGACATGATCTGTGATAAAAGCCATGGCTGAGAAGTCCCTCATCTCTGACTGGCAGATGATTTTTATGCCACCACTCTTTTTCTTCTTCCAGTTCACATCTGAGGACTCGACGCTGCAACCCAGAAACGGAAAGGAGACCATCAGCTCTGGCCGTGGAGGCTCTGGGGACCCAAAGGGAGCCTGGGGCCTGGCAGGATGGGTGAAGGGAGACTGTGGCCTCTGTTTCTCTCCTTGGCCTCCCTGCCTCCCTGGCCTGTAAAATAGTCAAGGGAACATCATGAGGATTTGGGAAAAAGGGCTGTTCAGGCTGGAGTCTTGGCTCTGACCCTAAGGTGTGACCCTTAGTTTCTTTACCTCTTGGAGTTTCTTTACCTCTTGGAACCCCAGTTTTCTCATCTGTGAGGTTGAAGTGAAAATATATATGGAGGTGCCAGCACCAAGAGGGGCCTACATCAGGGAAAATGTTAATTTCCCCCTTTTTCTTTCTCTTCTCACAGAGTGAAGAATATTTTAGGGAAAACAAAACAAAACAAAAAAACCCATTGCAAATGTAGAATAAATTACCTGCCATGTTTATCATTTATTCAGTCTGTTGAGCTGACTTTATCTCTCCAAATAAAAAAAAAAAAAAAAAACCAAAAAGGGAACTATGTTTGGTATCTTGCCTACAGTGTGGGATCGAGGTGACAGCAGGGTCCTGGGGAGTCTGGACACCCCCACTGGCCTGCTCCTCCTCTTGGAATAAGGGGGTGGGGCTGGATGGCTGCAGGGCCCCTCCAGGTCCACCTGAGTGACCCGCTGGAGGGGCTAGGGCAGTTCTCACTCCTGAGTCTGGTAGTCTCCTGTTTCCCTCCAGTCCTGGGTTGTGGCCACCACGTCCTTCCTCCCCACCTGCTTCTCCTGCTGGGGGAGTGTAGGGGAATGAGGAGATGGTGTCCTCCGGGGACGTTTGTGGGGAGGGGCTTGCTGCACTCAAGCGCAGAAGTCTGGACACTAGAGAGCTGAGGAGTCCCCAGCCAGAGGCTAAGACAGACCCCACATCACGGAGCTGTCATGCTGACCAGCCAGGGGGGCTCCCAGAAGGCTCCACCTGAGGTAGCCCCCATCGAAGGTGACCAGAAGACCTTCCTGCCAATAGATAGTCTGATTTCTTTTCACTCTGAATGTACTGCAGCGATTTCTCTGGTTTCCAGTAAAACTGTAAATGGTTACTTTCCGGTTCCTGCTTTTCGTATTCTTCTTGTTTTCAAAAAGCTGAAAGACAGAAAGAAAAAAGACCCCACTTAAGTATTCTGGGCTCCTCATGGGCTGTGGACCCCTATCTTGATAAATGACCACGGCTTTTCCCAGCCTTCCCCTCCTGTCCCGCTCATCCCTGCTGCCAAATTCAACGCTGCATTATCTGAAGGGTCTCCAGGCTGCTCTGGAAACACATTTTCCCCAAAGGATTGAAAACAGGTTTTACTTTTAAAAAATCTCCACCCCCCTCCCCCAATTTTACAAGTAAAAACTTCTTTAGAAAATGTGGAAAATATAGAAAAAAAAGTAAGGAAGAAAATAAAACACCAGTTTAATATGAAGCAGAGAGATCACTGGAATACACATTTTTCTAGCTGTTTTTCTACATACATAAATTTTTAATAAAAACTGAGGCCATGTTGTCCTAATTTTGTACACATTTATAAACTTCACATTTCCAATGCCATTAAAGAACTCATTATGAACATTTCAGTTTTCTAATGCTTAATATTCTATTATTTTTTTTTTTATGATTCAAACTTTACTTCAAATTAAAAAAATAAAATAGACCAAAGAGAGCTTAACAAGTTATGGAAGCATCATTCCAAAGAGCTCTGTCCAGGCACTTTTCTCTCATCTAATTTCCAAAACAATTTCAATTGTTCCTCTAGTGTTCAGAAAGTCAAACACAGATTGGTTAAATAACATAATCAAGGTCTCCTTGTTAATGAAGAAAATGAAGAAGAGAAAAAAAAAAAATGCTCCATCATATTCATATCTCATGAAACTAAACTCCATATTCTTTTTTTAAACTTTTAGCACCAATATGATAACTTCTTTGCTTTTCTGTTGAATCATTCCCTGCTCTTGGATGCATCAGTTGGCTCCAATCTTTTGTTCCCTCAAAAAAGCTGCGATGAACACGCAAAAGCGCAAAGTGTTCTCTGATTTTGAATCATCTCCTTATGTCAGATTTTTAGCAGTAGGACTGTTGGGTCAAAGGGTCTGAACATTTAAAGGCTCTGGGTAGAGATTGAGGAATGGTTTTTAGAACTGATTACACTATCCTATATCCTGACCAGCAGCATAGTTAAACTCATGGCTAATTTGATAGGTGAAAAGTGGCATCTCCTTGTTGCTTGAATTTGCATCCCTTTGAGGACTGATGAGGTTGAACAAGTCCTTTTCCCTTCCTGTCCACCATCTGCATTTTAATAGGACTTCTTTCCTAATTCCCAGTGAGGGACACTGCTGGGAAGGGCTCCTGCCTCCTCTTCCATTTGGCCCCCAAACTGGGACCCATTTGGAGCTCAGGCCTCACACGAAGCTGGCCCTCCACTAACCTCCCACTCAGAACCCCAGGCGGGAGGAAGAGTTCAAAGGGAGGGCAGAGGGATGAATGGGAATCCCTTGTCCTGGCTTTACAAACAGATCTTGCAGACTGCCAACATGTGCGGCAAAATTTATGATAGTTGGCCTCTTGCATTTATTTTATTTTTAATCATTTCAGCAAAATGGGAAGATCAAAGAATAATCTTTATTTAGCCAAGAAGTTACAATCCAGTAAGGGTTTCTAAGTAGAATGCGGCAAAAATAAACTCATCTAGGGTTTAATTATGATTCAACAGTTGGATTTTATGCCCCTGATTCTCAAAGGGTAGAGTGTGTCAGAATTCCCTAGAGGGTTTTGAAAACAGAGTACTGGGCTCTATCCCAGGAGTTTCTGATGCAGCGGGTGTGGGGTGGGCTGGAGAATTTGCATTTCTAATGAGTTCCCCGGATGAGGCTGCTGTCGGCCCAGAAACTTCACTTTGAGAACCGCTGCTGTAGGCAAACAACACTTCTGTGATATTGACTTGCATGGAATTAACTTTGACTGATGGTCATGATGCATTCGTCAGAAAATAGCTCCTCGGGTTAGGGCCTCACTGTTACCAAACCAAATTTGAGTTTTGCATCAATGGATCCCAACCTTGGTTGCACACTGGAATCACCTGGAAGCTTTAAAGAATATTGATGTCCCTGCCACACCCAAAGATTCTGGTTTAAATGGCCTGTGTCTGTTTAAAAACTTCCCAGGTGGTTCTAGGATACAGACAGGGTTGCAGAACCAGGGGTCCAAAGCCAGGCACCGTTCCCTAGTAGGAACTGCATCACCTGGGAAGTTGCTAGAAATGCAAATTCTTGGGCCCCACTTTGACCTGCACCAGAACCTCTGGGAAGACCCAGCAATTTGGTTCTAGGGAGCCCTCTGGGGATATTGATATGGGCGCAAGTTGAGAACCATTACTCAAAAATCAGAGTGTTTGACCTCAGGCAAGAAGGTACTGATTTGGGATTCACAGAAAGGGTTCCCAAGAGTCCCAGGGCCCAGAGAAGAGAGGTCAGTGGCCTTACAACATGAGACAGGAGCTGGTCTTCAATCAGTACCCACCCCCCCAGCAAAGAGCAATCCCCACAAGCAGAAACTGCGGATACCTGGAGATCCATCTCCGCTAAGCTGATCAGCATCCGTGCTATAAACCTTTGCCAGAAGCCCACGGGGACGAAGCTCATCTTAAACACCCGCTGAATTGTGTTGGCCGTGGGGTGCCGCAGGCCGTGGGTGTCCAGGCCAGGTTTGGATGGAAGGAGATGTGGCAGGAGGTAGCTGAAACACATCAAAGGGGCCTGCTGAGCCGGCAGCCCGCATTCTCAGCCAGGCCTTCCACCCCACGGACCACCTGGGCGGGGGGCAGGCCCTGCTGAAACATTCAGACTGCCCGGTTCCTTCCTCCCGGGGCCCACGAAATTGTAATTTTAGAAAGAGAAGGTGGTTTATGTGCTGAGAACAAAGGCTCCAAGGGACTATAAGATGGATCCGCTGAATAAATTTATCAAGGTTTCTAGGACCGAGTCCAGAGCAACGCTCCAGGAAGAAGACCTATCTTGAACATGTCTGTGGTCATAAAAATACGTCAGAGCGAATCCAAGTTGATTCTTCGTAAACTGGGTTGTGATTGAGGAATCACTTAAGATTTAACTTTGGTTGGCGGAGGAAAAACAAATACAGCTGCACAGTTCCAAGGACAATGTAGATACTGGGGTCAGAGTAATGTTTTTGGCCTCCGGAGCTAGTTATTGTTCTTGGCTGGTCAAGACAACATGATCGGCCTTAAAAGTTAGGATGAGGTTATTTGTGCGTAAGAGGGATGTTTCATGAGAACTCTCTTGCTTATCATAAAAATACTGCATCTGTCTGCCGGGGAGGAGTTCACGTCTGTTGTCATTTTAAAACAGTTGCAGCGGAAACCTGGAAACCTGGGAGGCCCCTCAAAGAGCGAGTTTGAAAACGAGCAGCCAGCTGTGCTTGTGGAGCTATGGAGGTTGGGGGGCAACTGGGGGTCCCTCCACCAGCAGCCTTGGGCACCAGTCTTGGCTGTAGAGATGCTGGACCCTTTTCTTAACAAAGGCTTTGCCCCAGCTTTCCTAACTCTTTAACATAAGTAAGTTTAGGTCCAATAACTGTCTTCAGAACTTTCTGGAAGATAGCCCCTAAAATACTTTACCAGGAGAATTCCCGAATTACGGCCCGAACCTCAGCCTTGGCCCTCGTGAGTGCTGTCTTGAGCAGTCTGCTCAACCTTACCGAGTGTCACTTCCTCTCCCGTGAAATGGGAAGAGAAAGGACACCATCCTTGCAGGGGTGTCAAGAGCCCGAACGGACACCGTGCAGTGGGTCTGCCCGCCCCCCGCCCCCCACTCAACAGCTTTTATGCCTCAAAGCCAAGGATGCCTCTGGGTTCATGTGGATTTGGGATTCCTCCTTGGGGGTTTCTCTTTTCAGGACACCCTCGTGGCATCTCTCATACCACAGCCTAGGACTGGCTCCCAGGAGGCCAGGTCTGTGCCAAAGATATCTCTGGTTGGGCCACGCGGGGCCCAGGTCAGCTTCCCAAGGCAGTGATGGTGCCGTATGGCAGGTGGCCAGGAGAGGCCTACGGATTAGGGGTCCTGGCTGCTGCATCACAGCCAAGGTCAGCATCAGACCTGGGAAGCAGCTAAAACTGAAACTAGGACCAGGAGGCCCTGGGTACCAGTGGGTCGTGTCACAGTGTCACCTGGGGACCTGGGCAGCCAGCTGGCATCTGACCCACAGGCTCCACCTGCCCTCTCAGAGGACCCACCCCAGGGTGGGGGCTTTGGGGTTTGGCAGCCCAGGAAGGTACATCCTGGCAGTGAGTATCCCATATGATAGAAGGAGGAAAGAACACAACAGTCCAGAGCTCATGAAAACCAGGCCTCAGCAGCAAGCATTTGAAGGAGGGAAAATTAAAGGAGAGAGTACAGAGTCTGGACTGAACTTCCAGTTCCGCCACCCCTGCCAATGAGACGAAGGGGCCACACTGCCTCTCCCCTGCCCTCCATAGGTCTGACACTGAGCAGGCACATGTGCCAGGGTGGGTGTGTCGGGGGGAGGGCAAAGAAGTGTATGATCCAGTCCTGCCCATGGTCAAGGGGCTGACAGCAGACCTGGGGGGTCTGGGCAGAAAGAGAAAGAGTAACAGGTGGTATAGTCTAAAGGCAGGAAAAGCCACCAGAGAATGGTAGGAGATCTCCTGATGGCTTTTAGGGCCATTCTTGCATGGTTTCCTACACCTTTTTTTTTTTAGGAGGCACCAAGGTTTGAACCCAGGACTTTGTAGGTGGGAAGCAGAACTCAACCACACACTGGAAAGAGATGCCTGTGGCATGGGAGGGAGAAGCCAGTGGAGATACCTGCTGTGCTCCCTGCTCCTGCCCCCTCAAACCCCGGCACAGACAGGCAGGTCATCTCCAGGCCCTGTGCTGCCCCTGGGAGGTGGGGGAGCCATAGATCCCCTGGAAATCTTGTGCAAGCCCCCAGTGGGCCCAGAATCCCACTCCTTCCTCTAGGGAGCCACCTGCCCAGCCCGGTCCGCAGCCGCACCTGTCGTTGGCAACAGGCAGAGCGATCTCAAACTTGGCCAGGAACTGGAAGTACTGCTCTTCCGTCTGCTGCGTGAAGCCCGTCCCGACGAGCAGCATACGAAGGTTCTCCGCTCGGATCACCCCGTTCTTGGCCACCGACCTGGAGGCCTTCATGTGAAAGATCCTCTGCAGACATTCAGACAGCCAGATGGGGTCGAGGAAGTACAGGTTCCTCAGGCCATGGCTGGTGTCCGGGAAGTGCAACAGGGTGCCGGTCTCGATGAGGAAGCTGATGGCTGCCCAGAGACACAGAGGGAGCAGCGTCAGTGAACGGGGGTCGAGGGTGGGTGATACCATGCCCCAGGGGGTCCCTGAGTCACGAATCCTTCCTGGAAGGAAACTGGCACTCCCGACACGTGCAGACCCGCAAGACTGGTCTGCTGCCTGATTACAGGTCCTCTAAGGGGACCCCATAACTTCTCAACATGACCACTGGACAACCAACCAGGTACACCATACCGGGCGGCTTAACCTTTGTCTATTTTGAGGGCAGGGATCTGTTCATTTTGCTCATATGTCTTCAGTGGCATACATCATCCTGGCACTTAAACTCTGCATGGGTTCTGGCTCTCTCTCCCTTTCAAAGAAAAGACGGGAAGGAGGAATGGAGGGACAAAGGAAAGGAGAAATGGATGGGTGGCAGGAAAACAAGGGTGAGTTCTTTGTATTCCCATTCAAAATATATCTGCTTGTGCTGAGGGTCATAAGCTGGAGTTAGCAAGCGTAGAAGATTCTGTTTCTCACAAGAGCAATGTCCCTGACCCTGCGCTCCCTGAGGTGACCGACCCTCCCTGACCACACCTTTCCGGATCCCCCGTCCCCCACCCTGCCTGGGACACCCCCTGCCCCCCAAATGCTGGCTCCTGCCCTGGCCCACCGGACTGTAGGTCCTCATAGTCTTTGATGTCATTGTCGGGGGTCTGCTCCACCAGCTGCTCCAGCTGTCTGTCAGTCAGGTACTGGACGTCGTCCTTCTGGCTTCGCTGCTGCTGCTCAGCCAGCACGGCCTCCTGGAGGCTTAGGTAGCTCCTGGGGATCTGGAGCAGTGGAGAGAGGGCAGGCCGGTGGCCGAGGCTGGGCCCTCAGGTTCCGAGGCCACCTCAGGCAGGCCCCGTGCCTATCACCTCCCACTCCCACCCATCCCTTCCATTCCCCCCAAAAAACTGCTCACACTCAGAACCGCTGAGCCTGATGACCCAGCACGTGGGTTTTGTAGTGAAGAGAAAGGAAAAGTACAGCTTCCCAAACACATGGGGACCAGCCCCTGTGTTTCATCTGCGTAGCCAGCGAGGTACCCACCAGCCTCCCCACGAGCCGCTGGCTTCCGATGGTGTCGCCCACGGCCTTCATGCTACAAGTGACGTGGAAAATCAGCTGCCGCAGCCCCTCTTGGCCTTCCAGGCTCTTACAGGAAAGTTCACTGTGTGTGGGAAGGAGCTGAGTTTACTCATAGCACCCACCCCTGGTGAGTAAGCATTTCAGTTTGGCTGTCTTTCCAAGTGGGACTCTGGGACGCCTTGAGAACATGGGAAAAATGGACACCAAAAATTTATCGAGGGCTTACTTTGTGCAAAGCACTGTGCTGGGCACACTTTGGGTCCGTCTTCCTAATGTGCCCATTTTACAGAGGACGAAAGTGAGGCATGGGTATGGCATGACCCCCAAGGACCTGAGCTGGAAAGTAGCAGGCTCAGGTTTGACCCAGGGTCTGCACCAGAGCCAGGGCTCTGATGATCATGGTCCCAGGGGCTCCTTAAGGGTCCCCAAGGAGGCCCCCAATGCTGTCCCTGCTTTCTGTGCCAGATTGATGTGCTCTAACACCCAGGGACTCCATCCAGAGTGAGAAACCAAGACCCAAGAGCCAGCAGTATGGCTGAGGCCACATGTGCCTTCTTCCCATGGGGGATCCTGTTGGGATCCTCCCTTGACTCTCTGACCCTCAGTCTCATCGTTGGCAGTGTGGGTGCAATATCCATGCCTGTGTTGGCAGGGTTGTTGTGAGAATCTAGAAATCTTGCTGTCCCTCCTCCCCCAGCCCCTTCTGGACTCATTGTCTGGGATGAGGGCCACTTACTGAGTCTCTGCAGCCCCAATTGAGGCCTGAGACCAACCCAGGGGCTGGTTCTTGATAAATGAGTAACAAGTGCCCTATGACCAGAGAGAATCACCCTCCCTGGTCCCATGGGAGCCAGAGTGGGGAGGGGCCTGGAGGAAGCCCAGGGAGGGTATCTGCAGGCCCTGTCCTCCTCAAGGGCTGGCTCTGTTCTGGTGGCTGAGGGGCTGCCTTCGCCGTGGAAGGAGCCTGGCAGCCTTGTCTCCTGGCCTCTGAGGGCAGGTCTCAGGGGTCCTCCCGGAAACACAGACACGGGCCTTGCAGGGACACTCACTGTAAGTGTTTGAAGGTGATGTCGGGGAAGCCTGTGGCTCTGGACCCTGAGGGCGAGCGGCAGAGGGCCAGCACGTAGGCGCGCAGTGTGGCGATCCTCTCCACTCGGAACTTGGTTTCGATCAAGTCCAGGTGGGTCCCCACCACCAACACCACCGCGTTGGGGGCCTTGGCCTGCGAAAGAGACCTCCGCCGCTGAGCGCCACCTCTCACAAGGGCAGTGCTGATGCCCCTCCCTTGGCATCAGCTCCCACGGTCAGCAGTGCCCCGTGAACCAAGGTTCAGGGTTCTGCAGAGACAGGGCCGCGGCCCACAGCGGCTGCTCAGAGGGGAGGAATTTTGGACCCCTGAAGATGTCACACCAGCCCACCGAGGCAGAGGGCCTGTGTTCATGCTTGCACCACCTCGACGCTTGGGGAGGTGAGCCTTGTTCCCCTTTTGGATCCAAGGGTGGAAGTTAGTACATCTAAGGAATATTATAGGAAACATTTAAGAAGTATTATAAGTAAATGAAAATAGAACAAGCACCTCAACAGCCAATTAGACTTCATTGTGGAAAGACAGCAGAACCCATAAAAGGCGTGATCAAGATGGTGGCGAAAGACATCCCTGGGGATGTTTCCCCTTAGAGGAAGCTAAATAAAAGGGCAGATTCAACTGGCTTGGAATTCCAGAGGAAAAGAGAGACTAGAGAAAGACTCCATAAAGGCTGAATGGAAGTGGGAAAAAAAAACATAAAAAAAAAATTGGTCCTGCCAGTCCAAACCCCTCCCCCATGCTCCATCCTACATGGTTTAAGAGTCACATGGTGGCAGCACTTCAGCCAGGGCTGAAAGTCACTGCTGTGGTCACAGATTTCTGAGTCACCATGGCAGCAACTCTGAGTCCCATACACATTTAGGCACGGGGTACATATGGCGCTGGGAGAACTCGAAAGTTATATGCAAAAGACCTCATACCATGTACAAAAACAAATTCAAAATGGATCAAGGACCTAAATACAAGAAGTAAAACTTTAAAACTCCTAGAAGAAAACAGGGAAACATCTTCAGGACCTTGTGTTAGGCAATGGTTTCTTAGCATTTACATAAAAAGCACGGGAAACAGAATTAAAAAATCAATAAAAGGGACTTAATGAAAATTAAAAACTTTTGTGCATCAAAGGACTTAATCAAGAAAGTAAAAAGGCAACCTACAGAACGGGAGAACGTGTTTGGAAACCACATATCTGATAAGCGTTTAATATCCAGAATATATAAAAAGCTCCTACAACTCAACAACCAAGAGAGAAACAACCCAATTAAAAAATGGGCAATCACTTGAATAGACATTTTTCCAAAGTTATACAAATGACCAACATATATGAAAAGATGTTCAAAGTCATTAGCCATCAAGGAAATGCAAATCAAAATCACAATGTGATATCATTACACAGCCATTAGAATGGCTACTAATTTAAAAAATGGAAAATAAGTATTGGAGAAGATGTGGAGAAATAAGAACACTCATTCATTATTGGTGGGAACGTAAAATGGTGTAACCATTGTGGAAAACAGCTTGGCAGTTCCTCAGAAAGTTAAGTATAGAATTGCCATACGACCCGGCAATCCCATTTCTAGGTATATACCCCCAAATAATTGTAAACAGGGACTCGAACAGATATTTGCACACTAATGTTCATAGTGGCATTATTCACAATTACCAAAAGGTGGAGGCAACCCAAATGTCTGTCAACAGATGAATATGGTATATACCTACACTGGAATATTATTCAGCCATGAAAAGGAATGAAGTTCTGATACATGCTACAACCTATATAAACCTTGACGCTATCACACTGAGTGAAATAAGCCAGACATAATAGGACAAATACTGTATGATCTCAGTTATACAAGACAAGCAGAATATGCAAACTCATGAAGTCAGAAAAAAGAATATAGGTTACCAGGGGCCAGGTGGGGTTGGGGAATGGGGAGTCAATGTTTAATTGGTTCAGAGTCTCTATTTGGGATGATGGAAAAGTTTTGGCATTGGATGATGGTGATGGAGGCACAACTTCACGAATGTAATTAACACCACTGAATGTTAATTACCATTATTTGAAAAGGGATATAAAGGGGAATTTTAGGGCATATACAAATAACTACACCAAAACAAGCAAGCAAACAAACAAACAAACCATAGGACTGTACAACACAAAGAGCAAACCCTAAAGTAAACAGTGGGCTAAAATTACAATAATACTGTTTCATCAATTGTAACAAGGCACCACGCTAATGCAATATGTTAATAATAGGGAAACCTGGGTGTGTCTGTGTCTGGGTAGATAGGAACTCTGTACTTTCTGCATGATTTTTCTGTGAACCTACAACTGCTCTAATTAAAAAAAAATTTTTTTAAGTTAAAAAATAATGCAAAGCGTGTTTTCTGTAACACAAGTTTGTTTTTCCTCAGTAAAGAGAAGGGGTTGGGCACCTCCGATGCCCTCTGGGAACTTACGGGTTGGTGCACACTCACCTCAATACTCAGCAGCCAGAACTGGAGGTTGGCCACGGCTTCCTCTCCCAGTGCCAGGTTCCAGACCACCACGTACAGCGCCTTGTCCGTGAAGAAGCACTGGTTGACTGTGGCCATGCTGGCTGGGCCGCCGATGT
The DNA here is from genome assembly GCA_026826555.1 of Tolypeutes matacus. NCBI lineage: Eukaryota > Metazoa > Chordata > Mammalia > Cingulata > Chlamyphoridae > Tolypeutes > Tolypeutes matacus. Next base: position 15,639,217 of record JAKSZT010054540.1, on the reverse strand, counting down.
CCCAGACGTTGAACTCCACGGACTCAACCTACTTGAGCAACGAGGGTGGCAAGAGGGAGGCATTTCAAAAGCCAAGTTTTCAGGAAATCAAATACAGATAACTGTTCAGTTCTAAGTCTGTACTCGGGGGGCCTGAGAAACACATGAGAAAAGAAAGGTTTTGCAGGGCCTGCTGTCTCTCTCAGAGATGAGTGATGAAAGGGACAGGGCCCCATTGCTCGGAAGTGGACTTCTAGGGGCTCCTATCTGCTGCTAACCGAAGAGCAGAGGGCCAGGCCCTTGACAGCTGGCTCCTGCTGGAGGGGCCGTTTGTGTTTATCAGTGTCTGTGGAACTTTTGAGGGCATCGTTCAAGCTCCGTCTGGAGCCCCAGGAAGCCTATGCTGATGTCACTGCTCACCCTGGGGTACCAGGGCTTAACCCCCATCTGTGCGGTTCTCCAAGCTCCTGCAAGTCAGAGGATGCTGCCACACCAAAAATGTGGTGGCGTGGGAAGCAAACAAAAGCTTAGCTGTTGAGCTGCACGGAAAGGCTGTGTAAACTGTGGTTTCTCTATCGTTTTATGAGGTCAGAGTCTGGCCTGAGAAGCTCAGGCTGTAGTTTTCTGTAGTAAGAAATCATTTCTCTGATGCTATGCTTTGGCCTACCAGATACAGCCTGTTGACCTGCTTTTTGTATGAAAATCAAAACGGACAGCTGTTCTCAATTGGCTGAAAGCCAGCCACACAGATAGTTACAGGAGAGAATGTCCAGCTCCGCTCTGCACCGCTCTGCATTTACAAGATCAGGAGATTCTCCTTCAATTCACGAAGGGGAAACTTTACTATGGTAGCAAGGAATGGAGGCCAAAGGACAGGAAACATGAATCCCGCCTCAGGCCTCGGACAACCATTTGCTAAATAACAGTGGGAAGAAAATGACGTAGAATAATTGTTCAAAAAGGAAAGCAGGAGAGAACCCAGAAGATTCTGGTTTCATTGGAAAATCTTCAGTTTCTCTAGTTGGGTTCACTCTTGGGTGCTCAGGGAATGCCTGGTATTAATTAAGGGAGAGGAGCCGTTTCGGCTGTTCTGGTCCCAAACAGACAGGTCTGCCCTCTTTAGAGGAGCAGTTTCTGTGTCTGGGTTGAAATATACATTCAACTTAAATGCCTAATTCCTCAAAGTGGGTTTCCTTGGTTTATAAAGTGGTTTTGGGTGAAAGCCTCTGCAGCAAAACCCATTTCTAGCTGCCACTGTGAGGGGAGCTACTGGGAAAACCAAGCAAGATATGGCCCCCTAAGGCCTCAATGAAATGGCCTCCTTGACCTTGAATCCCCGTGTGGCCACATGTAATCACAGCACAACAGCATGCAAATAAGGCAATAGATAAAGGAAGGCCTTTCTCCTGGCAAGTTCATTATGTAGCTTGGAGAAATAGCTAACTGCCCCCATGCTGCTACCTTCTGGGGTTGAAGAGCCCATTACTATTCCACAGTGTTGTTTTTTTTTTTTTTTTCCTGTTTCAAGTGGAAGAACAATTTCACTTTCATTTCTGATACCGAACCCTGGACAAGAGGATGACTGATAGGTTCAAAGGAATTCATTTTAAATCGGGCTTAAAAACTCGTTCTCAAGATTGTGGGAAATGCTCAGAGAAGATGGAACACTCATTCCAGGGTTGCTCACTGGGCCTTCATGCTGGGGGTAGCTGCTGGCGTGCTTCATCACCTAAAGCAGCATATTTCTCAACCATGGCAAAGGGCTCGGACCCAGACCGCCTGAATCAGAATCTTTGGGGGCAGAGATGGAGAGGCGCAGGCATTGATACTCTTAAAAGCTCCCCAAGGGAATCTAACAACCAGCTAGGGTGGAGAACCACTGGCCTAGAGCCTCAGTTTAACTATAACAGAAAGGCAACAGGTGACGTTCAGAAATTATCCACTGCCTCTGGCAGGAGCTGGTTGGAAACGGCACACCAGCCCTCTGGGACGCTGGTATCCTGGGACTCAGCCTCTCTGCTGAGAAAAGCCTGGGCTTTCTGGGCAGGGAGACATAGGGGCCCAGGGAGAGAGGGGCCTCCCACCCACGGGAACTCTGCACACCGACCGTCCTTGACCTTGGCTCTCGAGCCGGCCGGCCTCTGGAGCTCCCACTTGGTGGTCCTGATGGTGGCCTCGCCGTGCACCACCTGGGGGGCCCTCCCCGTCTGTAAGATCTCCAGGAGGGTAGACTTGCCCTGGCGCGGGGGACCCACGATAATCATCTTCATCAGTTTGCACTTCTCTGCTTTCCGCAGCTGAGCACGCAGGTAAGACAGCATGGCCTTGGGGCCTAGACAGAAATCATTAAGGGGGAAAGTCAATGCCGCCCGGAACATATAAACGGGTACACACTCGCATCTCCTAAGGAACGAAGCCCCGGCATAAAGGAACACCTTCTATGAGTTCTAACTGGGAGCACTGAAGATTATGGGGTCTGATGGAGGGAAGGTGCAATATTAATCATCCCAAAGTGCAAGAACCTGAAATATCCTTCAAAGAGTTCTACAGCTTGGTCACGCCCAGTGCAATGATCCTTAGTAACTCTCGCTTTGTGGATCACTTCCTGGCATCTTCCCCAACACCGATGCTGGAGTTAGGCTGCCCCGGGCCACCTCACTGTTTCCACCCCAGGAACGTGACTGTGGACTTGAGTCGTTTTTCCCAGAAGGTGAGGCTGGGAAACGGGGCTGCGGAAGCCCTACCTTCTTTTCTGATCTCTGCAGGCACGTTGGTGATGTTGAGGTCTTCAACGTCCAACTGCCAGAGGTTCCCCAGCTGCCCCAGCTCAGGAGGCAGCTCTTGGAGGCCGGGATTGCTAAGGGCACACACACCCATCACAAGAGAACACACACACACCACACACCCTGTCAGCCTCTGGGTCCTGCCAGGGTACTGGATAGCCTGCACCCCAAAACTGATGTCTCGGGCCCCTATTTATTAAATACTTATGTCAAAGCATTTCTCCAGGAATGTCCATGGTAGAACGGCAGCTCTGTCTTCTACAAATCCCTACCACTTAGGAATGGATCCCCTCCCCTAATTTTTCCTGTCTCTTCCACTCATGATACGAGCATAAAGATGATTACTGCCCCCTTCTTGAAACTGCAAGGTAGCCTGGATTATTTTGTATTTTCATCGATTTTTGCAGGCTGGCTGTAGCCCCAGGCAGAGCTCAGCATGCCGCAGACACTCAGTGAATGAATGGAGGGATGAGCAAGCAGTTCTTATTGTAGGCCAAGCCAAAGAGCAAACCTATATATCACCAGAGGCTTTCTTTTCCCTTTTTTTTTTTCAGCATTTACTTTAGAAAATTGGTCGTTGTAACTTCTTTCTCTGTCCCCTTTGAAATGTAAGTAAATCTTTTCTTTATAGGTTCAATAAAACCCCTTGGAAATTAAAACAAAACAGAACAAAACATATATCACTGCCTCGCTACCTTGTCCTCCTCCCTTCTCCCCCCATCATCTCCTTGACCAAACCCTGTTCTGAAAAGCCTGCTTCTGACTTCTCGGTAAAACAGATTGCTTCCTTCTCCTTGGCTCCTGCATCCCAGGTGGTTTGTGGGAGGCCATTCTGCTTCCCTGGGGCAGCAACTCAGTGTGGCTTCCCTCGATATATACTTACTTTCCCAAGTAGAGTTCTGATAAGCTTTTCAGTAGGCACACAGAGGGGGGCATTGTGTCCAGGTGATTGTCATTCAGACAAAGTACTTCCAAAGACTCACTTAGGAAGGCCGGGAATTCCAGCACACTGCCTGCAAGGAGATGGCAAAGTAGACCAAATGCTTGAAAATGACCCCCAGCAACACCGCGAGAAGGGGTGGTGGGTTCATGTCATGCATTGAAATTGTGTCCCCTAGAGACATGTTGAAGTCCTAAGTCCCAGCATTACAGAATGTGACCTAATTTGGAAAAAGGGTAGTTACAGATGAAATTCCTTAAATTAAGATGCAGTTAGGGCCCCTAATTCAATAGGACTCGTGTCCTTATAAGAAGAGAAGAAACGGACAGATAGGAGGGGAGAAGACCATGTGACAGCAGAAGCAGAGGCTGCAGCTAAGAAATGCCAAGGATGGACGGCAAACACCAGGAGGTAGAGGAGGCAAGAAAGGGTTCTCCCCTACAGGTTCCAGAGGGAACCCCTGCCGACAGCTTGGTTTTGGATTTCAGGCTTCAGAACTGAGAGATAATACATGTCTGTTGTCCTAAGCCGCATAGTTTGTGGTCCTTTGTTACAGCAGCCCTAGGAGACTCATACAGTCTATAACCTGGTGCGACCTCTGAACAGCATTTTGGCAAATCTATCAAAATAAAATGCTTGTATAATTGACCTGACATTTCCAATTCCAGGCAATTGCCCTACAGACACCCTTGCCCATGTGGCAAAGACATGAAAATGAGGATGCTCAGTGGTACAGTGTTTGCAACAGCAAAGAGAGAGGAAAACTGCCATGTCCACCTGTAGGGGATTGTTTAGATGCAAAATGGAGCAATATGCAACTATTAGAAAGAATGGGGCAGATCTTCATGCCTGGATGTGAAGTGATAATCAAGAGCTCTTGGCAAATTGAAAAAACAAGGTGCAGAATCAGATGTACAGAGAAGGCTTATTTGTGTACCAGAAAGGGTGTGCACAAATGCACACACACAGACCACAATGCACATATATGTGTATATATGAACACACATGCTACATGTGGGTGTACATATCACACACAATGCAGTGTTATATGAGCATGCAAGTTCACATGTGGGTTATATATGTTACACACACAACTGTGACCAGTGAGACATGTGAAATTGCCTCTGGGAAAAGGCAGAACTAGAGGACTGAATTCTCATTATACTTCTTTTGTTACTGTTCAAAAACTTAGTTTTACCATGTATATGTATTTGTTTTTCAATTTTAAAAGCTAGCTCATTAAATAATAATAATATGGGCTAAGTTTTTATGCTTTCTCTGAAAACCAAGCCAACTCTTTAGTTTGTAAGGGACTTTGTTAATTAGTGTAATTGTGAGGTTACTATTAAAGTCAATTCAAATCTTCCACTTCCACTGGCACAGAGCATTAGAGTTGAAAAGGAATTTGTCCAAGAGCCTTGGAAATGCAGGCTGATGGAAATCGTGGGGTTGGATTTCAGCAGGGTCCCTGAAGTGCCTTTATCCTCCTAGAAGATTAGAGCAGGACACCATGCCCTCTCCCTTTCAACTTGGAGAATTCAAGATAAAATGATGGCCTCCAAGCCCTCTTGCTGTGGTTCCCACTGCCAGGGACAAAAGATAGAAAAGCCTGGATTCTTTTTTTGGGCTTAAGCAATGTTCTGTTGCCCTTGATCATAATTCCCCTGCTGAGTGCTGGATTTTCTCCACAGATGTAGCTGTGGGATCAGTGGTAATGGGATAACCTGGTCTCACAGAACACTCTGGAAGATGATAACAGAATACCAAAATTGACACCTGGAAAATCTGTCCACCTATGACATGTGATGTGAATGAGACTCAGTGCAGTGGGCCCGATGGAATGAAGGTGCAGCAGACTTTTAAAGATGACTTTGTATTTGACCTTGTTCGACGAGAAAATGTTCACAGAAGGTTTTTTCCCCATTTTTCAATGGAAAGGGGTGCTCAACCTTAGCCTGCCCTGATTCACATTTTCATTGAAGAACATTCATAGCAAAAAACCTTGCTTTCTTCCCAGAGAACACGTTCTGGCCTCTATGCTTTCCAATTTAAAGTTTTGCTTTGCTGTTTATTAAGCCTCTTTAAGTAATGGACAGATCGACTAAAGAACTGCCACTGCAAACAGACATAACACCTGTTAGAGACCTTCTAGCCCAGTGGGGCAAACTAGAAAAACATGGGCTGGAGAGACACAGCTTGAGGTATTTATGAACTGTAATTCTTTATTCATAAGCTATTTATGACTCTGCTGGTCTGAATTTTACCATAAAAACAGCCATCCAAATTATTTTTGGATGAGCTCGCTGCATAAACAAGACTACTTGAATGTACATAAATTTACTTGGAATTTTGGTATCCATCTGCAAACATCTTTTATCGATAATTCCTTATCCAAGGGTCAACAGCTGGAAAACAACCCTCCTAAGGGGAATGGATCACAACAGGCCTCCCTTTTTTTTTACTTCAAGCGTAGGTCTCAACTTTCTAGACTATATTTGAAAAATCAAGAGGGCTTTGTCATATGTCACAGCCACCATCTGCCTCTGCCAGGGGATTCAGCTGAGCTCCCCAGATGTGCTCCCGTGGGCCACCATCAAAATCATTTTACAGAACACCGGTACATGTTCTTATTGCATTTTTCATTGTTTGTGGTTGACCTTGCCCTTCTGTAGTTTCACAAGGGAGAGAAGACGCAACTTCCAGGACTGGCTGATTCCACTGAGTGGTGGTTCTGTCATCACACACACTTCTCCATGTCCTAGAAGAAATTCTGCACTTCTAAACTGGAAATGGACTTCTGGTTGACTCCAACGTAAGAGGCTCAACCCATCAGCAATGTGACTGCAAACTTGATCCACACCAGCGACTCTTTTCACGACCATCGTCCCATTTTGGCATCAATGTGAAGAAAGTGCTTAGTTCTCTTTCCTTCCAAGAGAAATCTCTATGCTCGGACTCAATTTCTAAAGTCTTAAGGCCCTTATTTTAAAATAGGATCAGTCATAATTGCATTTCCCTCTAGCGTGGTGAAGTACCATTTCATTTGTTTCTTGGCTGTCTGGACTTACTCTTTTGTGAAATATTTTATATCTGTTGTCCATGTTTTCCTACTGGATTGTCTTTTATTTTTTAAAAATCAATTTGTAAGACTTCTTTGTATATTAGGGACTTAAGCCAATTTGAGTCACAACAGTTTGAGATGCAAATATTTCTGCTCAGTCTGTTTGCATGACTTTGTTTAGAATGCCTTTTACTGAACAAAACTTTTAAATTTTTATAAAGTCACAGATATCTATCTTTTTTTTTTTTTTTTAATAGTTTCTGGATTTCCCAGCTAGCTTAAAAAAATCTCCCCCACCACCAAATTATATATACATTCTTCTAAATGATATCATTTTCTTTTACATTTAAACCTGCTACCCACATGGACATTTTTGTAACTGACGTAAAGTAGGGGGTCTAGGTTTGTTTTCCCCCCTTTCCAGTTGGGTAGGTAATTATTTATTAAAATGATTTATTAATAAACACTATTTATTAAAAAACCAATAAAACATTCTTTTCCCACTAAATTGAGATGCCACCTTTGTCATGTGTTAAATTCCTATATTTACTGAGGTCTATTTTCAGATGAGTTATTTTTTAGTCATATAGAAACATATATACTCATGCATGACCAATATATATATGTATATATTATGAATATTCAGAAACACACCCAAGTTCATAAAAAAGTGCAACAGGTGGTCAGAGTATTTTGTTCACTTCTTGCAAATGTGTTTTGGCTTCTGTGGCATTTCTTATCCCTACCTCACACCGTCTTTTCTAAAAGAGTACTATGCCAACATAAACTATCAAGCCAAAGAAGAAAGTGCTATAACATTTTAAAAGGACCTGAATGTTGGTTCCTGTTTTATGCGTTTTATGATATTATGTTTATGTTTTATGATATGAAATATCCCAGAGGATATTTCTGTGAGTGTGGCTGACTTTATAAGTCATAGTTTTCAGGTTAAAAAGGAGGGCTAGCTGTTTAATGAGAAGGACAGGGCCCATGCCTTCCCTCCTACCTCACAAAAGATAAAGAATGAGAAGAATTGGTTTTCCTAGAGATCCAACATATTCTCTTCTGAACAGCCCTTGTTGTCTGGCCAGTATGAAAACTCAAGGGAAGTTCTGTCTCTGATGACTTTGGCTCCTCCAGAACCCCAGCCCAGCCAGGACAGCTTTGGGGGGCGGGGGGCAAGGGTGGCTGTGTTCCCAGGCATACCCTTTACAAGCTACCACAGGGAGGCAGAAAGGATGGGCTGCCACGTGACTCTGGGCAAGTTGATCAATCCCTCTGAGCCTCAATGGGAAATCACAATCCACACCTCATTTGCAAAGATTAAAGAAAAGCTTGAACATGTGGGAAGAATCTGGGGCAGCACTTGGCATGCTGTAGGCCCTCCACTCATGGTAACCACTAGTATCCTCAGACCCCAGACTGGAAGGGGGCTTCAGGATAACTGCATGCTGTATGTGAGACATGAGGGATGGATCCAGCTGGCTTCCAGGTCTCCAGCCACATATGGACATCTCCAGTGGCCCAACAGGGCATTGAAGGGGAAAGTCCAATATAAGAGCCATTCCCCTCTTTGATGGACACTAACACACACTCACCTGACTCAGTCCCTGAACGCTGGCGTCCTCTGGTGGTGAAAAAGGAAACACGCTTTGTTTTCAGTCCATCATCATTTCTGTGGTTGAGGGGGAGGGGGAGTAAAAAATGGAAGAAAGCATAACAAAGACATTACTAATTTGGCTGTGACTGTATAATGCTGAACCATCCGGAAAGCAGGGAGAAAATTGTGCCAGCAGCATATGTGTAAGGGCAGACAGCCACTGCCTGCTAATCGCAACACTGGTGCTCTAAAAGTCTTTGGGGGAAAATTTGACCAATGTGCAGAGAAGATGATCTAACCCTGGCATGATTGGTAGTTTCCATTCTTGAGCTTTTCCATTCCAGGCAGGCATGTAACAGCATATTCTGATGGCTGTTATACCTTCACTGGTCAGGGAAGGAAGCTCTCTTTGTGGCATCCATTCCCGACACACTGCATAAGCAGCCTCTGGCCAATGAATCAGGTGGCTGGTTGTCAAAGGATAGCCAAAGGTGGGCTCACCTTTTACCTTTTATTTTGAAGGCTTTGGGGATTTACTCTTAGGTCTTTTATTGGCTCTATATCTGTTTTTGTTAGTCACTGGCGAAAACTTCTGAAGTTCTGGTTAGAGACCAGATTCTTCAGAGGTCTTTAAAAATCAGAAGTGGGAAGACACTGCCCTATGAGTCTGCAGGACTGTGTTCCCAAGCACATTTTAGAAGTTGCCAAGGATACAGGGCACCTCTGCTTACTTTCCAAGTTGGTTTCTGGAGAGATCCAGGGTTTTGAGTTGTCTACAGGTCCACTTGTAGTGAGGTGGAAGTGTCACCAGCTGGTTTCCCTGTAACTTCAAGAACATCAGGGCCTGAAAGAGACAGTGAGGACAAGGTGGTGTCATATACAAAAGGGAGGAAATGCCAGCTTGCCCAGCTGTTGTAACAGATTCACCTTGACAAAGATTCTAATTGTACGGGGGTTCAAAAGTCTCTTAAAATCCACAAAAATTATATAAAACAAGTGAGGTAATAATGATTTATCTCTACAGATGTTAATCTTCCCCTCAAAATCAATGAGGGGCAATCATTCTAGAATGGAGTCCAGTACTTCTCCATTTTAAGGATTCTTGAGAGTGACAATTCTTGGTGGGCCTCTCCTGGGAACGGTGGCCAATTCTGACAGTCCCAGAGGACACGACACTGGGTGGCCCCCTTCCCAGCGACCTCACAGGCTGCCCTGGGTGGGGGTTCCCGGGCAGGGCAGGGTGACCTGTCCCAGCTATGTGCCCTCTGCTGGCCACCGCAAGCGCCATCGGGGCCCTTCAGGTAGGTGCACCTGAGGGACTGGACCATGGGACCCTCCGCCTAGCGTGGCCATGAGGCTGTACCCAGTTACCTGGAGTTTTGGGGAATAGGCCCCTCAGCTGAGGTTTTACCCTGGAACTTTTGATGTGTTTTATTTTAACTAGAGTTCAGGGGGCTCAATTTAACACTTTCTTTGATGACTCAGGGCATGGCTGCTGACTATAGCTTTGGGAGGGTAAACAGGTTTTTGTTGCTCGACCTGAAACTCTGAGGTCTGGATGGCCGCTGTTTCCCTTGAAGGGTGTCGACTGCCCATCCCACCATCTCAAACAGGATTCCTGTCTGCCTGGGGTGCCACCCCCAGCTAGCATGTCTAGTGCCTTTTTATTGAGGCTCTGCCATGTGGATGGCCCAGGATTGGGCCTGGGGACATGGGGTAGGCACATGGGCCCCCATACCCTACCCTCCTAAGCCCTAGGCAGGTATGAGTCTTCCCCCAAACCCTCCAACCAGCCCCTAGATGGGCACATGTCCCCTCAGTGCTGCACCTTGCCCCCCACCACCTCCAGCCCCAATCTGAAGGAGGAGACCACCAGCAAAGATCTAATTCCCACAGATCAAGTTTCTTTCTCTCCTGGTTTGCTGTTTCTGCACTGTCAGGGAAACCTGAAAGCCAAATCTTTCAGGCATAGGTGTGAAGTAAGAGAACACAGACTCAAGACAGGTGATGTGGGGGGGTGGTCTCCCCCAAGCACAAAGCTAGGACAGTGGCCCTGAACTTAGGGCCTCTGTCTGCGGGGTTTAGGGGCTTCTCCTCTTCTCAATGAGGAGGAGATAGCAGAGGTGCAGAACTCCGATTCCTGAAGGTCAGAGGGCTCTTTGGAAGTAAATTCAGGAAAGGACCTTTTCCCAGAACCTGGGTGCCCACCCCAGCCTGGGCAGGAGGGAGTCCTTTCTCACTTTGGGTTGTTTGCACATCTGTCTCTGTTTCCACCCACTCAGCTGGGCCCCCCCCCCCAATGCAGAACATGGATCATATTCATTGCTAGGAGCTAGAAGCCCAGGGTCAGTCCCAGATCAGGGCCTGAGAAGTGTTTTCTAAAGGCATTGAGGCAGCCCCCATCAGAGGCTCCATGGTGGACCCTGCAGAGTGACCATGCTGCCTTGCCATGTATGGTCCTTAGTCCTCAATGCCCGCTGCCCAGTTCTGCCTCATGCTCTCTACCAAGGACTGGTCCCCTAGCCAATGATTCTAGAAGGGCCCCTCCACCCCCATGTTCTCAGGGAGGAGAGGACATCAAGCCACAGTCACCTGGACAAACATGGGGCCAAGAAAGGGCCTTGGGCAAGCATATTCCAAGAGGAAAAAGGGGTGCTCAGGGGAGCACTGGGCTGAGAAGACAGGTCACTACCTCCCGCCCCCTACAGTGCTCCCCTTGGTTCATAAACTGGGAAGGCAGCCTCATGGGCCCACCCATGAGCCAGGAGGGTTGGAGCCCCTGGTCAGGATAGAGGGGCTGCTGTGCTTTGCGACAATTTTCAACATTAAAGCCTTGGGGAATAAAATTCCATCATCCCATAGCTGTTTTCATTGTGCACATTTCCTTCCAATCTTTGCTCTTCATCATGTGTACTTTTAACAGTTGAGATCATAGCATGGGTATAAATTTTTAGACCTTCCTTTGACTTAACAGTTGTATCCTTATTTGTCTCAGAAGCACACTGGTTTCACGGCAGTATGGAGTGATTTTCTCAAAAAAGCTGACTGTGAGAAAGAAAGCAATAGTGTACTCACATCGAGCTGAAAAAGTCCCAGGGGAACTTCTTTTAGTGCATTTTCTGAAAAATCCACATCCTTCAGGTGATTTTTCCAAAACACGGCCATTTTTTCTGGCAGAGACACCAGGGCATTTTTGGATGCTTTACAACATTTCTAGAAGTGTGATGAGAAAGAATGAGATATTACTTATCTCTTTTAATGAAGTGGTGCTTAATAAAGCTGTTTCGAAACCTGATATTAAAAATAAGACCATTAAAAGAAGGTTCTGTGACGAGTATGATTTAGTGTCAATTAAGAGGCTAGAAAGTCTCTTTGTCCTGGTTTCTCCCATCCCTGCTCTAGGGAAGGGATGGGAATGGAGTTTCCTGAGGGGAGACAAAGGGAGCTCATAGTCCTTTTGCTTTATTCCAGAACACACAGCCCATTGTCCCTGGAAATATTGGAACAATCCAGGTCCCTGCTCTAGAGAGGAGCCAGTTTCCCACGCACATATGGTCAAACTAGAAATGCTAATTCTAGTGATGGAGAATTTCCTGGTTTAAAACCAACATCAATTGAACACAGATATTCTTTATGCTGTTCCATCTGTTTTAACAAAGTTTCCTAGAAACAAGCAAACAAAAAGGCCCGTTTAATTGGCAGTGCCCTGAATGCAGATTATTTCCTCTTCTTTCCCTTATTCTTACTTTACAGTGGGCCTAAAAGAACCGGCCCCCTCCCCCTTAGGACAAAACTCATCCTGTGCCAGTGACAAAAGCTGTAACTGCCGGAAGCTGGGATGGGTGCTGCGGTGTGAAGTCTTGAGCCCAGGGCAAGCCGAGTTACCTTTGAGCCGAGTTATCTGCTGGGTGCTGACTGACAGATGTTCACCTATAACTATCCTGCCTATACCACGTGGCCGCTGTGGGGATAAAGTGAGACAACGGACACAAGAGAGCTATGTGGGGTTAACGCAGAAGCAGAATTGACAGTGGTTTTTATTCTTTTCTGTACGATACTAACCAAAGGGCAGGCCCAGGGATCCGGAAACACTTTTAGGTTGTTTCTGGAGACATTCAGACAATTGAGTGACTTGAAAGAATGAAGGAACAACACAGGGAGTTCTGTCAATTTATTGTCAGATATATCAAGTTCCTGTAGTTTCCGTAAACCAATCCAGTTGGTGGCTAGGAAAAAAAAGATTAATTGGTATAAATGTTTCTACTGTGGAGAAAAGGAAAAACCAACCCAGGCTACTGGTGATAAAACATACCACTTTCTTCTTCAAATAATTTTTCTAAATAATTTTTTGATGCTGTCAGTTTTTGCAGTTTTGAGAGGTGCAGAAATCCCGGTGGCAGATGGGACAACTTGTTGCTGGAAATGTCAATTTCAAGCAGCCTGTGGTTGGGGAAGAAGGAAGTCAAGTCATCAGAAAAAAAGAGGTAAAGTACCACTTTTAAATATTTCTCTGTAAATAAGAGGAGTATTTTTTATTTTACTCTTGGCACACGGCCAAATAGTGTGCATTGAAGATGGAGCATGTAGTGATTTTTATTCATTTGATGAACCGTTACTGTGTGCTCTATAGATAAAAGAAAACCAAATTCAGGAAGACTGAAGCAATAGGCAAGGTCTCTTAGGTGGTCCTTGGTCTTGCTAATGAATACGGATTGAAAACCTTCTTATTTATGTGATAGCAAAATCAGTTGGTGCCCAAAGGCAATGGGGAAGATGGCAGGGCAGTGACCTTGACCTTTCAGCACCCCTAAACATATCTATCCTGCCCAGATTAGGAATCCCCTCTTGGAGGGCACTTGCTCTTTAAGATCTTGGTGTGCACACCACAGGTCACAGCTGACTCCAATCGCTTCCCCACACTCTCACTTTCTTCACTTAGAAGCTGAGCTTTGGAAATCAGCTCAAATCCTTTATAGAATGATGCTTTGCATGTATGTCTTCCATTAATCAACGAAAGTAAGGTCCTTCCTCTCCCATGCAATCTCAGGCTTCTTCCCGAGGTCTCCTGAAGAAGGAGACAGGACATGCCCACACTGCCCACTCGTGGACAGATCCTGCAGTGTTAACTGTTTGTCTAAGGAGCCTTTTCACTGTGTCTTCTCCCCAGGGCTCCACTGCTTCCACCGGCCTGGGAAGCTTTCTACCTCCTGCTCCGATTCCTGGGTGCAGGACCACACACCAGGCCTCTCAGTCCCGCTGGGCCGTGAGTGAGCAGTGCAGCCTTAGGCCAGACAAGCCGTGCCCCCCACGCCCCTTTGTGTTCATGGTTCATGGGCAGCCATGACCTGGCTCCCCAGAGCTTGCACGCTGGCAGGCAGAACTTCCTTCTCTAATTGAGTCAGAACATTTATTTTCAAAAATGACAAGATGTGGTGGGGGGGGCAGGCCACTCTGGGGTCCTGTGCTGGGCCGTGACCCACCTGGAACAGATGATTTCATCCGATGACTGCACGCTGGGCAGCTCCCCCAGGTGGTTGTCCGAGAGGTTCAGCTTCCGGAGTTTGATAAGCCCCCAGGGAATGACCGAGGGTAGGGAAGTGAGGCAGTTGGCAGAAAGGTCCAGCTCCGTGATCTGGCAGGAGATGTCAATCATCCAGTCTAGATCCACCCAGGGCAACCTGAGATGGGACCACTTCACACGAAGGGCCTGGACGCGGGGGAGAAGGCAGAAGCACACACAGATGGTGACTCCGGGGCCAAAATAGAATTGGAGCAAAGCGGTTATTTCTCCAAGTGCGTGTCTGTCCACGGGTCTCAGCTGGAGGTCCCAAGATGCCCGGGACCATGCCCATCTCGTTCTCCCTGCACCTGCCGCGGTGGCCGGCACAGGGGAGGTACCTCTTCCTATACCCACCTGCGACTCGCTGGTACTCGCCCGCATGGCTTCTGCAGTTCACCCTCCAGCCACCAGCGGGAGCAAGCGGGTAAGTGTCGCCCCTTACCAAGAATTTCACGCTCCCCCAGCTGAGCGGTGACCCCCCCCCCGTGTACAGAGGAGGACACCACTCAAGCTTGGAGGGGCCTCATCCACTCTGGAGAAGGCGGCTGCAGACCCACACCTGGGTCTTCTGGCTTCCATTCCGGGTTCTCTTCCCTGGGAAGAGAACAGCTGCCTGGCGCAGCCGCCCACCCCGTGCCAGGCACCGCCCTTGGGGCTTTGTGGGCGGGCTGCTTTCCAAAGGGAGCTAGGAAGGCCACCAATTTTGCTGGCAGGGGGAAGTCAAATACACATGAGCAGGATATTTTCCTTTCTTCTTGACCATCAAAGAATTTTGGGCTCAATTAGGTTTCTGGGGAAGGAAATCTGTTCTTGGGTTAGTTTCTCCAAAACAACTGGGAATCCACGTCGGAAAATTAGAGGAACAGAAATATAAACAAGAATTAGTGCTTCGCAAATGGGAAAATTTAACAATCCGGCAGAGACTGCGGGCAAGACACCAACCACGTCGGATAAGTTCGCCTTGGAAACTGGCAGCAGCCGAGAGACTTCCTTGTCTTGCCGCTAGGTGGCGCGTGCGTCTCGTCTTTATTTCTTAGCTAAAACACCCCTTTTGGAAAGACCTCAAAGCTCTGGTCTTTGAACTGAGGGGATGCTGGGCTCTGTTGCTATCGCTGCCTGTCTCTCTCTCTATTCGTCTGGATGAAGAGGGACAGGTGATGGCATCCTGAATTTGGGGTCAAGCTGGTTATTTTAGGCAAGTCACTCTACTCCTCTGGACCTGTTTTATTGTCACTATTTTATCCTCTGATTATTTATTCTGAAAAATTTCCAAACTGCAGAAGAGCTGAACTAAAAGTAATACCTATATGCTCTTCACCTAGATATTTACCAGTTGCTAATATGCCACATTTGTTCTTTCTCCTCTCTACACACAGCATACAAAGCACATTATTTTTTTACTGAGTCATTAGGAAGTAAATTACAGACAACATGAAACTTCATGCCTAAATACCTCTAAACGTCTCTCTGAAGAATAAGAATATTTTTCCACAAAACCATATAATTGTCATAACATTGATGTAATATTATTGAATCCATGGTCCATGTTAAAATATTCCCATCTGTCCCTAAAATGTCTTTTACATACTCTGTGGTCTGATCTGGGATCCAGTCAAGAGCCACCTGTAGCATTCAGTCATCATGTTTCATTATTTTCCTTTAATCTAGAAGAGTTCTCAAGCCTTTCTATGTCACTATTGACATTTCCCTTTTTAAAGTCGGTCCGGTTGGTCTTGGAAGAGATCCCACAATTTGAATTTACTCAATTGTTTCCTAAAGTTTAGATTTATGTTAGGCATCTTTGGCAAAAATCCCATCCAATACTGAGTCCTCCCCATTGTATACCACTCCAGGGGGCACCTGCTGTCAGGTTATCCCATTTATGGTGGGGTCAATTTTGGTTCAGGTGGAGTCTTTCTGATCTCTTATGCAAAAGGTACATTCTGCTTTTTGTAATTTATATGTGGTCTGTTGGGGCAATATTCTGAGACTGTGTGAATATCCCTTTCCTACATCAATTCATCCAATGGTTCAGCATCCACTGTTGATCCTGGCTTGAATCAATCAGTACATTTGTGGTTACACCTAGTGTTAACTTTTCTAAAAGTATCATTCCTTCTACAGCTGTTACCTGGCATTCTTTTCTACAGAAGGCCTTCCCCTTCCCCCTTCTATCACCATGGACTCATAGATTCTTTTTTTAGTTAAGTATTTTGATGCTCAAGTTGTCCTCAATTTGGCTAGTGGGAGACCCATCAAGCTGACTTCCGTGTTCCTTTGACATAGCCTTATCAGTTTGGGGGCACTTCCAAAGCAAGATGTTCCACTCTGCCCTTGTACTCTCCAAGCCCCAGCCCTAGAATCATCTGATTCCCTTTAGTAGAAAAGGGTATTTAGATATCAAGATCTGGGTGTTAGGTGTGCTCATTGCTGCTGGGATGTCATTGCATCATACATAGCTATATATTTAAAATGAGTGCATTCTGATACCTACAGTTCAAACCCAGCCACACAGGATTCTTCCTAACCTTTCCATAATTCATAATTGTATCATCCTGTTAAGTAAGTGTTTTGGGTCTAGCTGATGTCCAGTCACTTTTGGATTCAGGATTCTTTCTGGCTCCTGGTCCTGTGAAGGACAGTGGCCTTCCATGGGGCCGAGGGGAAGAATGCTTTGACAGTCTTGGGATAGGCACACTAGAGTCAATTCAAGAACAGTCTGAGAGGAAGGTTGCCAGGTGGGTCTTTTCAAGGCCAAGTCAAAGAAGGCCCTCCTTGGGGCCTGGCTGCTTTCCTTCCTGGACTCCCTGAGATGCACCCAGATTCCTGGGGCCTATGGCCAGACAGCTGGACACTAAGCCAAGGTGTTCAGATTGTAACCTGACTCTTTCCACTCACCCCGTCTGGCCATTACGGTCATTAAATTTTGCAATGGTTTAAATATTGAAATGCAAAGACAGGAGGAAATGGAGGCTAGTTTTGGTTTTGATTTTAAACAATGAATCTTAGATGTCTATTGAAAGTCTTATAAATAAACCTCTGCATGACCATCAAAACAATGGAAAAGAGGGAGTGGGTGTAGCTCAGTAGTTTGAGCACCTCCTTCCCAAATGTGAGGTCCCAGGTTCGATCCCCAGGACTTCCTAAAACCAAAAAAACATAAAAAAACAAACAAACAAAAAAAAAACACAATGGAAAAGAACCACTGTTTATAGCTATATGCGCCGATTATGGTACAAATGAATAAGATGGGCTCCAAGATTCCGGCTTCCAATACAGACCAGCTTAGATGTTGCTGGGCTTATGCTATGGCAAGTTTCCCTCCTGACTCATCTTCTGGGTGTCCTCTGAAACCAGAGCTGACCTTGAACTGCAAAAGGAGCAGGAGCTCGGTTCCCCTTAACTACCTCCCTGTGGGGCCTGGGGCAAGTCTGCAGTGGAGGTGGATACCTTCTCAGGCCCTGCCCAGCTCAACTCCCCACTGAGTTTGTGCTGCCGCAACTCAGCCCCAGGGTTGTCTCCTCTGCTGAGGTAGGTGGCATGGCTGTCCTGGTCCCAGGGCCGGACTGCACGTGCCTCCAGGCTGCCTCCTCAGCTCCACCTTGCACCCGGCACACAGCAGACATGAAATAAATGTATGCGTTAAAGAGAATCAAGCCATCAAGAATTCTGCAGGTTGGGCATCTTAAAACATGAAGGTCTGCCCAAAGTTCTCAGGTACCTCCCCTAGCCTCCATTCCCCGCCCCCCCCATACTCCCGGCCTCCACCCTCTGCCTCCACCCCACTTTCCCACCTTTATGTCTTGCTGTCTCCCCATGACCTCTTGATCTAGATCATATAAACTAGTAGGTCTCCTCAAGTGCTAAGATAATATCTGCATTTCTATTGGCCGCTGGTTTGAGGATAAAAAGCATGGAGCATAGGCACACTCCCGGAGCATTAACCCAAGGTCAAGATGAAACCGCCAATAAAAGCACAGAAATGGTCTGTTCATATAGACATATAGAAGGCTCAACACTGAAATTTCCACGGAGGTTGTGGGGGTCCAGTATGACGTGGCCACACTACCGGTGATTGACAGGTGTGGATGCTTCCTGTGGGATGTGGGCAGCTACAGCGTCGGGAGGGGCTAAGATAGGAGGATGGGATATCAGTTGGGCCTGGGCTAAGAGAGATTTTGCCAATTCTTATTTCCAAGAACTGGCCTCCTTTCGATGGTGGGTGTCCTAAGGTCAGTAAAGCTTTGCATTTTGTCCAGAGACCACAATTAAAGGGAAACAAACCACTTCCACCTCTGCCCTGTTTGGGTTTCCATCCCCCCCACCCCAACCCCAGAATTCACAGCCCCCTCCCCTTCTAAATCCTATTAATCCTGTAGGTGAGGGCTCAAGGACTACTTGGTCACCCAGACTTTCTTCTCCCAGCAGGGGCACTTGCTATCATCCCCTTATATAGCAGGATGCCATTTTGTTTAACTTCTATTCAGGCCTCCCACAACTTTTTCTTGAGTCCTGCTGTTTGTAAACCATTTTTTCGGGCCCTGGGGTGGATAGAGGGAAGGGGTGTGCATGCATGGTGCATGCCCATGTGTGGTACACGTGTGTGCAGGCAGGTGTGTGTACATGTGTGGTGCATGCGCATATGTGCACATGGTGTGCATGCTTCTGTTGTGTGTGCCTGCGTGGTGTGTGCTGGTATGTGTGGGTGGATGTATGATATGTGTGGGCATGTGGTTTGTGCAGGTGTATGCATGTGTATGTGTGTGGTATGTGTTTATTGTGTGTTACATGTGTGTATATGCATGGTGTGTGTAGTATGTGTCAGTGCATGTGTTGTATATGTGTGAGCATGTGGTGTCTGTGTTTGGTATGTGTGCATGCACACGTGGTGTGTATGTGGGTACACGTACAGAATGTGTATATCTGGTCACCCTAACTCTAGTTTCTTGTTCTTCGTGGCCCATGAGCATGTGATGTTAACCAAAGGGCCAAAAAGTCCCTCTTGCAGGGAAACCTCATGTGCTTCATTTGGGGAATCATTTTATTAGAAGAAAACCATAAATAAGAAATGAAGGGCTGTGTGTGCCGCTGACTTCCCTAGGCATGAGGAAGGGGAGAAAGCAGCTGCTTCCCGTTCCTAGAACTGAGCTCTTTCTAGGCCTTACACCCACCCAAGTGTCTTCATGACTGAGATCTGGTAAACTCAAGCCTTAGGAGAAGTAGAAAAGGCAGAAGTTTGAAAGCAACAAGACGACATGCTCAGAATATAGACACATTTTCAAAATGATTTTTGAAAAATGAATACGATTTATACCTGGTCGTGGATGAGTTTGAAAACTCTCATTTACAAAGTTTATTTTCTTTTTCATGCATAAAGATTACAGGGTCCCTGAGTGTCTACTAAAAGGCGGAGAGAAAGGGAAGAGGGGGCACAATTAAAAGGACTGCACAGTCAGTGCACCTGACATCTCAACCTAGCCCAGCAAACCCTGAAGCCCTCATTGTTTATTTGTGTTTAGTCCAGGAGAATCACAATAAACAGATTCTTGGGAAGAGAAGCCAGTAATTGGAAAATTAAATCCATGAAGGCTGAACTGCAAAATCAAAGACAGCTGGTGGCAGAGACCCATCAATTCAATATGCAGCCATTAAGACACAGTCACTCCAGGGCAACAGCAGAGAGTGTGTGCTTGTGTTTGCCTTTGAGCACCAGCCCTTTACATTTCAGGCCAAATGAAAGTTCTCTCCAGAAGCCACAGTGGGATAGCTTGTTCCCCAAAGTCCTGCTAGTGACTGAGATTGTTTTAAGGAGGATCAGATGTATGGAAGGGCAATTGGTTCCTTAGTGAGAGTGAAGATTCAGATACTTCTGGGTAAGAATGATTTCCTTGTCCTGCGATGGAGGCAGCGGTCTAGGAAAGCAATTACTGGCCTTTTCACAATGCCTCTTGATGGCCCTGGAGGTGAAACATCCAGGTGAATGAACCACTGGGCCACAATAACAGCTCTTAGGTTTGCATGTCAGTTCAACCCTTTTTGGTTGAAGAAAAGATTGTTAAATGAAAGGCTGGACTCTCAGCCTGCCTTAAGCCTTTGGAGATATGGGCTGGCAACTGGGTCCAGCCCACATGCAGAACTGGATTCTCTGTTCAAATGCTGGGCAGGTACGCCTCTGTTAAGATTTTGTTAGGGGAAATGTTAGGTTGTATATATGAAAATAGAATAAAATTTTAAAAAAAATCCATGGAACTGCACTACACAAGCATTGAACCCTAAGTTAAACCATGGACTCTAGTTAATAGTACAATCATAAAAATGTGCTTTTATCCATTATAACAAAGGCACCACACCAATGCAAGGTGTAAATAATAGAGTGGTATGTGGGAATCCTGTGTTTTATGTATGATTCTCCTGTAAACCCACAACTTTTCTAATAAAAAAAAGATTTTGTTAGGTGGAGAAGAGCTGCATGAGAGTGGAGTTCTAATGTTACCTCCTTGCTAGATGTCTCCTGACTCCACAAAGCAGAATTTGCAGCTCTTCTCCCCTTTTTCCAACTCATTCGTCCTCTCAGTCAGTCAGCACTTGCTGACTTAGATTAAATGTGTAAGAATCTTCCTCCTGCCAGGAACATGACACAAAATATGCAGTCATAAATGTCTATTCAGTTAAGTCACACAAGTTAAAATAGGGAAAAATACAGAGAAAATTTTTAAGTATTCATGAATCCATGGCCCGTATAGAACCCAAGCCTTTCTTTTGATTGTTAAGCAAAGATTCTTGGGGTGGTGGCAAAGAGTATCTTCTCCTTGTTGAACTGACCAGTAAAATGAAAGCCCACGTTTTGAAACAAGAAGGAACAAGAGGAAGAACCAGTCTCAAGGAAGCTGCAAAAGCAATGGGTCTGATCTTAAAAGAACCGACTCTCTAAAGGCTTGAAGACTATGGTCAAAAGCAATGCTAAAAATGAAGATGCTCAGAGGAGCAGACCCAGTCACGGCACCTAAAGTCTCAGTCTCAAGTAAGGTGATGCTAATGACCATAAAAAAGAAGACCTAATGGCTGCAGGAGAGGAACTATACACCGATTCCAACAAGTTGGGGGGTAAATTACAGACCTGTACATGCTCGAGGGGAACCCAAACTTGTCAGAGCAGGCCAGGCATGACAGGGATTCAGCTGGATAGGGAATCAGCACCCCTGAAGCCAACCAGCCCATCCCAGCTTCCTTGTGCACATGGAGGCTACAAAAGAACAAGAACAACTGGGTTTCCTTCTGGCCCTTGGGTGAAACCCTCACTGTGGGGCTTCCAAACACTTGGTTCTCCAGTCCTTATGCTCTCGCAAAGACAGGCTTTCAAGATGAGAGAGGACATTGAAAATGGATGGAAGCCAAGGACATGGGCAGTGACCCGCTCTCTGCTGGTGAAGGTGAGGCTGCCAGTGGGGATGCACCCAGGCCAAAGATGAAGAAGTGAGGCCACAAGGATGGTAATGGGTCAAATGAAGTTAGAAAGATGAGAAATTAAGACCTGAGAACCTGGAGTGTTCCATGAATGGAGACCCACAGATTAAGAAAGGAAAGGGGAATAAAATAGATTCTTGAATGCCAAAAAGGTGCCTACTACAGATAGGCAGATTAGAAATATAATAAAAGGATAAGGAATATGACAGTAAACTCAGTCGTTACATTAGTGAAAAGCTTGTGAGGACTCTATGGTGGAAAATGACTTGAGAGTACTAAAGTGGGTAGGGGGTGGGAGAGAGAAAGAGAAAGTGGAGTATAGCCTTTCTTCCAATCCCAGAAGGGTTTAACCAGTTAATAAAATGACTGACTGAGAGAAAAAATGAAATCAGTTCTGAGAAAAGCATTTCTGCTAAAAATGTTATAAATACCAGAATTAGCCCTGGTTAGTTTAAAAAACACATTTTTAAAAGCAAAACACAACCATAGATACCAGATAATGAGAAATGTGAGCACAAAAATAGCTTACAAAAAACTTAAGATGGTATATTATAATGTGAAAGATAAGTGGAAAGAATACTGCTATAAATAGAAGGCTGTCTGCATTAACAATCTAAACATAACACTGTTGCCTCCAGGGGACACAATCAAGACCAACACTCTAGAAGTATCTGGAAGTTGGGCTGTGATGATGGTGACACCTTCTTGGTAACTCTTTGTAGTGCACTCAAAATACTTTCACTCTATTTCAATGGACCCTTTCTATAAATCTGTAAGGTCCAGCACAGTTTGTGCAGAAAGAACCTGAGAGGCGATCTCTTTAGTGGTAGCAGAGCCAGGATTGTAATCAGATGCCTGATGCTCAGTCTGTTTCACCTTCACATTTACACAGCTAGGGAAGAGTTGACCGAACAATTTCAAAAGCATGAGGAGAGATAGCCAAGGCACCTAGATGATGACAAAAGACACACAACAACTTGAAAATACAATGATACTAAATCTTTATGTTCTAAGCATGGGGTAAAACATGTAAGAGAAAAACTAATGAAAATGCAAGAAAAATATTATCAGACTATGATAGATCAAAAAATGTGAACAATGAAGAGTGGAATTATAAAGCTACACCCTACAGTAACTCTGGGAGACCACCTAATGGTAGGGTGCAAGAAATGAATTGTTTTCAAACATCCATGAATCTTTCACATAAATTAATCAAATACTGAGATTTGAAGGAAAAGTAAATTAAAAAAAACAAGCCTGCTCTGCTGCATGTCTTATCCTTAGACAAAAGCAAAGTAAAGTTAGGATCAATAACAAAAGCAGAATTAAAAGGCATCTTATTGAAACATCCTTTTTTTTTTTAGGTACCAGGGCTGGGGATTGAATCTGGGACTTCATAAGTGGGAAGCCAGATCTCAACCGCTGAGCCACATTGGCTCCCCTGAGTTGATTTTTTCGTTTGTTTGATTGTTGTTGTTTTTTTTAAAGGAAGCACTGGGAACCAAACCTGGGCCCTCCCATGTGGGAAGTAAGCACTCAATTACTTGAGCCACTCCTGAAATGTACTCTTTTAAATAATGGTTTGGGAGGAGAGGAAAATCAGTGTACAACAACAGACCATTTTGTATAGGACAGCAAAAAGATCACAAGTAACAGAAAAGAAAATGCACAACTCTGATCATTATCCCTATACAAAAGAAAAACTGAAACATAATAAACTAGTCCTGCTCCACACAGAAAGGAAAGCTAAAAGAATAGGAGGAAAATAATTAGGCGAAGAATTAGAAAAAAACCTATGAAGCTGATAAATAAAACCAACTCTAGGGTTTTTGAAAAAAATAACAACACTGATAAACAATTGGCTAAATTAAAAATAAAAGAAAACACACCTGAATTCTCTGGGAGTGAAAATGACAATGGAACCACCAATGTGAAAATAATATTTAAATTATGGGAGATGTCCTCAGCCATATCTAACCAAAGAACTATGTTGAAATGCAAGAGTTACTTATAAAAATGAAAATTATCAATATGACACAATGAGAGAGAAAACAAAATAATGTGCAAGAGACAAATAAGGAAAATAACTAAAGAATTTCCCCCAATGGCTTCCAAATCAATATAATTTTTTTTCAATCACATTGTTCAAAGAACAAATAGTCCCTATGTTGCATAAAAGTTTCTTAATGCAGGACTTGGTTCATTTTATGAGTCAAAACCAGTTCTTTCACAAAGGCCATTAAGATTCTAGACCAATTACGTGTTCGCACATGGATGCAAACAGTATAACAAAATCTTTTCCAATAAAATACAACAGCTGAGTTCAAAGAATCAAGTTCTGTGGTCAAGTCAGGTCTTCAAGAAAATGTTGGTGTCACTTAGAGAAAACCACCAGCACACCCAGCCAAGAAAAGGAAACATAGTGGCCCTCTTTCTTATACTTTTCTTTTAATCAAATGCCAAAAGGTATTTAATAGAATTTATCACTCTTTCTTCACTAAAACTCTTGAAAATGGGTAAGGAAAGGTTTGCTCGTTTGGTTTTGACCAACATTGTACGTTTTTCTCCATAGTATTTCAGTCATCTTTTTAAAAATAGGAAGCTTACAAGAAATCTCCCATAACTAGTTCCAACTTAGGAATTTTGCCAATAGCTATTTCAGAAAAAAAAAAAAAAAAAAGAAAAAGAAAAAGCAAGAAATAAAAATACCATCTGCTGTTAACTAAGTTACTTAATTTACTGTTGAGAGAACCCTCAGTTTCCTCAACTTTTAAATAAAGACAAAAATTTCTACCTCACAGGATTGTGTAGGAGATTATAGTAGAATGTTAGGCAAAGTGCTTTGTTAACTGTGAAGTCCTATGCAAATAGACAGGAGGTTATGGCATATATAAAATTTCAACCATTCTAGCCCTCCATTCACCCATTTCTTCCATCCATCCATCCATCCATCCATCCATCC
>JAKSZT010054540.1:15572073-15614858 GCA_026826555.1 Tolypeutes matacus | reverse complement strand
TCCATCCATCCATCCATCCATCCATCCATCCATCCATCCATCTTGTTCCAGGCTCTGCACTGAGGGGCTAAGGTAAACAAAAGCAGCCAAGGCCCCTCCTTTCAGCATGCTTCCAGTCAAGTAGGGTAGATGACATGAAACAAAAACATTACCCAAACAGACAGCCACAGACTTCGTTAAGTGTTATGAATAAAACAGACAGGAATCTCAGAGATATAACCTCTGAGGCTGTTGTGTGGGGCTAAGATATGGAGAGAGTCCTGGGGTCAAGGAAGAGTGGTCCGCTCAGTCCTGAGGAGGGAGGCACACGTTTCCTCAGCTATGTGGCACCCACCCTCTGGATACCACAGGGAGGGGATTGTTTCCCCATCTGTGGATATTTCAGATTCTTTCCCCCCGTTTCTTCTTCTTATAAATAGCAGTGCTTTGAGCACTTTTGTGGCAATTACTTTTTTTCCCTTTTGAATTATGTCCTAAAGGTATCTTTCAGAAAGGAAATACCAAATTCAGAACAGTTTGCTGGGAGAAAATAGTTTTATAGCTTTTGTCACATGATGTCAATTACTTTCCACACATATGGGACCAATTTACAGTGCCAGCAGCAAAGCATAGTGTGTGCCCATTTCTGGACGACCCTGCCAAGTATCTTACTCAGCATTTATATTTATTTTTTGCTGGTTTAATAGGTGTGTGGCAGTACTTCCAAGCTGGATTTAATTTAAATTGCTTTAATTGCAATAAGGCTGTGTATGTTTCTGTGCCCTGGTTTACTGCCTGTGTTTTCTTACATGTAAATTAACCATTCATTTCTTTTCACTTCTCTCCAGTGGAATCTGTTTACAATGTGACAGCAGGGGCTGTAGATCTGGCTTGATCACTGGTGAGTCTCCAGTGTCTTGTAGGTGCTCTATAACCTGGGCTGAGTTAAATTCAATTGCTGACATATATTTGAATCAATTATCTTTTTTGGATTTAAGTTGTTGTCAGTTCTTTTTTTAAAAATATATTTTCTACTGCTTTTCTTTTTCTATTTCTTTAAAAATTATATTTTACCATATATAATTCTATTTTAATATTTAAATACATTCATCTTATTTCTGATAATGTATATTTATACATCTTTATATATCTTTAAAATTTTGAAATGTAATTGTCTCCCTTTTGTAACTGTGATAAATGTGCTTTTAACACATACACACACATACATATATATATATGTATACATAGATACATATGCATATATATGTGTGTACACACAGATGTGTGTGTGTGTATGTATGTGTATACATATCATCTGATGAGTTTTCAATGCTTAACTTTCTGCCTGTCAGGGATTTATTTGTATCATTAAGAATCTAATTATGCTAATATCCAATTGTTCCAACAGCATTTGATAATATTGTTTCTTATTCTCTTCTTATTGTGTTTTCTAGCTTTTCACGTAAGTTCAAATAAAAGTTTTAATATTTCTTCAATCTCTATTTTATTTATCATTTTCCCCATTTGCAACTAAATGGCTCTGGATTGTATTTGAAAATCTAGTAGGCCAAGTTCACTACGAACACCTATTTGAAAAATTCTGTGGTATGCTGGCTTGCTTATTCTACCATCTGAGCCCCCAGTAATCTTTAAGTTCTATGAAGTATGAACCAGGCACTGTGGCTAGGGAAAGACTATAAAGAAGGGATGACAAATGGGAAAGAGTCGGTATTTGGAAACTAGAGAAAATAGGCAAATGGACAGAATGATTGGCTAAATTTATCATCAGGGCACAAGGAAAATGGAATTGCTGGAAAATGGTATGGAACAATCCTGAATTTGATTTCATGGCTTTTGGGGAGTAGGGGAAGGGCATTTCTGTTCCTTCCACAGGACTGGTTGGTGCAAAGACCAGTCCCTAGGGAGCCAGAGTCCACTCCCTTACCCGTGGGAACCCTGCTGGTCGAAAGACTTAATTCTCAGAACTTCAGTTCCCAAATCTGCTAAATGAAAACAGCACTGTCAGCTGTGAGGAGGCTGTGGGGAACCAAGAAGATGGTGATGGATGGGGAAATGCTCTGAATGTAAACCTCACTGAGAAAAAGGATGCTCCCCAGCAACCTTAGTTGTCCTTCAGGAAGGCCACCAGCTAAGGGGCATCAGGCCTTCTCATGAGCACCCACCTCACCTCACCTCCCTCAGTCGATGCCACTGGCTGCTTGCAGGGGACCCAGCACAGGCAGAGAGGCCATATTTGCTATATCCTAACTTGTCCGAGCATCCTGCCAATACAGATTCTTAAACCCTCTAGTTCACACTGATGAGGGTTTCTTCAGCTCTGAAAATTGCTCGGACACATTTTGTTATGCTCAGACAAAGACACTGGAAAATGAACGGTGTGTCACACGAAATTTTAAGCTACATAAGCCAGTGCTAATTCAAGAAGTAATAATAATAATAATAAATATTCCTCTCTTTAGGTTAGCTGCCCAATTTAGGATCCTTAGGGATATTTAAAAGGAAATTAATTTCCCCATGGGGTCGTTTCAAAATTAACATAAGCTCTAATGCACTTTCAACAACTAAAACAGTGAGCCTAATGGTGCAACCCCCTAACTGCTGAGGAGGACAAGCATGATGACGGTTCCAGGACCTGATTAGGTCTTTCCTGGCATGTCTGAGTTTTCCTCCTTCTTTCTGGCATGACAACATCAAAGCGTTATTTCTCATGGCAACAGAGTTAAACCTTGATGGGACATTTGCTCAAAACACCAGCCAGCGCATTAAATAACGTTCAGGGGTGAGTTTGGCGACTTTCAAGAGAAGCCCTGGCCAGCCAGAGAAGCATCTTTGACCAGCTCTTATTTTGTTCTACTTTTGTCTTGCAAAAAGCTCCTCTGAGCAGTCAGTCCACGTGCTGTGGCCTCTTGAACTCTGGTTACTCAAACATCAACAAAACCTCAGGAGCCAGTTACTGCCAGGGAGCCCTAGAAAATAAAAGTGGGCTTCTCTGCAGGCCCTGTTTGGCAGTGCAGCTAGATTCCAGCAGCCTGAGGAATCGCAGACACGAGACATGCAGGGGGGCTGCTGAATCCAGACCAGCCGTGACGTCCACTAAGGTAGCACTTAAATTTAAAAATACAGTCTATGAAAGGGGAGCTATCAACAGAGAACCAGAAGCAAGGCCCCTGCCCTCAGAGAGTCACTACCTGGGTGGGGCACAAAGATAAAGAAAATTAGATCGTAAAACTAAATAATCACCTTAAAAGGGCACCACTCGGCATGTGATTAGCCACAGAACCAGTAGTAGAGGCAACTCCCCCAACGTGTGCCACTCTGGGATTCTCCATGCAGCAAGGTCATGGCTGCAAATCAAGGTCAGTGGAGTTTGCAGGCTACAAATACATGTCAGCAAAGCCCCTTCTAAAATGATGACTGCTCTCTAATATTCTTAACCAAAAATGTCAATTCAACCTCCCTGGGTACCTGAGAGGTGGGAGCACTTACCTCTGGCTCCTGAGTCGTCATCCTTGCTTGCTGGAGCCCTCTGGGTAGCTCCCCTCTCTTCTGCCCATAGCATGGAAGGAACTGCTGGTGCTGTTATGGGTTAAAGATCACAGGGCAGCCAGACACACCCAGTGCAAGGTACTGGCCTTTGGAATTCACTGGAAGACTAAAATACCACCTGCTTTGGGGAAGCCCGTGGCACCCTTCTGACTCAGAATGGAGTGTAATTTCACTTTCTCTTCTGATTCTACCCTGAAGGGCCACAGAGAAGAAAAGCATCCTTGTCTTTTCCTTATTTTCTTATCCACAAAATGTAATGATCACTTCCATGCTCGATGCCTCTCTTGGCAAACGTAGCAGGGGCTATCATGCAGAAAAGATCACTGACACAGATGTCAACTATTTCTGCTTTGCATCTTAAGCCAAGAAAATCTAAGTCACAGGTTCTCCACCTTGGGTGCATATTGGAATCAACGAGGGACTTTTTAAAATGACTGGTGCCTGTGTCCTGCCCACAGAGATTCAGATTTAATAGGCATAGGGTGTGGCATGTGTGTTGGGGTTTTTAAAAGCTCCCAGGGGATCCTAATGTGCAGCCTTACAGAATTAGAGAAACAAGGATCTAATACGGAAAAAGTCCTGTAGCCAGGAAACTAAGGTTTTAGTCTTAGCATCATTATTTATTATTGGCTGTCCTTGGACAAGAAGCATATTGTCTCTAAACCGCAATATTTTCATCTGTGAAACAGATTATATCCTCTGAAATTTGTACCGCGGTGTTGTGAGGATAAAACACGATCAAGAATATAGTGGG
The DNA here is from genome assembly GCA_026826555.1 of Tolypeutes matacus. NCBI lineage: Eukaryota > Metazoa > Chordata > Mammalia > Cingulata > Chlamyphoridae > Tolypeutes > Tolypeutes matacus. The sequence continues at coordinate 15,610,558 of JAKSZT010054540.1, read as the reverse complement.
TAAAAGACCCTGAGCTATATAAACGTAAGGTTAGGTCATCACTATTTCCTTTTTAAGCAGTTTTATTGATATATATTCACACTCCATACAATCCATCCAAAGTGTACAGTTGATGGCTCTCAGAATACTTACAGAGTTGTGCATTCCTCATCACTATTTCCTTTTGCAATCTGAGGCTAACAATAATGTTAGTACTTATTGAGTACGTACTGTATGCCAGGCCTTATGCGAAGGGTACAATCATCCCCATGGTAGAGACTATAATTATCCTATAATTATATGGTTCTATTTCATATCTGAGAAAACTAAACAAGGCACAAAGAGATAATGAGGTAAGAAAGTAGAATATCAGTATTGTTCAGCACTAGGAAACCAGGAAAAATAAGGAAAGGGAAAAAAGGAAATAGCAATAAATATAATGAAATAAGATGGAAAGAATAAGCCAACAGGATGGGTACCACACAAATGTGAATTGGGTAAATCCCTTATTCAAAGAGACACCTTCAAATGGAATTACAAAATGAAATCCAGCTACATGCTGTTTACGAGAAATATATCTAAGACAAAAAGAACAAGGAAAACTGAAAATATAGGGCTGGGCAAATTTATTCAAGGCAAAGAAAAAGAAGGCAGTATGGCAATGTGAACAGCAGACAAATCCAAGTTCAAGGACAGAAGTATCCACAAGATTAAAGTGGCATTTTATATTATGAAAATAGATACTCATGAGTCATAAAAGCCATAAAGCCATAAACCAGATATATGAAGCAAAAACTTGTAGAAATATGAAGAGAACTAGATAATAATCAATATAAGTGGGAAGTTACATACATATACACACATATTTCAGTTTCTGATAAAGAAAGCCAGAACAAGTTGGCAGCACATAGAGGACTTGAATAACGCAATCAACAAGCTAAAATTAGGAAAAAAGATGGCAAATGAACATTCAACTCTAGAAATCATAAAAAGAATAACAACAATAGCTAGGCATCTATAATAAGCATGTTACAATGCATGGCAAAATTAGCATATTATAAATGTCACCACATTTACTTGTCAAGCATCATTCTGAGACAAGTCCTTTTTACTCTTTCTATTTTCCAAAGGAGGAAACTGAAATACAGAGACATAGTCAGATGAAGGTCTTTAAGACCCAGGAAGTCTTATGCTAGTATCTGCTCTAACCAAGACTCTACCACAAAATATTCAAAAAATAAAATATGAACAGGGGTCTAACAAAGATAAAAGCTAAAATTAATGAAATAATAAACCAAACAAACCACAGAAAATATAAATAAAATCTATTGAGTTCCTTTGACAAGGCCACTAAAATAAAAATATACAAGAACACTTAAACATAGAAATTCCTGGCTATTCTGATTAAGTTCAAAAGAGGAAAAGTAAAATTATTTGCTATCATAAATGAAAAGGGAAATATAATTACAGATACAGAAGAGAGTAAAAGAATGACAAGAAAATATAAAGGCAACATCATGAGAGCAAATTTAAAAACCTAAAAGAAATCAACAATTTTCTACCAAAAGAATCGACTGAACCTCACATACGGTAAAGCAGACAACCTGAGTTGACCAATGACTTTAAAAGAAGTTAAAAGACAACCCAGGTACCCATCAATTGATGAATGGTTAAACAAATTTTGTATACACAAAGATTATGGAAGATTATGCAGCAATAAGAAGAAACGAAGTCATGAAGCATATGATAGCATGGATGAACCTGAAGGACATTATGTTGAGTGAAGTAAACCAGACACAAAAGGACAAATATTGTATGATTGCACAACCATGAACTAAATATATTGTGTAAATTCATGGAGTTAATAATTAGAATATAGGTCACCAGAAAATAGAAAGAGGGTAGAGAATGGAAAGCTGAAGGTTAAGCTGTGCACAATTGGTAAAAAGGCTGTAAGTCTTTGGAAATGAATAGAAATGGTTAAAGCATATCATGGTATTTGTAACTAGCAGAGCTATTATATGCATATGACAGGGGTTGAAAGGGAAATTCTAAGGTCATGTATATTATTAAAAGGAATGCTAAAATTGTAACATGGGACTGTATAAGATAGTAAAACCTCATGTAAAACATGAATATGGGTGATATTACATATATAAGACTGTTTTTACAAAATATAAATACAAATATACAAGAGAGAAGGAAAAAGAATAGCTGCTATGTACAGCAGAGGAAGCATAGAGAGATTGAGAGGTGATAAGTTTTGTTTGTTTTTTGTTTATTATTATTATTATTGGAAAAATGACAGTGCTTTAAGAATGATTGAAGTGATGAATGCACAAAAATGTGATTAAACTGAATACCATTGATTGTAGTACTTTACTAATATGTATCAGTAAAATTGATTTGTTAAAAAAAAGAAGTTAAAAGAGGTACCATTCCAGACTACTTTAACAATAAGTAATTCCTATTAAACTTCTCCAGGCCATAAAAAAATGGAAAGTTCCCTCAGTCATTTTGTAAAGCTAGCATAGTATTATACCAAAATCTCATAAAAACAATAAAAATAGGAAATTATAGACCAATTCACTTATAAATATAGATATATAAATTATACAAAAAATATAAATAGATCAAATCCAGCAGTAAAAACAAAAACAAAACCCAATTAGTGTTTATTCCAGGAATTCAAGGTCAAGTCAACCTCTATCACCATAATTCATTACAATGACAAATTAAAGTAGAAAAGCTAGGTGACTATATCAATAGCTGCCAAAAGGTATTTGGCGAAACTCAGCAGCCATTCATAATAAAAACTCTAAGCAAAAAAAGAATACATGAAAACTACATAAATATAACAACAGTCTATTTATCAAAAATTTATAGCAAATGCTCATAAATGGCTGATGTCACCCTCAGAATCAGGAGCAAGAGAGAAACACCTGCTAACATCATGATTATTCAATTTTGAAATTCCTAGTGATATATAAGAAGACATGAAATAAACTATATAGGTGTTGACAAAGAAGAGACAAAAGTATTCTGAATTTGCAGATGACTTGATTATATACTTAAAAGTCACAAGGAACTCTACTGAAAACTATGAGAATAAGAGAAGTTGGTAAGGGGGCTGGACAAAACATAGAAAAAAAGAGCTTTTCTTCATGCCATAACATCAGGTTGGAAATGGAAATGGAAAAAATGTGTGTGTGTATATATAAAACATTCAAACAGTGGTAAAAACAATAAAGAAGCCAAAATAAATTAAACAAGACAGGTCTGAGACCTTTATGAAGGAAACTATGAAATCTCATTAAAGAGCATAAAGCAAAAGCTGCATAGAGTCTCCGTGGGAAGTGGTCTAAAATGGAGGAACACGTCTAATAACAGTCAAGACATCTTTGAAAACAGACAAACAATGGGCAGAGAACTTGCATTTAACAGGTTTTCAGACTTAAGTGAAATGTCTGTAATCAAAACAGTATGGCATTTGTCCAGAAACAGACCAAGAAGCCAGTGGGCCAGTACAGAGAAGCCCAAAGTGTTTCCAGGTATATACTGGAAAAAGCAACAATGGTGGCATTTCAGTTCAGAGGGAAAAGAAGCTTTATTTTAAAAACATTGTTGGGATAACTGACCATCCATCTAGAAAAGCTGAAAACTAGACCCCCTCCCTCATACCACAGACACAAATGAATTCCAGAAAATGTAAAACTTAAAATGTAAGAAATAAAAGAATTAAAATATTACAAGAAACTCTAAGAGAAGATTTATATAGATACAGGATGGAATCATACATATATAACCTAGATGCCACAAAGGAAAATACAGACATACTTGATTATAGGGTCTTACATCTTTGTTATTGTAAAAGATAAGAGACAAAAGAAAAATAACAGATTAGGAAAAATATTGGTGACATGTATGATAAATAAAGGCTTAATATCCCTAACATACAAAAAGCCTCTACAAAGAGAGAGGAAAAAGACAAACAGCCCTTTAGAAAATATTATCAACAAACATTCACAGGCACTTTACACAAGAGGAAATAGTTCATGAACGTGAAAAATGCTCAATCTCAACAGGACTAAAAACATGGAAATTAAAACCAGGAGCTATCATCTTCAGCCATCAGATGGATGAAAACGAAAAGGCTCGTGGATTGCTAGTGCTGGCCAAAGTGTGTGCACACACCAAGATTCCCGTAGGCTGCTGGTGAAAATGGGATTCCCCACAGCCTTTTGGGGAAGCGATCCCAAAGCAGGCCACTTTTAGGACTTTGATCTACATAAGCAAATGCACTCCCCCATCAGGCTATGTTATAAGGAGCAAAATGCAAAAATAACCTGAATGTCCACTGAGAGGAGAAGGTCCGAATAAGTTCAGCTACCTTCACTCTAGAGAGTGAAGGCAGGTATTTAAGAAAATGAGCCCCTGATAGTGTTAAAGCCAAGTCACAGAAAACACATATCAGGCAATTCTAATTTTGTTATTTACAATTAGAAACTAAAACTCAACCTTGCATATATTTATAAACATTTTTATAGCTTTGTATGGGGAAAGGCATGAAAAGATCCTTACCAGGTTGTTAAATTGCTTATTTTGAGGGAGGGGGTGCAGATTAGTAATTATTATTACTTTTCAATGGTTTCACTTGTTAGAAAAAGTGTACCGATAATTTAAATTCGTAATTTAAAAAATCTAATAAACAAAATTTTAAAAACAAATTGTTAAAATGATGACACATTAGACCAATTTTGGGGGAAAAAATGCAATAAAACATTGATAAAGTATACGAAGCCCCGAGGTCAGATCCCCAGGCTGCAGGCAGCGACTACTCACCGTTTTTCCTGAACAACTGCTGGACGAGGCACTGGCTTCTATGAAATACTTCCTGAGGAGATGCTTGCTGGGGTCAGGACTGTCCAGTAAGATGTAGGAACAGAAAAAGGCCCCGTGACGAAGCAGGAATATGGCAATGTCTTCATTCCCTAATGGAGCAAACACCGAAGAGACAAGGGCTGCCTGACTTAAGACTGTCACAAAAGTTGTTCAAAATGGCAGACTCTAATACGTGAAATGGAAACTAAAAACAGACTTGTTCTGGTTGCACTTCTCTTAATGCATAAAATTCCTGTTAGTGAGACAATTTTTTTGTGGGGCTTTGCTCTTTGGGGTGACTTATGAAAGCACAGATGGCCCCTCTTGCTGGAACCCACTTTCAGGTGTAAGGGAGGGGAAAGAACGAGGGAGGGTGCAGATATTTTGAAAAAGAAACAAAGAACAGGAGCTGCAGAAGTCTCCACGGAGAGGTGATTTTAGAGCCAGGGATGAATTTGAAATCCTACGTCTCTCTAAACTGCCCTAACTTTCAACATTAGCTGTGGAAAATCCACAGGTATAGGACCCACCTGCCTTGATGGCCGCATAGAGGGGCAAGCGCACGATGACGGGGAACTCATTCTTTCTGACCGCATAGCTCTCGGGGTCGGCCCCGTGTGTGAGGACAAGGAGCTTGACGACCTCCAGGTGGCCTCGCTGGCAAGCCAACGCCAGCATCCAGTTCAGCAGCCGCTGGTGGCTGCAGGGACCTGGCGGGAGAGCGCAGGGCAAAGGGAAATGTTCCACTGACAGCGACTGGTTGTTCACTCTCTCATTGTCCTTTTGACCATTGATAAACTCAGGGTGTCCTGTGTCCAGCTGAAAACCATTTCTGTTGAGTTGATAGTGTTTCTGGAATAGCCCTTCCGAATTAGACATGACATTTTCCCACATCATTATAACCTGCCTGCTCGTGAGATAATGCCAAATGAGGAAAAGCAGGACTCAAAACAGCATATCCAGTGTGATCTTAACTGTCTAAACAATGTGTGTGTGGAAATAAGACTAGAGAGAACTACCCCTGTGTTGCAGTGTTTCTCTGGATAGTGGGGTTTTGAAAATCCGCCTCCACACCCACCGCGCCCTGACCCTTACCCCTACCTCTGGAGTAGCATTACACTTTGCAGATAGTTTAGGGTTAAAATATTTTAGCTATATAAACTTCGAAAATTTTCTTTTGACAAATTTCTTAACCTCTTTGCCTCAGTTTACCCATTGGAAAATTGGGAAAAATAACACCTTTCCTCCTAAGTCTAAGGTATGTCAAGTGCCTGGCTCAAAAGAAATGCTAACTGATGGTGGTATGTCGTTATGTTATTAGAGTACTAACATTTTCCTGCATTTCCAAATTATCTGTAAAATACATGTATTACTTTCATAATTTTAAAAAAAGCCTTGATGAAAGAAATAGATCTAAACCCCCTGGCCCCAAACTCTGAGGATTACTCCCTGAAAGAACCACCTACTTGATTTATGAAATCAAGTGCATTGAATGACCAGGGACAGCGTGGGTGGAAGTGTTGCAATATCTTCAAGTTCAAAATAGCCCAATGTCTTTTGGATCTAGTTGCCATGGAAAAATGACCTCATCCATGACATCGACACTTCCCAAGTGCATCATAACATTGTCTCATTTCCAGAGGCCGTAAGTCTTTGGGAACCCAAGTGTTCCCAGGTGAGGCCTCTCACAATAGGAAACTGACCAGGAAGTAGAACTGAGGGCAGAGAGGCAGGAGTTCAAATCCACCCTATATAGCACTTGGCTTAGTGCTTAGGTTGCAGCAGGTGTTAAGTAAATGTCACTGCTTCTCCAGCGACTGTTAACCAGAATGAAGAATTCAGAGGAGGTTGCAAACTACCAGAAAAGAAGTGATCCCTGGTTCATTTTCTTCAAGGATATCTAGGTTGAGAGATACAGTACACAAGCAACTAACTTCTATTGAGGATGTATGGGCATCCATCTTAGGGGAAGGAACTTGAATTCTTTACCATGATTTTTTTAGGATGAGGAAACCAGAGCTCAGAGAGGTTTGGAAACCAACCGAACAACAGTTAGGAAATGGCCAAGTCAAGACTTCAACTCTGCTTTGTCTGAAATCTAAGGTGCTCTCTTAACCTGACATGTGTGTTCTCAAGTCTGAAATCCAGCATCACCCAGATAGAGCCCCATTTTGGTCCCCATCCCTCCTCCTCCTTTCCATCCCTGCTCAGGTACAGAGACTAGGAATTACCTAAAGAAGTACTTCAAAGGTGGCTAGATAGGCACCCATCTCTCACCCCTCCTCTTCTGGACCCCCCCCCTCATTCTTCAGCTTGTCTCTGGTCTTCTCTTATATCACTCTTGACAATGGCTGTTGTCTCCTCCAGTTTAGGAATTCCAGAGAGCACTCACTATTTTGTCCATCTCTGCACTTCCCACAGGGCACAGCACAATGTTTCTAGACTCCTTTAAGTCCTCCGCCACCGAGCCTGGAATTAAGCCCAAGATAAGATGCCCCTGGGACTAGCCACACACCATATTGAGGTCCAGGGTAGCTTCCAGCTCAGCTTCAGAGGTGACCCAAACCCATCCCTTGCTGGTCTGCCGAGTGAACTCCTACTAATCCTGCAAGGCCTGGCTCAGAGTCACCTGTGCTCTGAAGACCCCATCTTCCCACACCCAGACAAGCTTGAAGCTGGCCCTGCCCCCAACCCTAATTCCAACACCCAGAGACCATGACGAGGTTAAAGCCTCAACCCAGAGCTGCAGCAATGTCTGCCTTGACTTGTACACGATCATGACCCAAGGGTACAACCGGAAATTAAAGGAGTCCAGGTCACCTTGAGTCTGCCAGAGGATAAAAGGACATGATCCTAAAAAAGCAATGTAGATCTGTATTCTTTATCAAATATGGTGAGAGAGAGTTCATCTTGGGGTTTAAGGGGTGTGCGATGAGGGATGTAGGTAGTTTTCATGTTGTGTAGACTATCAATCGGATGCCCCACATTTCTTGGTCTAACAATTGATGAAAGCTTGAAGGAATAAACATTTTGGGGGTGAAGGGACCCCAAATCCTGCCAAATTCTAATAAGAGAATCCCCCGAAATGGATAAGGAGCTCACACCCTGTGATTCACCTGGTAAGGACTCGAGCAATTCCTGCACGACTGCGGTATGGCCAAAGTGTGCTGCCACCACGGCTGGGTTGTCATCGGTGGGCTCCATCGGCAGCACCACCTGCCTCTCAGTGAGAAGGTAGCGCACCGTCTCGAGGTCTCCATAGGCCGCTGAGATGCTCAGAAGCTGGCCCTGGTCAAAGCAGAACAGGGTTTCAATGAGGCTAGTCCTATATGGAACTACCAAGGGAAGTGATTTTAAATGTGCTACCAAGTCAATGCATAACGGGAGCCCTCCCCGTGCACCAACCCAAGTATGTGGTGCTGAAAGTGCAAAACACACACAAGATTTCAAAGACAGTACCAAAAGAAAAAGGTCAATTATCTCATCAACCCTTTTATATAGATGATGTGGTGAAATGGTTTTTAAATATATTCAGGTCAAATAAAATATATCATTAAAATTAATTACACTTTTTAAAAAAACCTTCTTAACGTGGCTACGTTAAATATTTAAAATTTTTGGACAATGCTGCTCTTGATCCTAAGCTTCCTGGAGACAGGGACCAGGTGAGTATCCCCAGCTGGCCCAGATCAAGAGTTCAGTCAACAGCTGATAAATGTTGAGTGGTTCTAGGGAAGAAGGAAAATAGCAGGCTCTCTGAAGGACCAGCCTGCAATTATTCATAAATAGAAGGCGACAGATGAGGGGACTCCACAGATCTGAAGCCCTCCAGCAACATGCAGTGGGATTGACTTGGTGGTTCAGAGGAAGAAAAGGGTAGAGGGAAAGGGGACTGAAGTCTGAGTTCCTACTGTGTCCCAGCCATTCTGGTATGTAAAAGCTCTTTAAGGGGCAGTGTATCAATACTTTGGACAGACAAGGACAATGGAGGTTCAGAGAGGTTTGGTAACTTGACCAAGATCACACAGCTTGTCTGTGGTATTGTAGACTATAAAATTGGCCCCAACTTGTCATAAGCTCCCTGGGAATGCAAAAATCGTGCTCAGATGGCTGCTGGACTGGCTTGTGAAGCATCTGATTGCATTACTGGAACTTTAAATCCTCCTGGGACTTCACTGCTTCCCATGCACTTGGGCATCAACAATGTTCAAAGAGGCAGATACGAAACCCAGCTGTAATGAGACAGCTGGGGCCATGATGAACATGACTGAGGTCCAACTGTGCGTGCAAAACTGGGCAGAGCACTGAGGAAGCCAGGGGCCATCTCTGGCCTAAGTGAATTTACTATTTCGTTTAAGTCGGGCTTATGCATAAAGTGGCCATAAGCGAGTATATTTTAAGTGCTGAATAGGATAGAAAACAAATGAGTGTCTTCGGAGACCACTTTGGGCTGGCATGGGTAGGGACGGGTAAATAGAACCACAAGGAAGGGAAGTGACATTTATCAGGCTCTTACCATGTGCCAGATGTTGTACCGAGCACTTTATTTAGATGGTCACATTTGATCCTGATAATAGTCATGCAAGAATAATCTGTACTTCTATCTTATGGATGAAGATATGAGGGCTTGCCCAAGGTTAGGGAGTTTATAATCAACACAATTACCCAGGATTTGAACTGGAGTCTCTCTGGCTCTAAAGTTCATGTTCTCATTCCATCCAATATTATCTAGAAAATGTGGGACCTGGAGGAAGGTTTGGGTTCTAGGAGGAGAGACACTGGCTGGGCTGGGCTGGGAGGTACATCTAACAAGTCAGGTAAGGGACAATCTAAGGGTCTGGAATTTATTGGAGGACAGAAGAGTCACATCCAATATGACCAGAAAAGAAAACTTCCCTGCTTTCCATTCTGCCCAGGGTGGGACCCAGAGGCCCTTCCATTCCAGGAAAGCACTTGCATTAAGGAGAAATGTCTCAGTGATTGATTAAATGATTCACCACATGAAGTAAACAGTTGTCTAGAGTCCACCTGGTTAAAGACTTAAAAGCCGTATCCTTAAAGGGGGTATGTGATGTCCCAACAGCTAATCCAAGGCCCAGAGGAAGGCAGAGGACCAGGAAGGGTCAGGGCTGGCTCTTTGGCTGCCGAGAGCCCAAAGGCTCTAAAGCATATATTTATTTTAATTTGAGCAGTAGAGACAAGTATAAAATAAAAAGTAGGTCCTCCATGCCTCCACCTCCCAATCCCCCTCTGTGAAGGAAACCACTCTTGCTAGCTGACACAGACTTCCAGAACATATTTCTCCATATAATATTCACAGATAATCCCACATTCAGCCAAATGCTTTTCGTCACTTAAATGTATTATGACTTTTAATTGGCACATAAAATTCCCGCAGAAAAGTACAAAAATTATAAGTGTTTAGTTTGAGGAATTGCCACAATTTGTCAGAACACACCTGTGAAGCCAGCAGCCAGACCAAGAAACAGAAAGTTATCTGCACCGAATCCGCCTTCTGCCTTTTTCCTGCCACCACCTACCCTCATCTTGACTTCTAACACCCTAGATTTGTTTTTGCTTATTTTCAAACTTTACATAAATGGAATTACAAGTCACTTTTTTTCATTTTCTATTTTGAAATAATTATAAATTTGCAGGAAACTGCAGATAGTACTGAGAGGTCCCATATAGTCTTCACCCAGATTCCCCCAATGATTACAGCTTACATAATTAGAATATAAGATCTAAACTAGGAATTTGACATTAGTACAACGTGTATGGTTCTGTCATTTTGTCACACATGTAGATTCGTGTCAAGGTATAGGAATGTTCCATGACCACAAAGAACTCCCTTGTGCTACATCTTTATCGTCACATCCACCCACCCCTCCACCATCCCTAACCCCTGCTAACCACTAATCTGCTCTTCATGTCTATAATTTTGTCATTTTGAGAATATGATATAAATGGAATCATGCAGAATGTGACCTTTAGAGACTGGCTTTTTAAACTCAGCATAATGCCCTTGAGAGTCATCTGAGTTGTTGCTTATTTTAATGGTTGGTTTCTTTTTATTGCTTGGAAGTATTCTGGAGTATGTTGAACAACTGTCCTATTGAGGGACATTTTGGTGGCATCCAGTTTTGGATTAGTACAAATTAAGCTGCCATGAACAATCATGCAAAGGTTTTGTGTGCACCTAAGTTTTCTTTTCTCTTGGATAGATGTCCAGGAGTACAATTGACAGGCCATATGGTAAGGGTAGGTAGGTATCGTGTGGCTGTACCATTTACATTCCCATCTGTCATGCATGAGCAGGACAGTATTTTTTTTTTTTTCCAATTTAAAGGTTCCCTTTTATTTTATTTTTAAAAAGCTTTTCAGTTGCGATAATAATACAGACCCTATACAGAGAACTCCAATCTACTCCCACCCAGAAGCCCAGATTTACCAACTTTTAATATTTTGTCACATTTGCCATATTTCATTCTATCATCTCTCTCTCCCTCTATTTATTTCTCTCTCCTATCTATCTATCTGTCTATCTACCTACCTACCTACCTATCTAGATCCAGTATTTCTGAATCCTCACCAGCATCTGGTCTTGTCACTGTTTTCTCTTTTAACTATTCTAATAGTTGTATAGTGATATCTCATGGTGGTCTTAATTTGCACTTCCCTAATGACGAGTGTTTTAGTTTGCCAAAGGGCTGCTGATGGAAAGTACCAGAAATGGGTTGGCTTTTATAATGGGAAGTTTATTACGGGTAAAAGCTTGTAGTTCCGAGGCTGTGAAATATCCAAATCAAGGCATCATCAGAGATGCTTTTTCTCACCAAAGTCAACTACTTGTGGTTCTGGGGTCCTGCCACATGGCAAAGATGGCCACTGATCTCTGCTGAGGTCCCTGCCTTCTCTTCCAGAATCTACCGTCTCCTGGAGCTCAGCTGTGGGCAACCAGGCATAGGGCTTGTTTCTTATAGGGTGTCTTCTCTCAGTCTCGGCTGCTCTGCTTTCTTCCCAAGGTCATTTGTGCGTTATCAGGCATACAGCTCATCTCTTCAGCCTTGAGCTACTTTGTAGGTCCAGTCTCTTGGAGGCTTCATGCTTAAGCTTTGGCTGCTAGTGGTCTTCGAGTCCTCCTTTCACATTGCAGGGTCAAAAATGGCAGAGTTCCCTTTTCCTGTCTCTCTCTCTCTGAGTCTCCATTTATATCAGCTCCAGTAAGAGGGCAGAGACTTAACCTGAGTCAGACCTCACTGACATAGTGCAATCAAAAAGGGTCTCACACTGGAGTCTTTGGGCTGTCCATGTGCCAGCTGGGCCCGGAACCTCAGTGGAGTTGAACACCTACTCTCCAGTTTATTGGACTCACCCAGGACAACTACCAAGGAGGTTAGGATTGACAACCACCATACCAAGGAAATGAGAGAGCCGACAAGTGCAAGCAAGATAATCCCATCCATCAGCTGTATGGGATTGAAGCCCCCTCTCAGTTAGAGGTGGAGTGGACATCACCATCCCAGAATCCTCAGGATTGGGGAATGAGCTATGGACTAGAGTGGACTTACTGGTATTCTACTATAGACATACTGTGATTCTAGCACTGGAAGAAATTACAACATAGATATGGAGGCAGTGACCACTGGAGGCTCTGGGGGAAGGGAGAGGGAAAAACAGTTGTAATATAGGGGCTTTTTCGGGAGTTGGGAATCATCCTGAATGCCACTGCAACGACAGATATAGGCCATTTTATATTGTCACGTAACATGCAGAACTGTGTGGGAGTGTAGATTATAATATGAACTATGGTCCATGCCCAGTGGCAAAGCACCAGGATGCGTTTATCAATTGTAATGAAATGTGCCATATTAATGAAGGATGTTTATGCGGGAGGGTGTGGGAGGTGTGAGGACTAGGCTATATGGGAATCCTATACTTTTTGTGTAACCTTTATGTAATCTAAGTATCTTTAAAAAAAGAAATTATCAAAAAAAAGGGTCTCACACCCACAAGAATGGATTAATTAAAAAACATAATCTTTCTCTTTTAAGAATTCATAAAAGAACTTTAAACTGTCACAACCTGTATGTTTAAACATCTTTTCAGGTGCTTATTTCCCATCCATATATTATCTTCAGTGAAATGTATCTTCATGTTCTTTTGTATATTTTCTAATTTGATTTTTTTTTTTTTTTAATGTTGAGCTTTGACAGACTGTATATATATATTAGATATGAGTTGTTTGTAAGATATGGGGTTTGCAAATATCTTCTCCTGGTGTGTAGCTTTTCTTCTCACCCTCTTAACAGGGTCCTTCATAAAGAAGAAGTTTTTAATTTTGATGAAGTCCAACTTATCCATTTTTAAAAAAATGGATAGTGCTTTGGGTATCATGTCTAAAAATTCTTTACCAAGCTCTTGATCCCAAAGATTTCCCCCTATATTATCTTCTAGACGTTTTACATTTTAAATTAAAATCTATGATCCATTTTGCATTAATTTTTATATAAGTGTTATGTCAAAGTTCATTTTTTGCCTGTGGATATTCAGTTGGCCCAGCTCCATTGAATTACTCCTGCACCTTTGTCAAAAATCAGTTGGGCATATTTCTATGGGTCCATTTCTGCATTCTCTGTTCTGTTCTATTGAGCTAAATGTCTAATCCTCCACCAATACCATACAGTTTTGATGACTGTAGCTATATAATAACTCTTGAAATAGGGTGCACTTTCTTTCATGTTATTCTTTTTTTCAGAATTGTTTTAGCTATTGTAATTCCTTTGCCTTTCCATATAAATGTTAGAATAATCGTGTCTTACTGGGATTTTGGTAGGAATTGCATTAAAAGTGTATATCAATTTGGGGAGATTTGGCATCTTACTATGTTGAATCTTCTGATCAATGGACATGGACTATCTCTCCATTTATTTAGATCTTTGATTTCTTCCATCAGCATTTTGTAGATTTTAGCACATGACTCCTATACATGTTTTGTGAGATTTACACCAAAATATTTCATTTTTAAGTAATTGTAAACGGTGTATTTATTAAAGTTTCAATGTGTTCGTTGTTAGTACTTAATAAAGCAATTGATTTTTATATGTTGATCTTGTATGCTGTGACCTTTTAATTCACTTATTAATTCAGAGAAATATTTTTTGTAGATTCCTTGGTATTGTCTATGTAGACCTTCATGTCATCTGCAAATAGGGATAGAGTGGCAGTTTGAAGTTTTGGTGGCCCCAGAAAATCCTGTTCTTAAAGCAATCCATTTCTGTGCATGTAAACCTATTATAGATGGGACCTTTTCATTGGATTCAGTTAAGGGACCTGCCTTTTTATAAGATCACTTCAATAGGGCATGACCCAGGGCAGGTCTTAATCCTTTTACTGGAGTCCTTTATAAACAGAGGAATAAAAAGCTGCAGACACACAAAATGCTATAGAGACAGAAAGAAAAACTCCTAGAAGCTGAAATAAGCCACTGAAGCCAGAAACTGAAAGCCATGAAGCCTGGAGGAAAGGGGAGAGAAGAGCAGATGCCACCATTGTGCCCTGCCATGTGTCTGATCGCCCATAGCTGCAGCTCGGTGAGAATGCATCTCTGATGATGCCTTGACTGGACACGTCCATGGCCTCAGAACTGTAAGCTTATAAGTTAGTAAATTCCTATTATAAAAGCCAACTCATTTCTGGTATATTGCTCCCAGCAGCTTTAGCAAACTAAAACAGATAGGTTTATTTCTTCTTTTCATATCTGAATGCCTTTATTTCCCTTTTTTTGCCTTATTGTGCTGGCTAGAAGTTATAGTACTAGGTTTAATAGCAGTGGCAAACGTGGACATACTTGCCTTGTTTCAGACCTTAGGGAGAAAACAGTCCTTGACCATTAAGTATTATGTTAATTGTAGGTTTTCTTTATCAAGTTGAGGAAGTTCCTCTCAATTAATAATTTTCTTGGAGTTTTTATCATGTCTGGGTGTTAAGTTTTGTCAAATGCTTTTTGTACATAAATTAATATGATCATGTGACTTTTCCTCTTTAGCCTATTAATGTGGTGGATTACATTGATTGATTATTGAATATTGAATCAGCCTTGTATCTCTGGAATAAACCCAACTTGTTCATGATGCAGCATTTTAAAAATATATTGTTGAACTATATTGCAAATATTTTGCTAAGAATTTTTGCATCTATAATCATGATGGATATTGGTCTGTAGTTTTCCTTTTTTTCTGTTTTCTTTTTTAAAGTACCGCCTTCCTCTCATTTTGGTATCAGGGTAATACTAGTTTCATAAAAGTGTTGGAAAATGTTTCCATGTTTTCCATTTTCTGGAAAAGAATGTATAGAATTGTTGTTAATTATTCTTTAAATATTTGATAGAACTCTTCAGGGAACCCACCTGGGCCTGGAGATTTCTTTTTTAGGAGGTTTTTAATTACAAACTGAATTTCATTATTAGTTATAAAGCTATTCAAATTACATTTTTCCTATTAGGTGAGTTGTGGTAGTTTGTACTTTTCAAGGATTGGCCCATTTCATCTACTTCATTAATTTATGTGTGCAGAGTTGTTTATAGTATTCCTTTTGATGTCTGCAGAATATCTGTAATGATATTCCCTATTTCACTCCTGATATGAGTGATCTTTCTCTACTCTTTCTTTCTCGTTAGTCCTGTTAGTGGTTTGGAAAATTTATTGATCAATGTTTTTTGTTTCATTGATTTCTCTGTTTCAATTTCATTAATTTCTACTCTTATTTTTATTATTCTCTTCCTTCTGCTTGCTTTGGCTTTATTTTGCTTTTTTTTTAGTTTCTTGAGGTGGGAGCTTAGAGTACTGATTTGAGACTTTTCCTCTTTTCAAATATAAGCATTTAGTGCTGTAAATTTACCTATCAGTACTGTGTTAGCTGTATCCCACATATTTTGAAATGTTGTATTTTTGTTTTCATTCAGTTCAATGTATTTTTTTTAAAAATTTCCCTTGGGACTTCCTCTTTGGCCCATTGGTTATTTAGAAGTATGCTGTTAATTTCTAAGTGTTTGGAGATTTTCCCACTATCTTTCTGATATTGATTTCTAGTTTGATTCCATTGTGGTTAGAGAACATATTATGTATGCTTTCAATTCTTTTAAGTGTACTGAGGTTTGTTTTATGACATATGATAGGGGCTATCCTGGTGTACCTTCCATGGACACTTTAAAAGAATATGTATTCTGCTGTGTTGAATGGAGTATTCTATAAATGTCGGTTAGATTCTGTTGGTTAATAGTGTTGTTGAGTTTTTCTGTATCCTTGCAATTTTCTGTCTAGTTCTATCAAGTGTTGAGAGGGAATGTTGAAATCTCCTGCTATAATTGCAGTTTTGTCTATTTCTCTTTTCAGTTATATCAGTTTTTACTTCACACATTTTGCAGCTCTCTTGTTCAGTGCATATACAGTTATGGTTGTTATGTCTTCTTGGTGGATTGACCTTTTCATTATTATGTAATGTATCTCCCTGTCTCTGGTAATTTTCTTTGCTCTGAAGTCTCCCTTATCTGATTTAATATAGCTACTCCTACTTCTTTGATTAATGTTTGTATAATGTATCTTTTTCCATCCTTCTACTTTCAACCTACATATATCATTATATTGGAAGTGAGTTTCTTATAGAAAGCTTATAGTTGGATCATTGTTTTTATCCATTCCGATTTCTGTCTTTAAATTGATGTATTTAGACACTTTACCTTTTATATCATTATTTACATGTTAAGACTTAAATCTGTCTTGTTATTTTTTGTTTTCTGTTTGTTCTCTCTGTTTTTCATTTTTCTACTTTTGTTTTCCTGCCTTTCTATGGTTTATGGAACATTCATTTTGACTTTATCTATACTGTTTTTTAGTTTATCTCTTTGTGTAGCTTTTTTTAGTAGTAGCTCTAGGTATTACATTATTTATACATAACTTACCAAGATCTGCTAGTGTTGACATTTTACCAGTTCAAGTGAAGTTTAGAAATCTTTACATCCCTTTATGTCCTGTATCCTCCTCCATTTATAAAATAATTGTCTTAAATATTTCCTCTACATACATTACCATAGTAGGAATGTTATAATTGTTTTAAATTGTCAAACATATTTTTAGAAAAGTCTCAAGATGAGAAAGTCTATTTTATTTACTTATATTTTCGTTCCCACAGTGTTGTTTCTTCCTTTAGTGTATCCCCAAATTCCTTGTTTTAACATTTTTTTTCTCTATTTAGAGAACTTCCTGTTAAATGGTTAACATTCTGGTGACAAATTTTCTTAGTTTTCCTTCACTGAGAATGTTTTGCTTTCCCCTTAATTTCTGAAGGCTATTTTCCCTGGATAAAGAATTCTTAGTTGACAAGGTTTTCCTTCAGTGCTTGAAAAATGTCATGCCACTTCCTTCTGGCCTCTATGGTTTCCAGTGAGAAATCTGCTGTCATATGATTTGTTTTTTCCCCTTTAGGCAATATGCTGCTTCTCTCTGCCTTTTTCCAATAATTTTTTTTTTGTTTTAGCTTTAATTTTAAAAAGTTTTATTATGATCTCTCTTGGCATGGGTTTCTTCGGGTTATCCTCTTGGAGTTTACTCCACTTCTTTATATAAACCTATAAAGATAGGTTTATATCTTTTGCCACATTTAGAAAGTTTCAGCCATTATTTCTTTGAGTACCTTCTCAGCCCTGACCTCTTTCTACTCTTTTCCTGGCACTCTGATGACATGAATGTTAACTCTTCAGTTATAGTCCCATGTAACTGTAAGGCTCTGTTAATTTTTTTTTTTTTAAAGTCTACTCTATCTCTGTTGTTTAGATTGGGTAATTTCTATTGTTTTATTTTCAAGTTTCCTGGTTCATTCCTCTGTCCTTTCCATTCTGCTGCTGAGCCTGTCCACTACTTTTTTTTTCAGATGTGTTTTATAATTCTAAAGTTTTCATTTGGCTCTTCTTGATATCTTCTATTTCTATGATAAGACTTTCTTTTCTTTTCTTTTTCTTTTTTTTTTTTTTTTTTTTGCTGAGATTTTTAATTTTTTCATCTGTTTCAAGTGTGTTCATAATTGTCCATTGAAGAATTTTGATGACTGCTTTAAAATCCTTGTCAGATAACTCTAATATGTGAGTTATCTCGGTGGTGGCATCTGCTGATTTTCTTTTCTCATTCAGTTTGAGATCTTTTTAAAAAACTTGGTATTTAAACCTTGAGCTTTAGCAGGCCTCCTCTGATTCCACTCTGGTGGGTGAACAGGGGTTCCATTTTACTGCCAGATGGGGATGGAAGTTCAGGGTCTCTGCTAGGCTTCCAGTGGGAAGGGACTCCTTGTTAATGCTGAGCAGGGTTGGGGTTTCAAGTTTCCCACTGGGCCTCTTTTGGTATTACCTAGTTGAGGGGACAAGAGTTGTCTCATTACTTCCAGGTAAGGATGGAAGTCCACTGACTCCCCAGGAGAGGGGGTTACTGATCAGTGGGAATGAGCATTCTAGCTCCCCACTGGTCTTCTCTGACACCACCCCAAAAGGTGGGTTGGTTCCTTGTTACAGCCTGGTAAGGATAGAAGTCTAGGTTCTACACTTGGTCTTTGCTGGTGGGGTGGGGGTCCCTGTTTTTATCTGTGCTATTTAGTTGGAGTAGAGTGATTATTGTCTAAAAGTTTTCTGTCTTGCTAGCTTAGGCAAAAAAAAATTTCAAATATATCTACAGGGGTAAATTCCTCATAGTAATTTTCCTGGGTTACAGATGATGTATTAAAATTTTGATAAACATTGACAATCTGTTTTCCAAAAAGCTTACACAAATTTATTGAGACTGAAAACAAGTATGTGGTTTTTCACAGCCTTGCAATTCATTATTATCAATCTTTAAGATGTTGATCTAAGTTATAAAATGCTGTTTCATTTTCATTTGCCTTTATGCAACTATTATCAAGTTTGAATAACTTTTTAGATGTGTACTGTCTATTTGAATTTCTTTTTTTGCAGAGGACAAATATATCCTTTGTCATTTTCATTTCTGCTACTGTTCTCACCTGGTTTTAGTACTGAGGTTTTGCTAGCCTTATCAAAGGAATCGGTGAGTCTCTGGAAATGTGAATATATGATTTGGTAGAATACATTAGTGAAGCCATATGAACCTAAAATTTATTTTGTCAGGCGGTTTTTAATTACTGATTTATTTCCTTAATGATTATAGGACAGTTCATGTTTACTATTTCTTGTTGCTTTAGTCTTGTCATGTTAAATGTTCCTAAGAATTTGTCCATGTCTTCTAAATTTCAAGGTATTTTGGCATAAAGTTGTTCATAAAACTTTCTTTTAATGTCTATATAAT
Organism: Tolypeutes matacus; assembly: GCA_026826555.1. Classification (NCBI taxonomy): domain Eukaryota; kingdom Metazoa; phylum Chordata; class Mammalia; order Cingulata; family Chlamyphoridae; genus Tolypeutes; species Tolypeutes matacus. The sequence goes on along the minus strand of JAKSZT010054540.1, from coordinate 15,591,353 downwards.
CTGTAGTGATGTCCTCTCTTACATTCTTGATATGCTTCTTTATTTCTTCTTTTTACCTTAATCATTCTTATCAGTGCTTTTTCAATTTTATTAGTCTTTTCAAAAAACCAACCTTTCATTTTTTTGGTCTTCTCTACTTTCACGTTTTGCCTTTTATTTCATCACTTCCTGCTTTTATATTTATAATTTTATTCCTTCTATTTTCTTTAGGTTTATTTTACTATTGTACATATCTTTTAAAAAATTGATTTATCAAGTATCAATTTCTGTAAACTCTGTCAATTAAGGACATTAGCCATGTTCCTTCTCAGTTTGTCATTAATCCTTGACTCTTACTTATGGTATATCTTTGTAAATAAAGTTTTATGTTTTTAAGAAGACATGGATTTATCCATCCTTTTCCTCAATATATTTTCGAAACCTAACCAACTGGGATTTCACCAGTCCTGGATCTAAAAGAAAAGCAGCCTTCTTGATTTTGAATTGCCATGACCTAGACTGCCAGACAGAAGAGACTTGCTGTCAGGGGTCTGTTTTCCTTTATTCAAATACCTGCCAGAGTGACCTTTTTCAAATTATCACACCACTCCCTTTGATGACTCTTCTTGCCTTCAAGATGAAATCCCTGCCCCCTGGGCTCTTCAAGTCCATGTTCCTTTTCCCCTTTCCATTTCCCTTTCCAGCCTCTCTTGCTGTTGCCCCATACCTGAATTGTTTACTCCAGGCCAGATGGGGTGACTCATGGCTTCTGAAATGAGCCACAGTCTCTTGGCTATTCCTATCTTTTCTCTAGCTACCTGGTAGCCAATGTTTACCTGAGCTCAAGGGATTAGGTGTCATTTCTGTTGGGAAGCATTCTGGAATGCTCCAGGGCAGAGCCAGATGTCTTCCCCTCCCCTTCTATCTGTCATGGCCCTTTCCCCAGCAGGATTTTGTTGTTGAATTCATGCCCATTGGAATGAGGGTGGAGGTTGTGGGCTGCTTGTTATTCATCACTGCCTCCCCAGCACTACTCAGTACCCCTTAAATGTTCAGTGAGGGACTTAATGAAAGACATTGCAGAAAAGAACCAAATTTCTAAAAGCTAATTGAAAGTACAAGCCTGGGATTACAGAATCCCAGGCAAAAAAAAAAAAAAAAGCATTAAATATCATATGTGCCCATGAAAGCCCATGTGGAGGGATGGAGGGACACCTGCAGCAGGCCTGGTTTCTTCTTCCACTAAAGGTCTGCACAGTCCTTGCCTCTCTGCTTTCATTGCTTCCCCACACTGGGAGGCCTCTGTCACTATTACCGTCTGTGAGCTAAGACCTCCCTTCCCTGCTCTCTGGTCTGAGCTTCAGGGCTGGCTCCTTCCTCTGCAATTGTCAGGGACACTTACTGAGCTTGCCATAAATTTGGACCTCAATATATGCTCTCCTCTGGTTTTCTAAAAAAAAAAAAATGGGTTTATTAAGGTATAATTTACCTACAGTAAATTCACCCTTTTTAGGTGCAGTTTGATGACTTTTGACAACATAGACCATTGGTTACTATCGCCACAATCAAGATCTGGACTCTTTCCACTACTCCCAGAGCTATCTGGTATGTGCCCATCCTTGTCTCACCCCTCTCCCTACCCATCCTCAGCTCCACACAAGGTGTGGACTCTTTGAGGACAGGAACTATGTCCAGGGACAGGTTGATTATCCACTGAAGAGTCAGGCAAAGGATACGGACCTTGCTGCCAAGTGGATGCTGGTTTGAATTGTGGCTCTGCTACTTACCACCTGTGTGTCCTTGGATACGTTCATCAATTACAATGAGCTTCTGTTTCCTCATAATCAAATGGGATGATTACAACTCCCCCAAACACCTTCATGGTAGGCATAAAGGCAGCTGATATCTTTAAGGAACTCAGCTCACAGAAGGCAGCCAAGGAAAGGCAGCTGTGTCATGGAGTTGGTGAGTGGGCCATCCCATGTGCACCCAGGCACCATACTAACAGAAGGAAGCACAAGTCCAGGCTCTGTCAGCTGTCCACAGGCCCTCCCTGCTGGAGGCCACTCCGTGCCCCCCAAGGAGGCCACAGTCCCGACCTGCTTGTATGTCAGCCTGGATTTCCTAGTCCATGGAAGGGACTTTTGACACATCCACTGTGAATTCATAATTGGAGGAATCTGAAAATGCCTTCTTCTCAATGATTCCCAAGTATATTGTACTTACCACCACCAATAAAATCTCTTATACTTCTGAGAATAGACTGGAGGTTTAGGAATTGAATGGTTTCTAACTATTGGAAGTGAACTATTGGAAACTAATGGAGACATGTTAAGCCTGTGTTGATTAAAGCAATGCAAATAAAACATTAATAAAGTCTTTCCATGGTAACAGCCAATAATCGCCCCCTCATGGGCAAAGCTATGGAAATAGACCCTCACGTATTATTGGTGGGAGGGTTAATCAGTACAAAATTTTGGAAAACAGTTTGACATGCTTCACAATGTTAAAAATGCTCATCCCCACACTCTCAATTCCTGTGAATCTGTGCTAAAAAGTAGTCTTAAAATCAAAGAATTATGCAAAAATAGTCAATACAGCATTCTTTCTGTTAGTAAAAAATGAGAAGCAATCCAAATCTGGGTAAATGTGAGCATCCCTGCCAGATGGGATGTCACACAGCCTTTGAAGGTTATGTTCAGAAGAAATTTATAATCATATGAAAATTCTTGATGTAATGTTATGTGTGAAAAAGCAGTAAGCAAAACCATACATACAATATGACTGTATGTATATTAAAAACAATGACAACTACAAACTTATGCCCAAATCAACAGATTGGAAGGAAACAGACCAAACTGGGAAGGGGGGTTGTTTATGCATATTAGGAATATGGTTGGTGTTTTATTCTTTGTTTTCTACTTTTCTATATTTTCTAAATTTTCATTTTCCTTTTTTTAGCACATGCTATTTATTTATTTTTTTCTTCCTTTTTTTTTTTATTAGAGAAGTTGTAGGTTTACAGAGAATCATACATAAAATACAGAGTTCCCATATGCACATGCTATTTTTGTAATGGAAAAAGTATAAATACATACAGTAGGCTAAGACTTCAGCTGGGGATTTTGCCCTGAACATTTAATCACCCTCTCCCCCACTTAGTCAAAGGCCTTAGAGCCAAAGGTGATGACAGGCTAAGAAAAGTCGACTTGCCATGCACAGCACCCATAAGTTTACATGTGAAATGGGATATGTTCCAGGTATTTCCAGGACACAATAGAATCTCTCCTTTACGATTTTGACAATAATAAAAAACTCAATTGCTCCTTCCCCTGCATCCATCCCGGATTCCAGCTGTAGCTGAGCGGCAGCATCCGCCTACCTTTTCCAGCTGGGATGTGCTCTGCTCACAAGCCTCTCTAACCAGGTCCCGGGCCTTGCTGGGGTTTCCCTGCTTGTATGCAGCATCAACACCTTCTATCCTGGGGGAGCACGTGGTGGGGTTGCTGCCCGGTGTGGACGGTTTGCTGCCCATGTCCACTGCACCTGGGGGAGGAATCACAGACACGGCGACCCTGTCACTGCTGGTGCGCTCACAGGCAGAAGGACCAGCTGCCTGTAACAAAGCCTGGGTGGGGAGGAAGGCTTTAGGAAGAGAAAGGGGTCCCCTTGGAACAAGGCCATCACCAAGCATCCCCAGACCCAGAGACCTGTAACCCTTATGGAGAACACTTCCTGCATCTCCTCCAGAGGTGACTTCCTGAAGGTGGGGTTGGTGCAGAAGCTGGGCTGTCCATACAGGCACCAGGTAGACAGGCACAGCTCCAGAAGATTCTGCAGTGGTTCCGGGGACAAGGGGCAGCCCCCCAGTAGGGAACTGCTAAGCAGACCTCAGTGACAGCAGGGGACACATAGGGACTTGTGTGGGAGGGCTAGTGGTCCCAGGCAAACTGTCCTGATAATGGGTCCTTGGGGGGAAAAGCATTGAGTGGTGAAAGACAGGTCCAGCCCTGGGCATTTGGAAATCTATATGCCTCTGCAAGCCTCTCTCTGCTTAGACAACTCCACAAAGAGCCTAGGATTTAGAGTCAGCAGCACTTAATTCCATAGCTAGTCCTGCTCAGACATGCTGTGTTATGATCTCTGGCCATCTCCAGCAACGCTGGGCTTTAAGACTCTCTTGATCTGCTGGAAAATTCCTCAACATCTCTGGCTTTGCCATGAATGTGTTCTTGGTCTCTAAGAGTGGACACTGGCCTGTACTGGGTGGAGGAAGGTGCAAGGAGCCTTCAGGAAGACCCAGCGAGCTGGGTCATCCATGCACCACGCGCTGGCATTTACTGAGCAATAGGATAGACCAAGCACAGTACCGGTGCTGAGGATACGAGGTCAGTGCCTTCCCTCATCGAGCTCCCACCCCTAACTCAGGGTCTGTGGGCCCCCAAAGAGTTTCCCTGAACATCCTAAAACTGAACACAAAACTTGATGTGTGTGTATTTTTCTGGGGAGAAAATTTCAAGGCTTCTACCAGACTTCCAAAGGAGTTAGTGAACCAGAGTTAAGGACTTTATAGAGATCACAGAAAAGACTTCAGTGAATGGGGAGTTAAATTCAGATTGTGTTGAGTGATGGCAAAAATAGGAGAATTCTGTCATCCTTGACCAAGTTCAGTTGCCTAGTAACTGGCAAACTGGGAATGAAATTGGGTCTCCCAGCTCTCAGGTTAGGACTAAAGCCATTCCATCATCTCTGCTATCTCTTTGAAGGGATGAATAAAACAGGCTTTAGCCTGCTTTTTAAAAAAATTAAATGCTGAGCACGGGTGGTGCCTAAACACTCACATCACAAAACTGAATTTCATGATTGTGACTCATATTTGGAAAATAAGTGTTTTTATATTTATTTATAATAGCATCAAAAACTATACTTTTACAAATAGATTTAACAAAGGATGGGCAAGACCCGCAGACTGAAAACTTAAAACACTGTTGAGAGAAAGTAAAGAAGACCTTAGAAATGGAAAGCCATCCTATGTTCATAGAAGACCCAATATTGTTAAGATGTCAGTTCTCCCCAGTTTGATCCATAGAGTCAATGCAATCCCAATCATAATTCCAACAGGCATTTTGGGCAGGTAGAAATTGACACTAAGTTGGTACGGAAATACAAAGGACCTAGAATATCCAAAACCATCTTGAAGAGGAAAAAGGTTCAGAGGACTCATACTCCCTAACTTCAAGACTTTCTATAAAGCTACAGTAATCAATACAGATATAGAAAGACAGATCCATGAAACCAAATATAGATTTGAGCAAAAGACCCACATTAATACATCTAATTGATGTTTGACAAAGGTGCCAAAGAAATTCATTGAACAAGGCAAAGCCTTTTCAACAAACGGTGTTGGAATAACTTGAATAAAATGGAATCTTGACCCCTTACTTCTCATCATATGCAAAAATTAATTCACGATGGATCATGAACATAAACACAAAGGCCAAAACTATAAAGCTTTTGGAAGAATACATAGGTGGATATCTTCATTACTTGAGAATAAGCAAAGGTTTCTTAGATGGATGCAGAAAGCAATGACTTTAAAAGAAATATTGATAAGTTATACTTCATAAAAATTTAAAGCTTCTGATCATTAAAAAAGGTCATTTTAAAATGAATATGTAGGTTACAGACTGGGAGAAAATATTTACAAAACATATATCCAACAAAAGACTAGTATCCAGAATATATAAAGTACTCTTACAATTCTATAGTAAAAAGAACACAATCTAGTTAAATACAGGCAAAGATTTGAACAGGCACTTCAAAAAGGAAGATATTCAAAAGGCTCAGTATCATTAGTCATGAGGGGAATGCATATTAAAATCCCAACAGGATATCACTACACTCCCACCAGAATGACCAAAATGAACAAAGACTGATAATATTTAGTGAAGCTAAGGAGCAAGCTGAGCATCCAGACGATGTTCGTTAGAGTGTAAAATGGTACAACCACTTTGCAAAGAGGTCTTGCAGGTTCTTATAAAACTAAACATGCACCCACTCTACGACCCAACAGTTCTACTCTTAGATATTTACCCAAAAGAAATGAAAGCCTAGATTCAAAAATATTTCTACAAGAATGTTCAGAGTAACTTTATTCATAAAATTTCCAAACTGGAAATAGCTCAGGTGCCACCAACAGAAGAACGGATAAACAAATTGTGGTAGAGTCAAACAATGGAATGTGACTTGGCAATCAAAACATGGAAATGACTGACATGACTCAATAACAATATGCTAAGTGAAAGAAATCTTGCCCCAAAATGGTTCCATCTGTGTGATGTTCTAAGCTATGGTGAAAAAAAAAAATTAGACCAGTATGTCCTGTGGAGGAAGGGAAAGGCAGTGAAGATTATCAGAGATGGGGTATGAGGAATTTTCTGGGTTGATGGTTCTAGATCTTGATGGTGGGTTTCATGACACATGTGTATGCATTTGCCAGAACTCAAACAGTTCATTTAACATTTATGCCTTGCACTTTATATAAATTTTATCTACAGAACCCATAAACAATATTGGACCTTGGTCAATAACATGCGTGCTGAACTATTATAAAGGTGAGGTGTACAGATGTCTGCAACTTACTCTGAAAGGCACTAAAAATAAGATGGGTTGATGGATGGGTAGAGAGATGGATAAACTGGATGGAAATGTGACACAGCAATTTCAGAAAATGTTCATGGCAGCATGTGGCTGGTGGAAATATGGTTCGTTACTTTCAACTTTACCGGATATTTGAAATGTTTCATAAGAAAATATTGGGACAAAATGTGAATCGTCATGTCATATCTCCAATGCAGCTTGCCATATAACATACCGAATGAGCTCGGCTACCAATGCAGTAAAACCCTTTCTGTAAAAAGGCGAAGTCAAGCTGTTTACAGAGAAAAGGCCCTTAATCCACCCAGGGTCTCTATAACTCATTTGAAGCCATTTCAAAGGCAACCATTCTGAAAATGCACGTAAATGATGACCATCACATGCAATTTGTATCATTCCTGAAACTTCAGGCAGATGGCCATGTCTGAGCAGAGATTATTCCATTTTGGCTGTGTATTTTCAGAAAACGGCTTAGTGTGTAAGTGACTTTACATGTGAAGAAGGAGGCTTCACTTCCCAACACACACTGATACTCTCCATTAATTATTTACAGACCCTGAGCTATCTGAGGGTAGGTAGGAGGGAGACGGACCATTAGCAGGAGCAGAAGGAGGAAGAATCAAATGCAGCATCATCCATCAGAAGGCGGCACTTAATTATGTCACTGTTCATCTCTCTGGAGTAAACAGATACCTGCCTTAGCTCAGTAGAGTTGTCTTTTTAAAAGCAAGTAGGCATGTGTGTATATTTGTGTATGTGTACACAAACAGGGATAAAGTAACCTCTTCTAGTCGTTAGAACATCAGTAAAAACAGTTAAACCTTTAAGCCCAAGATAAGTGACATAGAGAAGCTGGAACGCAGTACATTTAATGCCTGTGGAGTGACAAAGGTGATTTTACATTAACTTGATTTATTTTTTAGAAAATGATATAAGAGGCTTAAATATGAGGATTGAGAATCTGCTCTTATATTTTATTATTACTGTTGCCATGCTTTCGATTTTGATAGCTGCTGATTTTCTTAAGATACAGCAACAAGGCGTATCCACCTAACTGACTCTGTGAGCTGGAGTCCAGTCCAATCAAACTGGTGGAAGGACATTACTGGAAAACATCTTTAATGCATATGCATTTAATTTAATCTGCCAATCTCATTTAATTTCCTGGAACTATAAAGAGAGCAGCTACCATATATTTAAATGGAAAGAAAAGGGACCAAAATGCTAATAATGGTTATTAAGGGGTAGAGAGGACTGTCAAGGATAGAATCATTTCCTCATTTCTCTATTTCCCCAAGTTCCCTGTAATGGAATTATATGACTTTGTTTTATTTACAAACTTAAAGAAATTACGCAAGTTATAGAAGAACACATGCTCATTGAAAAACATTTCCAGAAGATGGAAGCATATCATATAAAAGGCAGAAATGTTCCCTTTACCACCTTCAGACACTTCTCCCTATAGGTAGTTATGTTTATAGTAATTGTTTTCCAAAAAGTACTTCAGCATGCATTTCAGAATTGGTGCCTTTTGATTTCAACTTAAAATGTTGGGAAATATATGTATACTATTTGTTTTCAGTCATATGTGTTTAATTCATCAACCATTATCCATAATTATATTCCTTTATACTGTTAAACATTGCAGCTCTCAATATTTTCCTTGTACAGGTTTAAAATGCATATTTAAAAAATCTAACACCCGAAAACTTACTCTATTTCAATAAAATATTAATGTCCCAAACAAGTAGTTGTAAGTAGTGATAAAATAATAGTAGAGCATTTGAATGGTTGTTTCAAATTTTTAAAAATCATTCATTTTTGTTCTCTAAATTATAATTTGTGTCATTTTCCTATATAGAGATGTCAGTTCCATATATATCTCTTTACATCTAGAGAGAGATGACTAAAAACAGACATCTTACATGCTTTCAATGCAAAGTTTACATGCTTTTAACTGAGTTCTTAACTAAGTAACTAAGTACTTAACTAAGTAAAAGAGGAAATAGGTAAAAAAAATTTTAAGGTTCACTTATTTTTAAGGTTTGGTTGGTGTTGCTTGTTTCATTTTAGGAGAGAGTCAATTAGAAGTAGGAACTAGTGAAGGGAGGATATTAATTTAGTGACTAGCTAGGGTTACAGATTCAGTAATGTAGAGTTTTTCAAGAACACAAGACAACATTTATAATAAGCTATGAGAAGATAAGTGAACCCACTCCTGGTTGGTTATAAAAGTTAATATCAACCTCATCCTGATTTTTAAACGAGCTGGACATGAGTTACATGGCAAATTAAGGTTTATTATGTGAAGAAGTATTTGGTTAAGAAAACAGACACATAATATTTTAAAACCTGAAGAACCAGAACATCATTTAGTCCTTGCTAATCACTGTTAACTCAATATTCTATTTGTAAAGGAATATTTTTAATAACACTCTATGGTTCACATATGTAGCCATTTCTAGGAGAAATGTTCTTAGTCACCAATAACTCAATCTCAAATATCATTTCCATATTCATGTTTTAGAAAAACAAATTATTCATATTACAGAAAAACTATTGGGAATTATCCTTTTCTTTCTGTATTTTAGGGATGTAACAAAACAGAATTTCGTGTCTATTACAGCATGAAGCCCGATGGTAAAAACCATGTTCATTGTAGTCTTTAGGCACACGTATGAAAGATTCCTCCTTTGTCTGTCAATTCTCTGAGTCTATTCTGTCTGTGTCCCAAGGAGACACTCTTACCTTTTCTTCTAGAACAGTATTCACTAAATCATCTCTCCTAAAAATTGGATTAAAATTCTCCCTATCTGTCTTCTTCTACAAATCTAGGACAATGGTGACATGATAAGAAAGGCACATAAATTCTCTAAGCTCTAAATATTGACCTCTTATGCATATATATTTAATTTCTCATCCCCACAAAAGAACACATGTCTGATGGAAGGCGATGCCGTTTGTCAATTCAAAATACATGGCATCCTCTGTACATCCTAGAAAAGACACTCACATTTTACCTGCATGTCCCAGAATTTTTTGGACTCATCAATAGAGTAGCAAAAAGTAAAAATATATCAACTCATAGTTCATTGCAGAACAAATAAAACTACACTTCAGAATGCCACTGACCTGGTCTTAATTGTTAAACCATCCTCCGCGGAGTCCCCATGTGGCCAAACCTTGGGGAGGGAGCTGTCCCTTCGGGAGGTGCCACGTCCTGGCCCTGGGGTGGGGGTGGGCTCACCCTCCGTGGCCCTCCATTTACCAGGTTTCAGCTGGAAGGATGCTTCTTTCTTCCCATGATATCACTGTAGAGGTTTAGCCTCGGCAGCAGTTTTCACCTCTAGGTCACTACATTACGGTGAAACCCAACACTTTATTTCTCGGAAAGGATGCAGAGGTTGGCGAGCGTGGAGGGGAGGGGAGGTGACATGGGTCCCCAGGGTGACCTGCGGTGGGAATTGCTCACCGGCTCCAGATGGCCAGTGCTCAGCCCCCATCAGGCCTGGCCACAGGACCAGGCCAGCATCAGGAAAGAAAGAAAAGCCAGCCGGCGTGTTTGCAAGGGGCCTGGCTTAAAGCATGCACAGAACAGAAAAACAAAACAAAAAAACCCACATAAAACTGAGGCCGAGTGCTTTTTATAAGAGAAAAGCTTCTGTTATACACAGCACAAACATAACTTTGTGGCTATTTTTGCCAAAACACTGAAAATGGATTTTGGTTAATGAAAGGGGGATGGGTAGTGATCTCTACAAACAGGTCACATGGCGGTGGGGGGGGGATCACATATAAAAATGTTATTTTCTTTAGTAATAAAAAATACAACGAAAGTAATCATAAGATGCCTCGGCACAGCCACCCAACGTAGTGAAACTATTGAAAGAATTCTGGCCGTCAGCCTGGCCAGCGTGTAATGAAGTTGGTCTGTTGGAAATGAAGGGTCTCTTTCAGAAAGCAAGAGGACAGCAGATCACCAGACCCAGGGGAGATTCTGCTCTTTCACCTGAGGTTTTCTCTCTTAGGAATTTACCTGCAGAAATAATGTGGCACAAACAAAAAGATACACTCCTGAGCTATGAAGCTGTGGCCTGTGGAATTATCTGCAATAGTGGGGGATTTCCCCCATCTGCCAACCTGATAAAGGGCCAACAGCAGAGAATTAGGAAGTAGCCTTCGTGCAAGCATTGGACTGGATCCTCTACTTTTATCGTTTAATGTAATGTTCACAGAAACCCTCTGAAGTAGGTGTCAGAAGTAGGTTATAGAGCTGGTATTGTAGCAGAGGCAAGATTGGAACCAAGAAGGTTTCTGTAACCCCAGAGCACATGAATTTCCATTATTCCACTTTCCAATTTCGTCCCTTAAGGTAATGCAAAATGAGGGACTTTTATGAAGCCATTAAAACTGACAATAATACAGATTAAGGAGATGCATGGAAAATACTCAGTACGTAATAAATTCTAAAAAGAGTAGAATATGGAAGACATTGTAGAACAATGTGGGAAAAAAATGTAACGCCTGATGCCAGATTGGCACCATTTGAAAAATATGCAAAACGAAATAATTTATTCCAGGTTGGTGGTTTATTTGGGATTAATGTGGGTTTTTGTTTGTTTGTTTGTTTGTTTTTTGCAACATGGCAAAACTATCTTTAACATTTAAAAATGCTTTGGGAAAAAAGTAGGCATCTCTCGAGTAGGTACAGTATATTATTTTTGTTTGAGAAAATTGAGTCTGCCTTTCTCTGTTTAAAACAGAAGACCTGAAGGGCATATGCATGTAAATGATAGCAATGGTTGCCTTGAAATAAAAGGAGATTTTTTCCTATTTGTGTTTTGCTGTGATTTATTTATTTATTTATTCTTTTTGCACCAAGCTTGCATTGCTTTTTAAATTAAGAAGAAAATATTAAAAGAAAAAAAAATACATCCACCCAAAAGTTGTCTGCTTTCAACCTAGTTTAATATTATGTAGTTCGTCATGATATTATCTAAATGGAAGCAACTTTTTGCTACTGGATACACGAAAAGTCTTGACTCAGTCACTCTAGCAGGAAGGTCAGAGAGCCAGAAAATCTCGTTGCAGATTTTAAAAGATAAAATAAAACAGTCTTGACTAATAACAGTCCATCAGGAATCGGTGCCACCGATGGAGTCCTACCAGGTGCTGTGGAAGGTGTGCTGCACATAGCCGCCTTCCTCCCACACCTACGAGGCAGGTATCTTCATCACCACTCCCTGATGAAGCAGCGAGTTCTCTAACTGGTTAGAGCAGTTGTTTGCCCCACCTAGAGCCCAACTGCAGAGCTGAGATTTGGGACCCCTAACCTTGAGGTCAAAGTCCGATCTCCCTACCTCCCGGTTGTGCACTCCCAACAAAACCTTTAGTCACTTATTAGGAGCATCATGTGCATGGCAAGGACGTGGGAACTAACAGGCGAGAAGATCCTGTTTCCTTAGATGGAGAAAACCATAGAGGAAACTGCAAATTCCTCCGTGAATTTGCAGTGGCAGAGAAAGAGAAAAATAGTAATGCAGAGCTACAAAGATGAATCCCTTTCCTAGATTTATTTCCTCTTCCTGAAATTCATTGTTTATTTGCTCATACCTTTACAAACATTAAATGCCTATTATGCACTGAGCTAGGTCTAACTGGATAAAGAAGCAGAATCAGCCAGGGTGTGATGCTTTCTTCTTCCCAGATCTTATTTTTTTAAATCTATAACACAAACCATGCCCTTTATCCAAAAGAAGATGCTTGAGACTGTGGGATGGTCAGCAGACACAAACTGACCTGGTAAAGGAAGAACCATCCTTTGGGAAAATGAAACTCACAGAAATAGCACAGTTCCTTTATTCAGTACCTTCTGACATAGCCTCCTTACAAAATTTTACAAACCAAAATCATATTTTAAAAAATTGATCATATTCCTAATCTCTGGGGAGTTGGCTGTAGCTATAAATAATCAGTTCTCAGCAATCCTGCTTCCGGGGAACTGACCCAGGGGAATAACTCTGAACATTTGAAAAGTATTATGCAAAAAGATAAAAATCAATAAAGATGCTGGTTGAAAAGCATGAGGTTAGGGTAATGATCAAATCGAGCCAATCCTCCAGATTCCAAGCTACCATATTTGTGAATGTGCCCATTCAATAAAATGCAGACGGAACCTCCAAATCAATACTTGCAGCGCTTTTGCTGTCATTCATGGATATGCACAGAGCGGCGACAGATTTCAGTCGCCTGCCATGCATATTCCCAGCGGAGGTGGAACAAGGTGACGCTCTGCTTTCTGGTTTCAGCTCTCGGGCTGTAAACAAGTGTCCTTTTGGTGGTCAGTTGGGTGCCATCTTTTTCTCATTTTTGTGCTTTTTGTTGGTGGTTTCACTGTTTAAAATGGTCCCCAAGTGTAGCACAGAAGTGCTGCCTTGTGTTTCTAAGCACAAAAAAGCAAGACTGTGATGTGCCTTACAGAGAAAATACATGTCTTGGAGAAGCTCCGTTCAGGTGCCTTTAAGAAGACACACACATAAAACAAGGTCATGGATTGACTGGTTGATGAAACTTGTGACCAGAGGTCTACAGGAACCTAACCCTGTAATTCCTTAGGAGCAATGGTCCATAATCCAGGGTTCGTGGCAACTTAACAGAGCATAAGTACCACAAACAATGAGAACTGACTGTACGCTAAAATGCTGGAACGTGAGGCACCAAGCAGCTGTACACACAGGAAAAATGACAATAAGAAAAGACCTCAAAAGGGTAACATTGGTTTTTCTTATATGGTGGACTTTGAGGTGCTCATTACTCCTATTCTCTACTTTTTCAGTTATTTCTTTGTTCCTACTGTAATGAAAGAATAGTTTCTAAGAATGTACTTCTCAGGTTAACAAGGTAAAATTTCCATCTGAATTCAAATTCCTCTTTAGCAAAAACGGGCATAACAGAAGGAAGAAACTGTCTTAGTCTGGAGGGGACATTTAGAACGAGGCACCAAGATTTTCCCACTGGTGCCCTTGACCAAGGACTGGGCTAAAACACAGCGGTTGTGCAAAGGCACCGAGAGATGGAAATAGAACTGTCCGTCAAAGGAGAAGACTCGGGTTCAAGTCTCACTTCTGCTATTTAATAAGGTATAGTTTTTGGCAAGTATTTAAAATGTCTGAGTCTTACCATTTTCTTGTAACAGAAAATGGCACGTATCAAAGATATTGCACAATGCATACTACCCTGCCCCAAGGACCAGCACACAAATGGGGTTTATTTCCAGAAGGCCTGACCCCTTCTTTCCCACTGCAAGCACATATGAGGCAGGTCCTCTGGACTCATCCTCTGGGCCTTGGCTCCTGTGTGCCCCCACCTGGAAGCACCCCCATCCTTTCTCTACATATCAAAGATTTCCTCCTCTCTGTAGTCCAATCCCCCTCAGGGAGGACTTGGGGAGTTTCCAACCAGGTTCCCTGGCTCCTTCCTCTACCTGCACCGCACCGTGGCATCAACCATGGTTGGCTTGGGATGTCTCCCTCTCTGTGAGTCTGTCTGTCTCCCGCTCTGCACAGCAGTGCCTGTAGGCTGGACCCACTCACTCATGGCCAGGTGTTTCCAGCTCTGTATCTTGTGCTCGGCAGCTGCTCATTAAAAGCTTCCTGAATTCAATTTGTCAACCCTCCAGAACACTTTGCACCTTGGGAAGGGGTTCCCCTATAATATTTCCCACCTGCAGTGTTGTTTAACATGGCCACAGGGGCATAGACTTCTCTTAGTAAGGGAGCAGAAGGGCACCTTCAGCTCCTTTGCCATTTTCCTTCCCAAGAATTGCTTCATTTTCAGCCATGTAGACCCTTTACCTCCCCCTAGGCTGGTGCGTCTGGCCATGTCGATGCAATGGGTGTAGAGTTCATATTAGCTCAAAATGTAGACCGTCTCAGGGTAATATTTGGTGGGGGATGAGGGGAGTTCAAATGCTCAGGGAACACATGGCTCCAAAAATGCTCCCTGGGAAGGATGCCAGCTCTGGGACATAGGCAGCTATGGAGAACCAAAGGGTAGGCCAAGAAGTATGACTGCATGTTCTCCCCTAGCTTAATCCTCAGCTCTGGGACTCATGGTGCCTCTTTTCTCTTCTGTAAAACAAGATTGCAGCACCCAGCTCAAAGGGATCAGTGGGAGGAAATACATAAAGCGCGAAAAACACTGCCCAGCGCTTAGTAGTCTCGAGATGAATGTTACCTATTATCATTGTTATTTGGAACTCTGTCTGAAATTTGGCCTGCTCTGACATTTTGGAGTCTGGGGTTCTTATCTTACTCCTCAGGCATCTGAGATAAACCATGTCAAATCAAATGGACAAGCTGGCGGATTTTTTTTTTTTTTTAAAGATTTTATTTATTTATTCATTTATCCCCCCCTTGCTGCTTGTGCTAGCTGGGTCAGCTAACCATGCCCTGCAGGCGGGCTTGCCTTCACCAGGAGGCCCCGGGATCCGAACCCGTGGCCTCCCATATGGTAAACGAGAGCCCTACTGATTGAGCCACAGCTGCTTCCCTGGCGGATTTTTGAATCTTATTACTTAGTTTCTTATCAGATGTGAGTGGAGGCAAAAGAGCAGAAGACAAAGAACTTGCCTCTAGCATGGAGCAGAGCTGCAGACGCCCTCAAAATGCCTGGGCATCAAGTCCAGACAGAAAAGCATATGCCAGGGGACACAGCTGGGTCTCTGCACACTGCCAAGCACATGGCCAAGGCATCCCTGAGTGTTCATGGTCAATGCTACAGGCCAAAACAGATGCCCACCAGTTTACTCTGACAGTGCCCTCGGACAAGAGTGAGAAAATGCCATTCAATGAGATCAACCATGGTCTTGTCACAGCATTCGAGTGGTGGCCTCAGAGTTCATTTTGGTTAATTGATCCTGTTACAAGCTCTTATTTAAAAGCATGGGAAATGCCAACTAACATTTCTAAGTAAGGGGTAAGCTTTATGGTTGATGGGGTTTAAAATCCTGGAGGCAGTGTTTGGAGTCCGGTAATCACTGTAAAACTCCTTGATGGGAATAATTATGGTGATAAAAACTGCAGGCAGGGGACTTCCGGGAAGCTGGCAGACTAGTAAGACAAAGGAATCTCTTCTCCAGAAAAATCGCTAAGGAGAGGCTGAAACAGCCCCGAAAAAGATCTTCTAGGATTTAGGACAGTAGGTAAAGGCTCCATACCACCCAGAGAAGAGAGGGACAAAAGAGGGAAATTGCGACAACAGAACCATGAGTTGGAACCAGCAGCGGCTGCTGCTGCTGGCAACCTCCCCCACACAAGAGACTCTTTAGAATTCTCAGGCCTCTGGGCCTACAACTACAGACAAAAGGGGCTCCAAGGATCTAGGATCCCAGGAAAGGGGAGAGAGAGGGACACAGTCGAAGGCCACAAATCGGGCCATGGTGGGACCACATGGTGCTTTGACCTGGGAGCCTACTAAGGACTGGAGAAATCCGACTTTCTCAATCTCCCTCTCTTCTAGCCTAGACTAATTCTTGAGGACTCTACAGGAGAGGGGAGAGAGAGCCTGGGTCTGACTCAGCTTTTGACTCGAAGGTTTGGTCTGCCTTATCCCAAGACCCCTACCAGGAGGGGTGGGGCTGCACCATTGTTTGCCTTGGAGCCTGCAAGGGGCTAAAGATATACAAACCTCCCAATCTCCTCCTCTACTAACAGAAACTGATTGAAGACTCAGAGGGGAGTGGAAAATTTTTCTTAGCTGGGAAATGGGAGGGGGCTGCCAGAGAAGACTGGAGAACTGTCCCAGAAAGTTTGAATTACAAGGCTCTAAGACCCCAGAGAGGAAGCTCTATCATATTGATCTGGTCTGTGTTGCAACAAATACACTCCGACCAGGCAGTGAATTGAGAGCTGCCAAAGAGCACCAACTCCTGGCAGACGAAGGAAGTGCACATAAGAAAATTAAAAATTAGTAAGAGAGGCTTTTCCTGGCCTCTATAGCTTCCCTACACAAGGCCCTAGGAAGTGACTCTACAACCAATTACTGGGTCCAGTGCCAAGTTTTGAGCAACCAGCAGGACAATCCTAACAATCCAGGTCAAGCCAAAAATCAAAGAGCTGTGGTAACTCACAGCCTCCTGCCATTAAATCCCTATAAAAGAGAAAGAGATTGAGCATCTGAATAAACTATATCCTAACCAGATGCCTAAACACCAGCAAAGAATTATGAGCCATACTAAGAAAATAGAAGACATGACCCAAGAAAAGAAATACATCAAAGTCCCAGAAGAGATGCAGAATTTGAGAGAACCAGTCAGCGAGATGAGCACAAATTTCCAAAATCAAATTAATGAGATGAAAGACAATATCGTTAAGAGATAAATGACATCAAGAAGACATTGAGTAAACGCAAAGAAGAATTTGAAATACTGAACAGAAAAGTAACAGAGCTCATGGGAATGAAAGACACAATAGTTGAGGTCAAAAGTGTGGGAGGTGGGCAACATGGGAATCCCAGTGGGTTCCGTATAATATTTTAGGTAATCTAAGCACCTCTTAAAATATATGTATATATATATATAAAAATAACATTTTTGTAAGCAAATACACATATATGCATATATATTTATATATCATTTTACAAATGTTTGTATGTATTGTGAGAATTTTGATTTTTACCCATAATAAAAAAAAAACAAAAAAAAAAACACATTTGAGGCATACAACAGCAGACTCAAACTATAGAAGAAAGAATAAGTGATACCGAAGACAGAGCAGCTAAAATTGAAGAGAGAAAGAACAGAGAGAGAAAAGAATGGAAAAAATTGAGCAGGGGCTCAGAGAGTTGAAGACAACACAA
Source organism: Tolypeutes matacus (assembly GCA_026826555.1). Lineage (NCBI taxonomy): Eukaryota > Metazoa > Chordata > Mammalia > Cingulata > Chlamyphoridae > Tolypeutes > Tolypeutes matacus. Next base: position 15,573,860 of record JAKSZT010054540.1, on the reverse strand, counting down.
AATGCAACAACATACGTGTCATGGGAGTTCCAGAAGGAGAAGAGAAGGGAAAAGGTGCAGAAAGAGTATTTGAGAAGGAACAACAACAACAACAACAACAACAACAAAAAGAGTATTTGAGGAAATAATAGCTGAAAATTTCCCAACTCTCACGAAAGAAATGAACTTACATGTCCAAGAAGCACGCCATACCCCAATCAGTATAAATCCAAATAGACCTACGCCAAGACACATATTACTCAGAATGTCAAATGTCAAAGATGAAGAGAAAATTCTCCGAGCAGCAAGAAAGAAGCAAATGATCACGTACAAGGGATGCCCAGTAAGACTTAGTGCACATTTGTCTTCAGAAACCACAGAGGCGAGAAGACAGTGGTATGATACAATTAGGAAACTGAAAGAGAAAAACTGCCAGCCGAGAATTCTTTAACCAGCAAAACTGTCCTTCAAATATGAAGGTGAGTATAAAATATTCACAAACAAACAGAAACTAAGAGACTTTGCAAAAAAGAATCCAACTTTGCAGGAAATATTAAAGGAAGCATTAGAACCTGAAAGAAAAAGGCAGGAGAGAGATGCTTGGAGGAGAGTATAGAAGAAAGAATAGCAGAAAGGCTAACCAAAGAGTAAAAAGAGAGACAAAAACAAGATGACATATGAAAACCAAGGAATAAAATGGAGGAAGTAAATAGTGCATTTAGAGTAATATCACTGAATGTGAATGGATTAAACTCCCCAATCAAAAGATAAGGTTGATAGAGTGGATAAAAAAACATGAGCCATCCATATGCTGCTTACAAGAAACTCATCTTAGACCCAGGGATACAAACAGGTTGAAAGTGAATGGTTGGGAAAAGATACTCATGCGAATAGCAACCAGAAAAGAGCAGGGGTAGCTATAGTAATATCAGACAAAACAGACTATTAATGCAAAAAAGTTATAAGAGATACAGAAGGCCATTATATATTAATAAAAGGGACATCCACCAGGAAGATAAAACAGTCATAAATATCTATGCACCTTACCAGGGTGCCCCAAAATATATGAGACAAACTCTGGCCAAACTGAAGGGAGAAATAGACATTTCTACAATAATCATTGGAGACTTCAACACCCCACTCACATCATTAGATAGAACAACTAGACAGAATATCAACAAGGAACCAGAGAACTTGAAAAATATGAGAAACAAGTTAGACCTAACAGACATATATAGAACACTGCATCCAAACTCAGTGAGTTATACATTCTCTCAAGTGCCCATGGATCTTTCTCCAGGATAGACCACATGTTAGGTGTCAATGAAGCTCTCAATAAATATAAAAAGGTTGAAATTATACAAAGCACCTTCTCAGATCATAATGGAATGAAAGTAGAAATCAATAATAGACATGAAAAAAGTAAATTTGCAAATGTGTGGAGACTGAACAACACACACCTAAATAATCGGTGGGTCAAAGAAGAAATTGCAAGTGAAATCAGTAAATATATTGAGACAAATGAAAATGAGAACACAGCGTATCAAAACTTATGGGATACAGCGAAGGCGGTCTTGAGACGAAAATTTATAGCCCTAAATGCCTATATTAAAAAATAAGAAAGAGCTAAACTCAAAGATTTAACTGAACAACTAGAGAAACTAGAAAAAGAACAGCAAACCAATTCCAAAGCAAGGAGAAGGAAAGAAATAATAAAGTTTAGAGCAGAAATAAATGAAAATGAGAACAGAAAAACAATAGAGAAATTCAACAAAACCAAAACCTCGTTCTTTGAGAAGATCAATAAA
>JAKSZT010054540.1:15494136-15567694 GCA_026826555.1 Tolypeutes matacus | reverse complement strand
TTTATTGATCTTCTCAAAGAACGAGGTTTTGGTTTTGTTGAATTTCTCTATTGTTTTTCTGTTCTCATTTTCATTTATTTCTGCTCTAAACTTTATTATTTCTTTCCTTCTCCTTGCTTTGGAATTGGTTTGCTGTTCTTTTTCTAGTTTCTCTAGTTGTTCAGTTAAATCTTTGAGTTTAGCTCTTTCTTATTTTTTAATATAGGCATTTAGGGCTATAAATTTCCCTCTCAAGACCGCCTTCGCTATATCCCCTAAGTTTTGATACGCTGTGTTCTCATTTTCATTTGTCTCAATATATTTACTGATTTCACTTGCAATTTCTTCTTTGACCCACCGATTGTTTAGGCGTGTGTTGTTCAGTCTCCACACATTTGCAAATTTACTTTTTTCATGTCTATTATTGATTTCTACTTTCATTCCATTATGATCTGAGAAGGTGCTTTGTATAATTTCAATCTTTTTATATTTATTGAGAGCTTCATTGACACCTAACATGTGGTCTATCCTGGAGAAAGATCCATGGGCACTTGAGAGAATGTATAACTCGCTGAGTTTGGATGCAGTGTTCTGTATATGTCTGTTAGGTCTAACTTGTTTCTCATATTGTTCAAGTTCTCTGGCTCCTTGTTGATCTTCTGTCTAGTTGTTCTATCTAATGATGTGAGTGGGGTGTTGAAGTCTCCAATGATTATTGTAGAAATGTCTATTTCTCCCTTCAGTTTGGCCAGAGTTTGTCTCATATATTTTGGGGCACCCTGGTTAGGTGCATATAAATTTATGACTGTTATATCTTCCTGGTGGATGTCCCTTTTATTAATATGTAATGGCCTTCTGTATCTCTTATAACTTTTTTGCATTAATAGTCTGTTTTGTCTGATATTACTATAGCTACCCCTGCTCTTTTCTGGTTACTATTCGCGTGAGTATCTTTTTCCAACCTTTCACTTTCAGCTGGTTTGTATTCCTGGGTCTGAGGTGAGTTTCTTGTAAGCAGCATATGAATGGCTCATGTTTTTTATCGACTCCATCAACCTATATCTTTTGATTGGGGAGTTTAATCCATTCACATTCAATGATATTACTCTAAATGCACTATTTACTTCCTCCATTTTATTCCCTGGTTTTCATATGTCATCTTGTTTTTGTCTCTCTTTTTACTCTTTTGGTTATCCCTTCTGCTCTTCTTGCTTCTATACTCTCCTTCAAGCCTCTCTCTCCTGCCTTTTTCTTTCAGGTTCTAAGCCTTCCTTTAATATTTCCTGCAAAGGTGGATTCTTTTTTGCAAACTCTCTTAGATTCTGTTTTTTTGTGAATATTTTATACTCACCTTCATATTTGAAGGACAGTTTTGCTGGATAAAGAATTCTCAGCTGGCAGTTTTTCTCTCAGTTTCCTAATTGTATCATACCACTGTCTTCTCGCCTCCATGGTTTCTGAAGAGAAATGCACACTAATTCTTACTGGACGTCCCTTGTACGTGATAGTTTGCTTCTCTCTTGCTGCTCTAAGGATTTTCTCTTTATCTTTGACATTTGACATTATGAGTAGTATGTGTCTTGGCGTAGGCCTGTTTGGATTTATTCTGATTGGGATATGGCGTGTTTCTTGGACATATAAGTTCATTTCTTTTGTGAGAGTTGGGAAATTTTCAGCTATTATTTCCTCAAATACTCTTTCTTCCCCTTTTCCCTCCTCTTCCCCTTCTGGAACTCCCATGACACGTATATTGTTGTGTTTTGTGTTGTCTTCAACTCTCTGAGGCCCTGCTCAATTTTTTCCATTCTTTTCTCTCTCTATTCTTTCTCTCTTCAATTTTAGCTGCTGTGTCTTCAGTATCACTTATTCTTTCTTCTATCATTTCAAGTCTGCTGTTGTATGCCTCCAATGTGTTTTTGACCTCACCTATTGTGTCTTTCATTCCCATGAGCTCCATTACTTTTCTGTTCAGGGTTTCAAATTCTTCTTTGCGTTTGCTCAATGTCTTCTTGATGTCATTTATCTCTTTAATGATACTGTCTTTCACCTCATTAGTTTGATTTTGGAAATTTGTGCTCATCTTGCTGATTAGTTCCTTCAAATTCTGCATCTCTTCTGGGACTTTGATGTATTTCTTTTCTTGGGCCATGTCTTCTATTTTCTTAGTATGGCTCGTAATTTTTTGCTGGTGTTAGGCATCTGGTTAGGATGTAGTTTATTCAGATGCTCAATCTCTTTCTCCTTTATAGGGATTTAGTGGCAGGAGGTTGTGAGTTACAACAGCCCTTTGATTTTTGGCTCGACCCGGAGTGTTATGATTGTCCTGCTGGTTGCTCAAAACTTGGCACTGGACCCAGTAATTGGTTGTAGAGTCACTTCCTAGGGCTTTGGGCAGGGCAGCTATAGAGGCCGGAAAAACCTCTCCTACTTATTTTTAATTTTCTTATGTGCACTTCCTTGGTCTGCCAGGAGATGGCGTTCTTTGGCAGCTCTCAATTCAATGCCGGTCGAAGTGTATTTGTTGTGACACAGACCAGATCAATGTGATAGAGCTTCCTGTCTGGGGGCTAAAAGCCTTGTAATTCAAACTTTCTGAGACAGTTCTCCAGTCTTTCTGGTAGCCCCCTCCTTTTTCCCCGCTACGAAATATTTCCACTCCCCTCTGAGTCCTCAACAATCAGTCTCTGTTATTAGAGGAGGAGATTGGGAGGTTTGTATATCTTTAGCCCCTTGCAGGCTCCAAGGCAAACAATGGCACAGCCCCACCTGGCCTGGAAGAGTTCTAGGGACAGTGCAGACCAAACCTGCGAGTCAAAAGCCGAGTCAGCCCCAGGCTCTCTCTCCCCTCTCCTGTGGGGTCCTCAACAATTAGTCCAGGCTAGAAGAGAGGGAGATTGCGAGGGCTGGATTTCTCCAGTCCTTAGTAGGCTCCCAGGGCAAACTACCTTGTGGTCCCACCTGGCCTGGAAGGGTCCGTGCAGCTCCGCAGCCCAAATTTGCAGGTCAGAATCTGAGTCAGCCTTAGGCTGTGACCTTTTCTCTTCCTTTTCCTGGAGTGGTAGATCCCTGGATCCCCCTTTGTCTGTAATCACAGGCCCAGAGGCCCAAAAATTCTAAAGAGTGTGGGGGAGTGTGGGGGAGGGTGCCGGCAGCAGCAGCCACTGCTGGTTCCAACTCACGGTTCTGTCGTCACGATTTCCCTCTCTTGTCCCTCTCTCCTCTGGGTGGTGCGCAGCCTTCACCTGCTGTCCTAAATCCTAGAAGATCTTTATTGGGGCTGTTTCAGCCTCCCCTCTAGCTATTTTTCTGGCAAAGAGATTCCCGCCATCTTCCCAGAAGTTAACATTTTGATTTTAATTCAAACATTTTCAATTAAAAACTTTAACTAAACAACTTTAATTTAAAACAACTTATGTTGGATGATTAAATCAGGAGTCATCACCTTCTGCTGATACACTCATTGGGAAATGAGTTAAAGAACTGACCATGTTTTAACTAATATGCCTTCAAATAAAGTCAAGGCCCTTCCGTTTTTGTCATCGTCATATTACTGTCGTTTTCACTAACAGAGATACATAGAGTGCAGGAGAGGCTAACTCACTTGCCCAACATCACAAAATATGCAGAGAAAGAAATGAGCATCGACTGGGAGACCAGCTATCCTATGTACTTGGCATGAAGCTAAGGAGTGTGCAAATAGATTTTAACCATTCCTGGGCCACAGAGGAGGAAACTGAGGCTTGGGGGCCAAATAAATGCACAAAATCTCACACCTAGAGTGTGGTAGGACCAGGATTCGAACCCGGCTCCTTCCAGTCGCAAAGCCCACGTTCTTGACACTGTTACTCAATTCTTCCTGCAATCTGCATACCCCAGAGATGTCCAGGAGATGCTGGAAGACAGAGCTCAGGCAACAGCCATCACCTCCCACCCCAAATCCTTAAAAATTATTAAAACATATCAAGAAATACAAAGAAGTTGTATTAGTGCAGGTGGAGATGGCCCTGGGTGTGCCCATGGCTTGCGGGTTCACTGGAAGCAAAAGGGTCTACAGGGCTATTGGCGGGGGTCTGCAGGGAAGGGGACATGTGAGTGGGCAGACTCCTACATTTTAGTGCCTCTCCAGCCTGTGCCAGGGGTCTGCCCATTTGGAATGTCCAGTGGTGGCAACCTCCTGGAGGAATGTGGAGCAGCCCACCCAGAAGACATGCTCTTGGTATACCCCAGGGAAGTCCGTTACAGTTTACATAGCCTGTTTCTCTAGAGCTAGCCTGCCTTCGTCTTGGTGGGCTGTGGTAACTGATGTCAAGCTCAGCCAGCTAAGGGGGATCTCAAACAGAAAGGTCCACATCCAACCAGGAACCCACAAATATTTGAGGAAGATCAACATCATAAAGGAGAAGCACCAAACTCCACCAAACAGAGCCAGCAGGCAGGGCAGGCTGCTACGGACAGGCAGGAAGAAACCTGCCCCCCCAATACTTCCAACACAAAGTAAAGCTAAAGGAAGTTCCCTGGGTTGTGTAGCAAGGATACATAAGGAAGCGAGGTGACCACCCAGAGCAGGAAAACATGTGGCATATTTCACAGCAGCCCACCTGGAGCCTCAGAATCCCCACAGGGAAGTGAGCGGATGACGGTGACAACGTCTATGCAAGACAAGGTCTGGCCAGATCTGAGAGCCTGGACTTCTTTTAGCAGCCTTCCATGAATGCTCATGGAAAAGAAAAAACTATACACATATCCCCATCATTGAGCTTAAAAGGAGTGTGGGCGTTTCCCACCAAAACTCTGCCAGTACAGGTGACTTCTGCCACCATCCCGCTCACCTGGGGCTCAAAGTCAGGTCAAAACACTAATATCTTTTAAAAAGTGCTTTTTTTTTTTTTTTTTTTTTTTTTAAGCTGCCACTTGATTGTGTTCCTTAGAATAAATAAAGGATATTTTATAAATACAAAAAAAAACCCCACAAAAAAACAACAACAAAAAAACTTGCTATCAGCAACCCCCATCCTCAATCAGGAGGAAAAGACTCTGTGAGTGGCCTGAGTATCCTGATGCAAACAAGCCAACAAAGTATGAGGCAATCAAATAAACTTGAATACTGGCTAGATATCTGATGTTTCTATTTTTTTTTTTTTTTTTAGGAGATACTGGGAATTGAACTCAAGACCTTGCACATGGGAAGCAGGTGCTCAACCATGGAGCTATGCCTGCTCCCTTGATGTTCTTAAAGAAATATTTTTTATTTAAAAAAAAATGTATGTTAAATATATCGTGATGTTTTTTAGTGTTCTTAAGATAATGAAGTCTGGTATTGGATTCTAAATAATCTAGAGAGAAGGAAAAGGAATATAAATAAATCAAGTTTGGTGATGTGTAATCATTGCTGCAGCTGGGCAATGGGTAAAAAAGGGGTCTACTACAAAATTCTCTCTACTTCTGTAATGGGTTTGAAATGTTCCATAATATGAAAAATGGAAAAAGCAATTAAGATGAAAAAAAATAATAATAACATTTCACCATTCTACCAAGGCTAAAAACATGAAAGGGGGGGGAGCCATTTTGAACCTTGGCTCAAGAAAAAGTGGTTTCTGAGGAAAAAAAGGGGAACTTAATATTTTCTCTGATTCTTTGGAAGAGAGGGGAATTAGAAGACTAAGTACAGGGTGGGACAGAATACCTTTCATTGTACTTTCCTCTGAAACTTTTACATTTTATACCAAGTATACAATTTATCTATTAAAAACAGATACAATAATTAAAAATATATATTTTAAAACCCTGAGACCACTATGAAGTTTATGCTAATACATTTGAAAAACCTAGATTAAATGAATGACTTTCTAGAAATATATATTGCCAAAATTAATTCAAGAAGAAACAGAAAATCTAAACAGACCTATAACCTTTAGAGAAATTGAATCAAATACTTAAAAAAATTTTTTTATCCACACAAAAGCACCAGGCCTAGACAGTTTTAGAGGCAAAAAATAGTATCCATCTTCTTGGAAAATATAAACCCTATGCTAGACAAACTTCATGTTGAATGAAAAGAAAGTTAACAGTTTGAAAATAGAAACTGTTTACAGGAAGCAAGATTGACCAAAAAATGACCGCAGTCTCCCCCCAGGCCTCCTCCCACCCTGGCTGCCTGGACAATGAGCCAGCTGGGACCTGAGGGATGCACCCTTCTCCCAGCTGAAGGGGTAGCATGCAAGCTCGGTTATCCATGGGTCTAGTGGCTCCCACCTCCAGCAAGGTAAAGTGTAACATCCCTCAGGCCCCAAGTTTCCCCTGTAAGCAGCCGGCACCCACACTCCAGATGTTCCTGGCACCTAGTACACCACGAGAGGCTAGCCTTCCGAGAGGGGAGACTCACAGGGTGGGAGCCCCTGTCCAGTAGACGCCCTGGCATGCCTCCCAGTGAGAGGATGAGAGGCTGGGGACCACGTGCAACTCTAGCCTGTGAACCGAAGCTTTGTGATTTCCTTTTCCTCAAAGTCAACTCTTCCTTAACTCAGGTGGGTGACACTGTAGAATTCAAGCTGACCACTTGCATGAACAGATGGCAGCTCAGAGGAGACCGAACCAACAGGACAGAAATAATCCTATGCATTTATGGACATAAATGTATCTAGTAATGGTATGAAACCGTAGCAAAGAACTTGTGCTAACTTCAAAATAATGGCCATCTTTGGGGGCTGATGATGAGCAATCATTAGAGAGAGGTCCAAAGTGGGCTCTTAATCTGGAAAAACTGGCAAAATTGGCAAAGTAGTATCATTTGCTGAATCTGGGTGGCAGGCCATCCCTGATTCCTCTTTTGACTCATCATATCAAATCCATTATCAAGTCTCATGACACATTAGAGATGGCCAGAAATGTTCAGCCATTCCTCCCAACAAACGGTGGTGTCATTTTCCTCCCACCACTGGATCTGGGCTCACCTTGCGATTTGTTTTGATCAGCAGGGTGAGGCGGAAGCAAAGTGGTGGCACTTCCAGGCTATATCTGAAGAAGTCCTAGCCACTTCTGCCCCTGAACTCTGAGAATTCAACTGGTAAGCTATGAAGAACTTGGGCTTGACCTCATTCAGCTGGACATCTGAATGACTAGAAAGCATGTGGACAGAGAGGAGACAGTGGGGGAGCACCAAGGTGCCATTCTCAGACCTGTCAGAATGAAGCTGAGTGAGTAACCCAGCCAAAGCCAACTGGAGCAGAAGAGCCGCCCTGCTGAGCGCTGCCCAGATTCCTGACCCACAGAATCTTAGGGAATCCTAAGATGTTTAAGCCAATAATTGGTAGGGTGGTTTGTTACATAATAATAAATATCTCAACAAGTCCTGATACCTTTTCTTTCAAAATATGTTCAGTCCATCCTTTTCTCCCTGCTCCTGCCCCACCATCCTGGGAATGCCCCGATGTACTCTCTCCAGGGCTTGGGTGACTGCCTTCTAACTTCCTAAATCACTCCATGCTGCCCCTCAGGGTTCCCATCACTCTCAGGGTCAAGTCCAAGCCCTGCCATGCCTGCCATGTCTGCTATGAAGGCTGCACCCTCCAGTCTGCAGTTCTCTTGCTCCAAATAGACCATGCTGAACTCACTCCCACTTCCCAGCATTTGCACTGGGTGGTGCTCTTGCCAAGAGTGCCATTTCCCTGGCTTTATGAGATGGACCTCCTCACTCCATTCCCTAGATTTTGCTCAAACGCCCCCTCTGCATGGACGCCTCCCCTGACGTCCAGTCTAACGTAGTGCCCTCTGCCCAACACTCTCCCTCCTCTTCCCTGACTGAACTTCGTTGTGGCCCTTTTCATTCCTAATGGTAGAGCACACATTTATGTCCTGTTTCCTCCTGGAATGAGAGTGCCAGAGGACATGGTCTGGATACTAAACCTCCATTCGTAGCTGGCTCTGGCATGAGTGAAGGAATACGGGGAAAAGGCTGTTTTCCCTGCCTTGAAACAACAAAGTCTCTGTTGTTTCAAGCAACAGTATGTTTGAAGAACACTCTTCTTCACCTCTGTCCTGTGGCTCCCTTCTCTGGTCTTTGAGCAGGCCTGAGATTCGGCATCAACTCCTCAGAGAGGTTTTACCCAGTAACAATTAAAAATAGCCATGTGGTGCCTCCTTAGCACACACCCTTGCTGTAATTCCCCTTGCTGTAATTCTATCTGCATCAAGCATTGCTCTCTGATTTTCCCTATTTTTTGTTGTTTATTTTCTTTGCTGGAAAAAGATGCCCCATGAAAGCAGAGGCTGTTCCTGCTATGTCCTCAACATCTAGAACAGTGCCCGTCACAAACAGATGCTTGATAATTGTTGAACTAAAAATGCTGAATTAATAAAGACAAACAAAAAGCCAAGCCTTAGAGGAATTATAGATAATGCAGGCCATTAAAGAGTGCTTCAATATTAAATGCCAATAAAAAAAACACAAACTTTTCTGCCCTGTTTTGCTGACTTCTCTTGTTATCTTAGGATGCTGCTTTCCACGTTATTTATTTATGTACACACCCTGTCTGCAAGGTCAGCTGATTGCAAAGTTCCTTAATAATGCTTTGCATCATGTAATTACAGGTTTATCTGGAATTCATGTGAATGTTGCTTTTATAATAAATATGACATTTAAAAATAAATAAAAATTAACTAAGAAGATCATGAGATTTTGACATCAAAATAAAATACAATGAATGCCAACTAGGATCCTTAGAAGAATTCAAGAAGATATTGCATACATAACACAGGAAGAGAACGCAATAGGGGGAAAAAAGAGACCATCAAGAACAAGAAAGAGTTTTTCAACATTAAAAATGAGTGCCAAAATAAAAAGTTCAAGAGCGGAGTTGGAAGATAAAGTCTAGGAAATGTCTAAAACTTTAAGGAAAAAAAAAAAAGAAGCATTGGAAAAGATAAGTAATATGTCTCTTCACTAATAGGAGTTCCAGAAAAACACACCAAACTAAAAGAGAAAGAGAGAGAAACAGAGGAGAAAAAAAATTATCAAAGGAAATATAAGAAATTTTCCGGGGTTGAAAGGAAAAAATAGCTTGGTTTACCCTGTGCCAAGCTACATGAATGAAAAAAGACCCTTACCCAGAACTTTGGTTATAAAATTTCAGGGAGGAGCCTAAAAGCTTCCAGAGAGGAAAAATCAGGTCACCCACAAAGCAATGAGAAACAAACCACATCAGAGAACAACAGAGCATGTGCTTCCAAGTTCTGAACGGAGGCAACTTCCATTTCAGATCACAGAGGCAGACAAAAATGAAGATGCTTTCAGATATGCAGAGTCTCTTACATGTGTCTCCCTTAAACCCTTACTTAGGACTTTTCTTGCTTAGGTGCTCCAGCTAAATAAGGGCTCAGAGTAGAGTTCCAGGTGGCAGGTGGAAGGAGGATGGCAGAAGAGGAAAGGGAATAGGTGCTCACCTTCTGGGCCCCATAGAACAAGGGTGATACTGGGTGTTATGGATTGACTTATATCCCCCACAAGTCATGTTCAAGTCCTAAGCCCTGGTCCCGTGGATGGAAACCCATTGATAAATAGGATTGCCAAAGGTCCCAGTAGTTAAAATGAGTCCAAACAGAATCAGGGTGGGCCTGAATCCAGTATTACTGGAGTCTTTAGAAGCAGAGGGAATTCGGACACAATCAGTAGGAGACAGACAGGAAAGTGACAGAAAGAGAGACAGCCATGTGGGAGGCAAAACTTGAGCTATGGATGGCCGGCAAGCCACCACCAGAACCCTACAGAGTCCAGAGAAAGCACGATCCTGCTGACTTTTGATTTTGGAGTTCCAGTCGCCAGAACTGTGAGACAATACATTCCTGATATATCAGCCTGCCGGTGTGTGGTATTTGTTGTAGCAGCCCCGGCAAACTATGATAGTGAGTCTCCAGGCACACGTTTCAGAGAGATAGGGACATACCCTGTGAAATCATGGATGCAACCTACAAATGAGTTAACACCATGCCCTAACTAAAGGCAGAGAGGGCAGCAGGAAGAAGTGGATGCAAAAGTGAATGAAATCTCCATCTACCATGGAAGGAAGTTGATGGACATCAGCTCGACAGTTTGAACAAGAGAGCAGTGCAGCCACATCCTTAGAAAAACGGTCATTAGCTGAAGAGCTAAAACTAGAAACAGGAAATAAAGACCCGCGGAGAACTGGTCACCGGGGCAGGGATTTGTTGCTTTTCCTTATAACCCCGTTTGTGCTACTTGCTCCTTTAACCGTGGTGTGTGAAATATCAATTATTTTTAATGTGCTTATTATTCTGTGATCTCATAATTCTGCAAGGGCCCATGCAGGAATATTCACTGCATAATGAAATATGGAAAGAATCTAACGGCACTTTAAGAGGTGACTGTTGGATTCATGTGTTCAAATCTGATGCAAATAGAAAGAACTCTAAGATACAAGTCAAATGAAAAAGTGGCCCAGCAATATGTGCAACTGAATATCATGTGTGCAAAAAGAGAAACACTTACAAAAGAATTGTGTGTGTGTGTGAACATTTAGAAAGAGGTTAGGAAGGAGACACACTAGATTACTCCTGCTCACCTATAGGCAGGAGAGAAAGTGGGTACCAAGGAGGGTTGTGCCTTTATCCATATCACCTACATTTTCTATGAGAATATGTGTAATTATATACAAATAATTTTAATTTTCAGGAGGAGTTAGACACAAAGAGACTATTCCTAGCCCACTGTCAGTTAGAGGCTCTTTGCTTGCTTTTTGGTTTTGAACCCAAAGGTGCTGGTGATGTTTGCATGGAGACACCTGAAGTTTGCACTTAGAGCCTTTGAGCCTGGCAGTTGGGGTGGGGGGAGAAGAGCCTGAAGGCCTCTCCTTGGCCTCCCCCCACCAGCACCCAGGCAGAGCCTGCCCTTGTACCCCCAGTCCTCTGCCTCTAACCCGGGGTGTGGGTCACCTGTGACAGCCCCCGGGGCTCTGAGAACTCGCTCAGCTACCTGAAGTCCAAAATGAGCTACTGAAAAGGAACTTTAGTGTGTCATTTTTGTCTATTTGCACTCAAATTCTAACCTCGAATTTGCATCATTACATGGGTCTATATTTAAAATAATGGGCTGCAATTTTTCAATGCTTTTAAATATCTCTCTATGTCTTTGAAAAGTTCAAAGTGACATGGAAATGAAGTTATTTTTGTTCTTGGTTCTCCAGAAATGACTGAGTAGGTGATTTTAAACCAACATCTGCCAAAGTGCCTGGGCCTTTGGTGCTGGATGACAATGGAGGACGAGGGAGGAAAGCAAATAGGTTCAAACCTGGCATAAGCAATCAGAATGAACTGCAATCCCAAACATTCTTTGCAGTTGGAAATATAATTTCTCCCTAATATGTGATTCCTTCTATTATATATCAGGGTTATGAGCTCAGGAAATCTTCTATTGTTTGAGATGCACATTTCTGTTTTTTGTTTTGAGGTGTTTTGCTATTTGTTTTGTTTTTTTTCTGAGTAAGTTACATATTGTTTGTAACTGAGAACAGATCTAATAGGCCATTAAGGTTGTTTCTTCTAGAATAAAGTGAAAATAATTTAATCCAGGAATCGGCAATAATAATATCTCCCCAAATGCCTAAAGTAAGTCTAGATGATTTTTGTTTTGTTTTGTTTTGGTATCTGCTCTATTCGGCTAGGAAATGAATCTAATGATTCTAGGGGGTGATTTCTTTGCTTATTTTTATAATTTTGCACCCATAACCATAAAACCCCACACAAAACTCCATTTCAAATGGCTTACAGGTCATTAGTTCAGGGTCAGGTACCGATAGCCCTTCCCCATGGCTGACTGAACTCTGAACTCCTCAGCAGCTGGGAAATTGGATCAGATAACTGCGTTTGGAATTTGCCCAGTGCTGTATGAGATTGTTCTACTTCTACTCCCATTTCTTGACTCCAGTCCTGGAAAGTCTCCTTGGCTTTCCCCTTTCGTAACTGACTGTTCTAGTATGCTAGACCACCAAAAGCAACATACCAGAAATGGGCTGGCTTTTAACAATGAGGATTTGTTAGTTTACAAGCTTACAGTTTTGAGGCCCAGAAAAATGTCCAAATCAAGACATCATTAGGTGGTGCATTTCTCCATGAAGACCGGCTGCTAGTGATCCTGGACTCTGTTGCCACATGGCAAGGCACATGGCAGCGTCTGCTGGTCTTTCCTTTCTCTCCTGGGTTTTGTTGCTTCCAGCTTTTTTGCTTCTGTGGCTTTCTCCTTTTCTCTCTGTATCCATCCCATTTATAAAGGACTCCAGTAAGAGGATTAAGACCCACCCTGCGCCACACCCTAACTGAAGTAACCTAATCAAAAGGTTCTACGTATACTAGATTCACATCCACAGGAATGGATTAGTTTTAAGAACATGATTTTCTGGGATCCATAATGGCTTCAAACCATCACACCGATCATCAGTCAGCATGATTCACTTTCCGAGTGTACCATCTTCGCTCAAGTAGAGGATGGATTTCCTAACAGCATTGACATTGATGTCTATGTTGACAATGTTCTCAGTAGGTTGACTCTGGATTTTCTTTACCTGTTCTTGCCCAATAAATGTGTTGTCCTCTTATCATTGAGAATAAGTTTCAATCACTCTACCATCTCTTCTTATCCACCTTATCATGGAGCCACACGGAAGACAGCCGCCTGTATTTCTGAGCTCCTCGTGGTCTTTGGTGCATTTCTTGTGACCCCTCTGACCCACAGCCAGGCATAGGGTGGGACCTTCACACTTAGACCAGACTTTGCAGTTTACAAGATCCTTTTATGCATGTCCACGGTCAGTGGTTCTAACCCTGGCTGCACACAAAAATCACCTGGGGAGGTTTAAAAAAAAGTTGATGCCTAGTTGGTCTTTAGGGTGGGAGGCAGGCATCCTTTAGCTCCCAAGGTAATTCGACATATAGCCAGGAATGAGAAACATAGGCCTAGTTTTACGGATGAGAAAATGGTTCTGTGATTGGAGCAGTATTTCTGCCAGTAATGATAGATTTCTATGCACCACCCACTCTTGTCTTCTTTATGACAAACATCTCCTCCTAAATAGCAAGGCGGGTAATGGAATCTGGACAAACTGAACACAGGGCAGGCAGGACTCAGAACCAGGGTTTCTGAAGAATATTGGTAGCTTCCAATTTTTATTCATCAGGGTTCTTCAAAATGTACGTGAATTCACACACTAGAAGTTAGACTTATATCTTATAGAGGGGAGGGCAAGTCCATTCCCAGAGAACAAAAGAATTTCATAAACTTCGCTAACCACAGCTCCTTCAAGGTCTGATGCATGTGGACAGGAAACCAGGTGGGTGAAATCCCTGGTCCCTGTCCAGGCTTTGCCCACAGGAGAGGCAGTTGCAGGCTTGTGTCCACCAGCACGTGGGGATGCCCATGCAGGTATCTCCCTGCTGACGGCATCCGCTGACCTCTTCTCAGGTAAGAAAATCTCTCTCTGGGCCACTGAACACATGCTAAATGCCACTTGCCCTTGATTATCTCCTCCCACCGTCTCCTGGCCCTATATAGAGGGAACTAGGTCTGTGGAGCCATTACCTGCAGGCTCTGGCCACCTGGGATTGGGAATGGGGGGTTGCTGCTGAGAACTTTCTCATAGCAAGGTGGAGAGATGGAGTGGGAGGCATTTTCCACTGGGCCCAAGCCTGCCAGAGACCAACAATGCATCCAAAGACTCAGGGGCAAAAGCTCAGGTGACATCCAGGTGGAATGTGTGGCATTGCAGCTGCCTGCTCTTGAAGGGAGTGGCATGGTTTACTCAGCTTAAAACAGGTCCCACAGTGAGAGGCAATGCTTCTGATTTTAGTTATCTCAAGAAAGGGGTTAAGGGATTCTGATCAGCCAAAGGGGGGCAAATGAAAGCAAGACATTTGCACAGCATAAGCTTCTGAACAGAGCTGTCCAGAGAAAGCTGGCATTGCTTGAGAGGGAGTCAGTTACCTGTTGCTGGGAGTAAGAAGGCATAGTCTGGGCAAATAATTACGGGAAGAGCTAAGCCTCAGATGAAGGCTAACATTAAAAGGCCCATCTCCACCCTGAGCTCCTGTAGCTCAGGGTCTGCTCTGTGGGCCCAAAGCAAAGCTGTGTGAACTGCCCGTCCATGGAGCATTATCCACAGCCGAGTCTTTCATCACTGGGTCCGCCATTGGCCTCCTTTTCCTTCACCGCACTCAGTCTGGAGATTTGCTAGTGGACACTGGCTGTGCTCCCTGGAGGGTCGCAGTGCTGCTTCTGCAGCCAGGCTGGAGGAGGGCGCCCCTTTGACCCAGGCCTCCTTCCCAGCAAAGCCCTTGTCCACCTCTCCTTGCTCCCATGGTGTGAACACAGACCAGCAGGTGCCAGCAGGGAACCAATACCGGGACAGTTTAAAGATCTGGGCTGGCAAGGACACCGGAACAGCATTCACATTCGTGGATCTATCCCTGGTAGGATTTCTTAAAGTTGCCCACCAAGAAAGCATGCCTCCGGTGAAGGGGCACTTCCTATTTCAATTTCTATTTCTGGAAGGCAGGAAGAGTGCTCTCTGGGCAAAACACTTGGCTCTTATATTAAGAAGTTGTTTTTAATACAGATTCGAAAAGCTGAGGAAGAAGAAGGAGGAGGAGGAGAAGAAGGAGGAGGAGGAGAAAGATAGCTACATAAAAACCTGGGATTTGAAGACCCTCTGGAATGTTCCTTCTCCGTCTCGACAGCTACTGGCCCCAGCACACCAGGACAGGGTATGGCAATGTTCTGAGAAGCTAGGGCCACTCAGAGAGAGAGGAGGGGTCAATGCAAGCTCCCCCCTAGAGGAAGTCTGCCAAAGCACACCTTACCCTCTATTTTCCAGAAAAGTCTTGTCTAAGTGTTCTCCTGCCTGAATTATCTGGGAGCAGTTCTCAAGTCTCTATGTTCCCTCATGCCTCACCTCAGCTGGCAGGACAGGTTTTTCCACTCTTGATTGAGTGTTTTGTTTAATCACAGGAACGAGGAATGTTTAATGTCCTGTTTATCAGAGTAGATTGCCCAGCAGCCTCTAGTTCATTGATCCTGGTTTTGTCAACTCACACACACTAAACTCATCAAAGCTTTCTAAAGTTCCTTCTGCACTGCAGGCCAGCTGACTGCTGACAGGGCTAAAGAGATCAAAGTGGGGATACACGCTCCTGGGAAGCAGCATTGCCTTACAAACACGTGTTGTGGAGCATCTTCGCACAACACTGTAGCTGGGGAAAGTTTCACAAAGTGCACAGACTCTGAAAGGACTGTTCTAAACAAACAGGAGGTGAGGTTATGCAAATCAGATCAGGTAAGGACTGGGAAAAAACACAGCTAGCATACAAATAAAAAAACATGTAATACCGGTACTGAAAACTCCCAGAGTAAAACCAAAATATGTTGTAATAAAGTTTGATTTTTTTTCTAAACTATATTTGGAAATATAACAGGAAGTTTATCATTTCCAAAGCATGTTATCTAGATATTTTTTAAAGGTGAGAGAGCTACCCTATATTAGAGATTTCTCTTTGAGTATAATTTGTTTTCCTTTGGCAATTAACATTCTTGAGCCAGAGCTGGAAATCTGGTCTGGAGCAGTCTTCTCTGGGACAATGATGGGTGGATTTGGAGATCAGGGGAGCGGGGTGGGTTTTAATCCTCTTACTTGAGTCCTTTATAAATGCATGGATACAGAGAGAGAGAGAGAGACATAAAGAAACCCCAGAAGCTGAGAAAGTTTTGGAAGCCAGAAGCTGAAATCAATGGAACACAGAAGCACTAAGGAAAACCCCAGGAAGCTGAGAGAGGAAGCCACCGAAACCAGGAAGCTGAAAGTGACAAGATGCGGAGGAGAAGGGAGACGCCGCCATGTGCATTCCCATTTGACAGAGGGGTCCAGGTTTTCAGGTAGAAAGCATCGCCTGATGCCTTGATTTGGACTTTTCACCGTCTCAGAACTGTAAGCTTGCAACCTAACAAATCCCTGTTGTGAAAGCCAACCCATTTTTGGAATATTGCCTTGGCAGCTTTTAGCAAATGAAAATACTGTTACATAGGCTGTGTATGACTTTCTGTGAGAAAATGTTGCCCTGGCTGCTTAAAGAAAAAAAGAAAATTAATAAGGCAAAATAAAATATAATATAGTAGTATAATATAATGTAACATAATGCAATACATAGTGCATAAATTATATGTAATATAATGTAATAACATGGCATGCAATATATAATACAATAAAACATAATGTAGCATAATGCAATATATAATATATAATAATATATAATTTAATATAATATATAATATAATTTAATATTATGTATAATGTAATATAACATAATATATTTAAAAATCAAATACTTTTTTAAAAAGGATTGGAACACACTGACATACTACATGGTAGGCTGAATGACTGGCACCCAACATTCACCCTTCTTAAGCACAGAAAAGCAAACTAGAAAAGAGCATTCCAAGATGTCAATTGTGTCTGGGGTAGAGGGACTCTGGGTGATTTTTTCAACAAATTTTTTTCAATAAACATATTTTGACAATGGGAAAACTAAACCAAATCCCCATTTATGAAAATCTTTATAACTAATGTGAAATAATGCCCCAATTCTTAAGATCTTTGGGCCACAATAAAGTTTGTACCACAACTCCTCAAGTTTTAGGGTTTAAATGAGAATGCCAAGATATATTTTATATGAAAAATCACCAAATAAGTGACATTTTATTTCTTTTGGTTGAAAATCCTTTGCTCTTAAGAAGCCTTGAGTGTCAACAGGACAAGCAGCAGACTGTGCCCAGGCAGGGATGGGCAGCCCCACCTTACCATTGTGGGTCTCCATGGCGCGTTCTGGACACAAGGCTGACCCCTCTGGCCCCACACACCAGTACATGCTGGGTGGTCGCTGCGACATGCCAGCCATCCGCCCTTGCAGCAGCTGCTCCCCAAAGTCAGTTCCCACTGTCACCGCCACCGCCACCACTGCCTGTAGGGTGGTTTAGGCATGGACAGGCAAAATGATGCTGAGCTGGAAGCTTCCTTTTTCTGGTGGTGAAAAGAAATCATGAAAACAGAAAGCTTTTGTTAATTGTCAAGTCTTTTTCTCATGCCTTTGAAAATATTTGCCATTTATACTTATTCACTGATAACTTTCCCTCTCCTTCTCAACATTCTTCCCATCCCCTGCAGTGAGAGGTCCTATCTCGCCGCCCCCCCCCCCAACCTTGCACTAGGCTCCGATCATGTCTACCTGAGAAAAGTCGTGAAGAAACCAAAAACAACTGTGAAACATGTAGGGGTAAGGGATTCCTTGTTTCATCAACAAATACTCCTTGTCACTTGCAAGGAATCCAAGCCCTTTGTTAGGGACAGCTATACCAAGACAACAAAAAAAGGTCCCTGCCCTCAAGGGCATCCCAACACACCAGCTGGGATGAAGCAGGCACACATATTTGGGCACAATTCAAGGCCTTCCCTTTGCCCAGGACAGACTTTTCTGGAACCCCAGAGGCGGATGGGCATCTAATCCCAAAGGGCAGACAGGCAACATTCCCAAAGAGGGTCTGCAGGAATTGTTATGGGTTATGAAGCCAAGTCAGTTTGCATTTTAGGGGTTAACAGGAAAGAGCACAGACATTTTGACCTCCTAAGGTACATTTGACCACGTCTGGAAACATTTTTGGCTGTTGCAATTGAGTGAGGAGGGGGCTGCTACAGGCATCTACTGGGTAGAGGCTGGAGATGCTGCTAAATACTCTCTAATGCTCAGGACAGCTCCCAGCAAAGAATTATCCAGTCCAAAATGTCAATAGCTCCGAGGCTGAGCAACCCTAAATTAGATTAAGACTAAGCTAATAAGACTAACGAGACTGTGATAAAAACTGCTGAGTTAAAGCACTGCTCTTCCATACTGGGCTTGCCCCGACGAGAATGCCCACCCACTATGGTGATTAAAGGATCATCAGGCTCTTGAGGGCAAGACCCAGGCCCAGCTCAGGCTTGACATGGCATAAATTGGATTCTGGGAAGGGTATTACTACATGAAATGCATGTGCTTCTGTTAATGTTTGTATAGAATCTTTACTATAGATAAAGTATGAGGTCATTAGCAACCCTGGTGTGTGTTCTCTAAGACAGACAACTCCAAAATGGGTAGTGATATCGCAACCCCCCAAAACTGATGTCATATAAATGACTCCTAAGACAGCATGTAAAGGAAAAATCATAGTCTGCACATCAAAGGCTTAGATTGTCTCTGTCACGTGTTAACAATGTGACCTCAAGCTGAAGCTTATGGGTGTCTCAGTTTCCTCATCTACCCAAAACAGACACACACCACCCCCCTGCCCAGGCAAACTGGTAAATTTCTGCAGTCACTTTTTACAACAGAGCTGTGGGGTGGGGCATGGAATTATCTGCAGTAACACTGTGAGAATGGGGAGGCCAATAGGGTCTCCCATCTCCCCTCTGATTAAAAACACATATAGACAGAGAGGAAGGCCCTCCAGTTCCGGGTCAGGGCCTTCTCTGCCTCCCTTGGCCTGAGCGGCCTCGGCCATGGCGAACAGTAGCGGCGCTGGGGCAACGGCCGCTAGCGCGGCTGCGGCGGCGAATCTAAATGCAGTGAGGGAGACCATGGACGTTCTGCTTGAGATTTCAAGAATTTTGAATACTGGCTTAGATATGGAAACTCTGTCTATCTGTGTATGGCTTTGAGAACAAGGAATTAACCCAGAAGCTTTATCATCAGTTATTAAGGAACTTCGCAAGGCCACCGAAGCACTAAAGGCTGCTGAAAATATGACAAGTTGACTTTCTGGAGAAATCCTGATGAGATATGTCAAACTCTGCAAGAGGATTTGAAGACTGCATTGTAGTCAAGAATGTAGAATGAAATTACTGCATGCAGCAGTGTAGAAACATTTTCCTTTTTAAAAGAATTATAAAACCATAGCTTTATAAATCAGTGGAAAGTAGCTTACAGAGAGAACTATCAGATGTGTTTACTTCACAACTTATTCTTTTTTTTAATGGCCCTGATGCTTTGGCATTGCTATGTTCTTATTTATGTATTCCTCATTTATAGCTCTGATAGCTTTAATTTTCTAAGCAGTCTGTCTATCAAATATGCACATCTGCTGTGCTATTGAAAGTCTAGTGGAACCCATCAGTAGTGATGTAGTAGTTATGACTTGTTGACATTTCCATTATAAACTTTAATTTTGAATTGTTTATGCATTATATCTGGATTTAAGTTGTACTGGACTGAAAGTTGACAATTTCAGCCACCATTTGTGAATTTTTATTTGTATTCACTATGTATATCAGAATTTTTTTTTTTTTTTTTTTTTTTTTTTTAGTAAGAGCATGAGAAGCATTTCTTGTGTTCTCTTTAACAAAGACTGTTGAGGTTTTTAAACATAATGTTTGACTGGGCAGTTAATGTGAACCTGATCATTTTGTACTGAAATAAAACTTTCAGAAATTAAAAAAAAAAAAAAAAACACACACACATATAGACATAAATGCTGTAGAGCATTTATAAACGCAGATGCTCAGTTTCCCCAGGGAGCAAGTTCTAGAAGGTACCCTGAACAGAATGGGCATTGATCAGGTACAGGATAAGGTTGCTGAGAGTGTTGGAATTTCACATTTAAAAACCTGGAAATCAGGGCACCTGGCCAAGGTGGGCTGGACCCTAGCACTCACCTATGTTGGTGAAGGTGAATGGGGGAAGTAGAGCTAGAAAAGTCCTGCATCAGAGGCCATGCACATATGAACTACCACCTTTCCGATAAAAAGAGGAAAGGGTCTAGAGAAACCGTGTATGGGAAACACCTGCCTTTGAACTCTGTGAAACTGCAAAGTTATAATCGATGTGGCTAAAGCCTTATAAATGGCAAAGCCTGGTTAGGAAAATCAACTTGAGACGGGGACCAGGGGAAGAAAAAAGACAATCTCGGTTTTAAAATAAGAGCTCTAAATCACACTTGTAACGTTCAGAAACTGAGAAGCACAGTTGCTATTTGCTTTCTCTAAAACAGCTACTAAATATACCCAGCAACATCTCAAAAATCCAAAGGCTAGATATTCCTTCTGAAACAGAAAATTCTTATCATATAATGGTTTTGAGCTAAAAAAAAAATCTTTATATTTTAGGCTTACCCTCACCCAGCATATTTTGTTCCCCTTTTCATTTTCAGTTTCCTTTTAAAAGTAACTTTACCAATGGAGGATTTTTGCCCCTGGAACAGTTTTTAATTATAATTTGCACATTCGTTTACACTCTAAGGTAGAAGTTTAAGATGAAGTAATGCAACTTTTGCTCAATCTTTGCCCTCAAACTGATCTTTGCTTCCTCTTGCTTCTTTGGAGTTCAGACCAGTGCAATAAATCATGGTTGTAAATTATATATATTTTTTTCACTGTGATCTATACATCCTAAGGAAGGCTTCGAGAGGGTTTCTGAAATTATAATTGTCTTAATCATTTAAAAAAGAATCCTCACCAATTTCCATTTGCCATCTCTTTATTCTTGCATTAGTGAATAAACCTAAATACTTAATGAAAAAGAAGAAGAAAAAGGAACCTGTTATTAATTCTACAAATGTTTACTGAGCCCTTTCTGTGAGGTGTGAACTTCATGAGTTCATGAAACTTACAGCTGTATGTGTGTGTGTGTGTGGGGGGGGGGGAGGATAATCAAGTGAGTTATTGCCACAAAGTTTCTGACACTGGAGATACAGGAAACCCCAGACCCCTGACACTGTCTTCTTTCAGGAGACCTGGAAAGGGTTGCCACTACCAAAGAGTTGCAAGACTCTTGCAAATAAAACATGTTAGAAATGCTAACTCTGTCCAGCTCCCTTTGGAATCAAAAGGTTGATTCATGGACCAATCATGGTTGATCCGTGGTGCTAGACCTCCCTCTAGCACTATTAGCATCCCTTTACTGATATCAGTTTGCCTACAAAATGTGTTTGACAGGTTTGTGAACATCAAAATAACCATATAGCTGCAGACGGGAGAAGTATGTGGTTCTCAATCTAGAGGAACACCCAAGGGTTTGGTAACAGAAGCACTCCGTGAGCCCCAAACCACAAATAAGTGAAGGCTGTGCCATTCACTGTTTTGTTTGCCACCAGTATACACTGGGTGCTTTCTGAGCCAAGCAAGGTTCTAGGAGTCAGGGACATGGTGAAGAGCAAGTGAGACAGTCTCTGACCTCAGGAAGCCAAAGTGGGAGGCAGCCAGGTAAATGAAGGAGAAATGGAACAGATAAAGAAAGGATATCCAGACAGTGGAGAATGCAAGAACACAGAGAGAGGGATGTGAGAGAGAATGAGGGTGGGTTTAGAAAGGGTGGCTAGGGAAGGCCTTCTAGAAACTTCTGAAGCCTTGGAGACGGCATTGGGGAGCGAGCTCTGCCAGGGCGGCTGTGGGGACAATGGAGCAGTGGCCTTAGATGGCAGAAGTCAGACCACATGGGGGTCTAGGGGAAGGATTTCTTCCGGATTTCATGCCCATTGCAAGGAGAAGCTACTGAAGGGTCCCAAGCACAGGAGTGACATGATCTTGTTTACCTTTTTATTTGTTTCTTTAAACCCACTCTGGCTGCTAGAGAATGAAGTGGGGTGGGGTGGAGTACAGCAATCCTAGGGTGGAAGCTGTGAGAAAGACGTGGATAAATCAGGGACATTTTCTGGAGGTGGGCCCAACAGGAACTGAATTCCGGGCATGAGAAAAGGGGATCAGGGAAAACTTGTAGATGTTGGAGCTGAGCACCTGAGTGGAGATGGGGTCACTCTCTGAGACTGGGAAACCTGGGAGGAGGAAGAGATTTGGCCACACCAAGAGCAACTTTACAGACTTATTAAGAGTGAGGTTTGTATGCCATTAACTTACTTTTTTATTCTTTCAAGACATAAGCAAAGATAATGAAAATAAAATCATAATGAAGTATTAATGTTAACGTTTTCCAACATTGTGCATATTCTAGTTGTCGCTTTAATGTCCCGTCCTCCCCATACTTTGATGCCATGTGAGTGGCAATCTCTAAAAAGTCTAATCATTTGGAGGGGGCTAGCTAAAAACATAACTACATGCTCCTGTTTCTCTACCTCTCAAACCCCTGCAGGAGCCACACTTGGATTGTGCTCCTGGGAGAAAAATTTCGGTGTGTGGCCCTCAAACGGCCAAGGACCAGGACTGGCTGGCACCAAGCAAACTACCACCTTCTCCATCACCTTCTCCCTCCAAACCCCAGTGCCCTCCCGTCATCTCACCGCCCCTGCTGGGGGTGGGGAGTTGCCCGCTGTGAAGGGAGTAGGTCTTAATATCTGGTTGGAGACGCGATCCTTGGGCAAGGATGCCCCTGACTTTGCGGAGAGTCAAGGCGCACTCGGTGGTCCCGCATCACCAAGGCCGCCACTGGGAGGAGAGAGACGTGGGGACAGTTCCCGCCAACAGCTTCGCACTCACGCTCACAAACACGCGCGCGCACACACACGCCCCGCTGGAATTGGAAGGAGGAGTTTTCTCCAAAGGCAGGCGAGACGTCGAGACGCCTGCCTGGTGCATTTTTCTACTTTTGTTTCTGGCCGCCGCTCCCCCTCCCCCGCCCCGGTGCCGTCTGGCTCAGGGATTTGGGGGCTCCCACCTTGGGTCCCGCACACTCCTCCACCCCGGCTCGGGTCAACGCGCGGCTGGAGGCAGCCGGGACCTAAGACCAGGGATCTCGCCGCGCCCCGGGAGCCCCTCGGGCTGTGAAGCCCGCCCGTGGGCAGGGGCGCTGGTCCCTGACCACGCGGCCGCCCGGAGCGCGGGTTCCAGGATGCGGGGCCCGCGGGCGCAGGGCCAGGCGAAGGCCAGTCTCCACGCGGACCCCCGGGGGCGGGCGCCGGGGCCACGGGTTCCGGCCGGGATGCCGGGGACCGCCTGGCCCCCGGGAGGCCCGGCAGCGCTTACCTGCGGCGGCGGCGGTGGCGGGCGCGCGGGGCTGACGGGCAGGGGCGCGGGCACTCCGGCCCGCGGCGCTGGGCCTTCCCGGGGGGTCCAGGCGGACACCAGCGGGCCGGGCCTGGGGCTCCGACCGCGCTCTGCCCCGCGCGCCTGGGGCCGCGCGTCGGGACCAGGCCGGGACCAGATGCACTTCCTCAATCCTGAGGCTGGCGGGCGGGCGGCAGGAGGGCGGCGCGAGGAGCGCAGGGCGGGCGAGGCCGCGGCGCTCCCAGGCTGGGGGCGCCGCTGGGGCTCTCCCCACTCCCACCCCCAGGAGGCGGCCTAGCGGCCCCTGGTGGTGCCCTGCCTCAGTTTCCCCAGCAGCCAAACGCAGGCGATCAATTGTCCTGCCCCCAGCCCCAGGAGATGTCAGGGCCCGAGAGTCCTTCTTCCGTGAGGCCCTCCTCCATGTTTGGGGACTCTGCGTAATACACCCGGGGACGCGCGACCACAAAACCGGTCCCTTCTCGGTTTAATCTGCCTTTCTTCGTCCCTCTGTTCTGCTCAGCAGCAAAATCTGCGGATTAACCTCGAACTTGAATGTTGGCCATCTTCCCGGAAAGAAATACCAGGAAAATTCATTAGTCTACAATCCGCCTACAGGGTTGTATGGAAATATATATTTTAAATATTAATTTAATATTAGCTAATTCAAAATTTTTCTAATATTTTGGAAGCTGCGCCTTTTCCAACACCTTTACTGACCACCTTACATATGGATGTATGCAAATTTGCGGCTATTTGGTGAACCAGTTTTTAACAGTTTGCTTTTTAAATTTGTAGGTGAAACCTGATGCAATGTGGGCAATTAATTACGTTTCCATCTAATATCTTTCTATTGGCCACCCACTGAGGCTACTACCCCAAAGCAGCCCAAGTGTTTGATGCCTGCCCTTGCGGCAAACAGGCCTCAGATTGTGTCCACTTTGGTGAACACCGAGGAAAGAGAAGCGGGCTCAGAAAAAAAGCGAATCGTTCCTAACCCTGGCAAGAGAAGCACCTTGGGCGCCTCTCATGTAGTGCAATGACTGGAACATTCCCAGGACTTAGCGCAGAGCACATGGGCAAATCGCCACGATTCTCACTGGCTAGGCCCCTGGTTGTCTGACGAAGGAACTAGACAGTTTTTCTCTGCTCCCAGGAGGTTGCCCCTCCGACTCTCCCGCCTCGGAGCGCCTTTCCAAAAGGGCGGGTGCAATTTTGCAATCCTCTCTTCCCCGACTGGCGTCCTAATACCAATATGCAAGGACAGCAGTTTATTGCTGCTACCGAAAAGTCCCTAATAATTTGCTGGGCGTGGCGTCCGCGGTGCTGAGCGCGGCACCTCCCCGGCGAGCAGCCCTGCCACCTAGCGACGCTATGGAGGAAGCGCAGCCCCGTCCCGGGCGGACCCTGGAGGGGACCAAAGCCAGTGCAGACGGGGGCAGCTCAATTTCCCTTTATAAAGGGGCTAGGACAGAGGCTAGAAAATGTCCCCAATGTGAAAAGCTGACGGAACATTCGACACACGGATGTTCCATTTTGAACTGGTTATTTCCCATCATTCAACTCTATTCATTGGTCACAAGTCAGCGCAGGTTCCTATGGGAAGGTCATTATAGGTTAAAGACTCCTTTTTCCCTTCTTTTTGACCCTGGCTCAGCATCCTGCCCAGATTTTCAGCACCTCAGTTTGGAAGGGAACCCCTCTCTTAAGTATTTTAAGAGGGATCTGATCTAAATTTTCTCTTAATAGAGCTGTGCTTTGCCAACACATGGCAAGAATGTTCTGGATTCTTGAAATCAAATGCCTAGGTTGAGCTTGGTGGACCTAACCAAGTATAAGGAATGTTCTGGATGCAACCTCGGTGACAACTCACAACTTGGTGACTGAGGCTTCTTGGTTAGAAGTCTTAGAAACTTGAGATAAGCCAAAACCCAAAAACATATCTTCTACTGGACAAAAAACAGACACAGCTGAGGGCCACAGTGTTTTCCCTAAATTTGCATGCCATCCTCCCCACAACTCTCCACACTCATGGCAAATGTTATCATGGCTTTATGTTAAAACAAAACAAACAAACAAACAAACAAACAAACTCAGCTTAGATGCCCAGCCCAAATTTAGCCAACTAAAACAGAGCCACTGAGGACTCTCTCCTTGCCTGGTCGACCTCCAAACCCATAGCAGTGGGTTTCACACTCACAGACAAAGCATGAGGCCTGAGCAATTGAGCAAATGTCATTTTATTCTTAAGTTATTGGTACGGCTTTATTACAGGCATTCTGTACAGAAGTTCTCGGAAAGAGAAGGGTCAACCACAGAATTAAAATGGGTTTGGTCCTCATATGAAAAAGCATAAGGCTTCTCAAATACCCAGTTTTATTTGATCATTTCTCCATTGTCAGACTCAATCTGCACTTAGGATCAGAATTCCCAGGC
This sequence comes from Tolypeutes matacus, assembly GCA_026826555.1. Taxonomy (NCBI): domain Eukaryota; kingdom Metazoa; phylum Chordata; class Mammalia; order Cingulata; family Chlamyphoridae; genus Tolypeutes; species Tolypeutes matacus. Next base: position 15,542,270 of record JAKSZT010054540.1, on the reverse strand, counting down.
CGATAGAGTTTTAAACCATACCACAGGGAGATACCTTTAAAGAAGTGAAATCTAACACTATGTAGATTTCCATTTCTAAATACAGTATATTACAGAAGGTTACATATATCACCTCTGTATACTTACAACTATAAGGAGACACATTAACTATACCAATTATAAATAATGTAGCATTTCATATTAAAGGCATTATTGTACAGTGAAAGAATAAGAACCTCTAATGTATTATGTTCAAGGTTAATGTCTATAGTTACTTGAGATAAAATCTTGAAAATTCAGTGTATGAAATCAAATCCTGATTTAACAAGTTATTGGTAGTGTATATGCTAACTAATGGAGAGAAGGTGAATTACATATTGCATATTTCTGACAAGGATGAAAACCCTATTTCATACATGGTTTCTTGTACACAAACTTGTTCTGATGCTCAACTTACTTTTATTATTGCCTCCCTTACCCCAATTTAATTCTCAAACATAAGTACCATTTTTTCCAGTTAGAAAAGCACTAGCTAGTAAAAGCATCGGCATAACACAAAGTTTGGGTTTTCTTTTTTTAAAGCCACATGGAAACAATTTCAGTTTTCCAAGTTACAAATGATGGAAATGCAGCATGATTTGGATATACAAACAGGAAAAATTCCACAACCTACTAGTGAAGTACTCAGACTACTTGGATTTAGTAGGAGACCCCTTTCCTCCACGGAGTCCATGACTTATTTGTTGATTAATCAGAAATTAATATCAAAACAGGACTTTTAACATGACACCAGGCTTTCCAGTTTTGTATGTCTTACTAACTTAAAATGGATAACCAAACTGGAAAAAGGGAAAAGTAGAGAGGTGTATCATAAACCATTAATGAATGTGGCAGAAATGCATAATTTATAAAAGTGAGTTATTGCTATAATTTCTATGTAAAATGTGAGACGGTTCTTGGAGCATGTGCTATGCTATTATAGTGTCAGAGCATTGAATCCTTAGCAGCACAAGTGATACTAACAATTGTTTTGCCTAAGAAAGTGCCTTGACAGATAGTCAATGACATATTTTTAGAGTAAGCTCTTTGGGCTGTTGATTCGGTTATGTTGCAAAGGCAGTATTGGTTTTCAGCTGAGTCCTACAGTCAGTGTGCATCTCAGTCTTCAAAGACCCACATCCCTCTCCACCCAAGGCCTTCTGCAACTTTCCATTATAGGAGCTGCCCCCAAAGCTCCCCACAGTGGGTCCTCACAATCCTTTGTTTTAATTTGGTGTTGGTCCATTTCTAAAAGAGGAAGTGCTTGTTCTAAAGGCAGGGAAGCCCGAGCAGACCACAAAGGTAGGGCCTGTTGGAGGACCATGCAGGGAATTTTTCCAAATTCTTACTGTGGTCAGATTCAGCAAAGCATTTTTAAGCAACTGCTGGACATTCCAATACCACTTTCTGGTAACAACACCCTGCACAGTGTCACTGTCCCCTGGGACATGGTCTAAAGGGGGAAAACAGAATTGGCCGACAGCTCCACCCCCAGACAGGGCTGCCATTTCACATGCAACCTATGAGCACCCCCAGCTTGATCAATAAAACATCAGTGTCAGAGGAAAACAACATTGTTCAAATCCAGTCGTCCTAAAGTTTCCAGGAGAAAGCATCCCGGGAAGGCCAGAAATGTAGTTTTTTTCCCTTTGGCAAGTGTAGCTCGCCACATTCAGCTGTCAAATATTTGAGGAAGGAATCTGCCTGTCCTTCAGTGGTCCTTGTTGTCGAGTTTGATGGTGACAGTTTTCACCTCCGTGTACTCGCTGAGAGCATACTCGCCTCTGTGATCACAAAAAAGAAACGTTCACAACAGATACTTTCCTTACCCTTTTGGTAGAAACTGTGTTCAAAGACTTTTTTTTGGTTTATTCCTCTTTTGGGCACTTTGGAATTTATGCAAAAGGTCAAAATGTGATGACGTGGTAGACTAATAGCCAAGACATGAGTCAGCTTAAGTAATTGGATATGTAACTTAAGTTTAAATATCAAATCTTTTGAGTACGATGCTTTTGAAATATTCAGAAGGACTAAGTGTTTCCATTTGAAGAGTGAAGGAGATTAAATTTTTTTTAAAAAAGAGGCAAATTCCCTGGGTGGGGAAGTAGAGGACAAGAAGAGAGGGCCTGTGTGGGTGAATGATGGGAGCTGAGGAGCAAAATTCCATCAGGTTTCTCATTTTCACATGCCAGTTTGGAGCCATTTGAAGAGACAGAGGCCCAAGGCTACTGACTGGGGCTCTGGCCAGAGGAGATGGGAGAGGCATGGACGTAGAGGGCCCAGAGTTGGCTGCGGATCCCACAGCTGGGGACCAGCTGTCATTAGAGTGAGGCCAGACCAGGATGGGGTGGGTGGGAGGGAATGTCAACCCAGACTGGACATAAGGGAGACCACAGCCTTTGAGTTGGTATTCTTGATATATTTCCTTTCAGTCATAGAGCCCAGGTGGCCCTTCTTGGGCATCATGGACATTCTTCAGGCAGCTTCCCCCTCCCAGGGGCTGAGATGTGGCTGTGGATAGATTTAAATGCTTCTCCAGCACCTGCACTGCTGTTATGTAAATAAAAATGTATATTCGTTTAAGATAAGAGGTGGAGAGGTAGAAGGAGAGGCATTCACTTGAGGCTTTTTAGATTGATCCACCTCACCCCTTAGACCAGTGTTCTCAAATTGGGGTCCTTTTTGGCTTCACCTAGAACTTGCTAGAAATCAGATTCTTGGGCCCCACCCCAGCTGTAATGTACTCACCCCCCAAAGGTGTCCATACCCTAACCCCCAGAACCTGTGAGTATGTTAATTTACACGGCAAGAGGTAATTAAGGTTGCAGATGGCATTAAGGAATGTTATTCACCTGACCTAAAAATAGGGAGGTTATCCTGGATTATCTGGGTGGGCCCAGTGTAGTCACCAGGAGCCTTAAAAGTGAAAAAGGAAAGTGGAAGAAGAGAGTCAGAAGGAGATGCAACCTGGTTGACTTTGAAGATGGAGGAAGGGACCATGAGCCCAGGAATGTAGGCAGCCTTGAGAAGCTGGAAAAGGTAAGGAAATGGATTCTTCCTAAGAGCCCCCAGAAAGGAGCACAGCCCTGCTGACCCCTTGATTTTAGCGTAGGGAAACCCATGTCAAACTTTTATCTACGGAACTGTAAGATAATGACACATGGCCAAGTCTGAGAATTACTAGCTTAGAATGATGCAGCTTCGGCAAGTCCTTTTTTTTTTCCTGAGCCTCAATTTCATCATCTGTAAAATGGGAATACCATTTATAATGATTAATGATAGTTCAAGTAGAGCACCTATTGTGTGCTAGGTAGAAAGTGAGTGATAGAAAATATTATTGTTATTTTATTATTAATATGCCTTTGGATTTTTAGGCAGTTTCCTAAAATGAATAGATCAAGAATCCATGATGATGAATTGTAATCTTTCTAAACAAAATTCAAAATCTAAAACCATAAACAGACTGCTAAATTCAACTTCTGTGCAGCCATAAACTCAATTAAAAAATCCAAAAGACAAATTAAACAAAACAACAACATACATTTGCAACTCTGCATAACAGATAGAGCACTGTTTTCCTTAATATACAAAGAATTCTTACAAATCAATATGAAAAACTCAATCAACACAGGGTATGAAAAGGAAAAAGAAATACAAATGACCAATAAATTTGAAAAAGGTCTTCAAGTCACAATTAAAGAAACACAAGCCCAAACAGCGGTAAGCCCATTTTTAAAGTGACAGATCACCCAATTTTATGATTTTTTTCTGAAAATAATCTCTCACAAGTGCATAAAGATTTACGCACAAGGAAGTATATTGCATCATGGGTTATAATAGCAAAACCCCTTAGAAGTAACACAGAAGTCCATCATAGGTAACCATCAATTTAAAAAAATGCAAGGAGGTGGGATGTCCAACACTCATTCTGAAGAGGGCAAAAAACAAGCTGCAGGGAAGTATGAGTAGTTTGATCCCATTTCCTTTGAAAAAAGAAAAGAACATCCATATTTATTTGCATTATAATAGAAAATGCAAAACAGACTTTCAAAGTGAGTGCTGCATTGTAAAAATTTGAAGAAGTTATTAATTAGCAACTTAGTAAAGCAAAGAAAGCAGACAAGGTGATGAAATCACGTTGAAGGGGCACATAACTAATAAATACAAACATAAGTCATTCCTGTAGAGTGAATGACACCCATTGCAACGTCTTTTCTTTTCTTTTTTTTTTTTTCTTTTACCAGGAGGTCCCAGGGATCGAACCCAGGTCCCTCCATATGGGAGAGGCACACCCAACCATTTGAGCCACATCCACCACCACCCCCTGCCACTCTGTCTTTTCTATTCCCACAGTCATTGCCTACTTTGGGCTCCTGTAGCTCTTTTTCGACCCACTGTGGCATCTCCCAACTGACTTCTCTCCCACTCTCATCTGCTTGGGTGCTTTTCTCCCATTAAACTTCATCCAAATGCCAGCAGCACTTGGGCAGGGAATGAGGTCTACACTGTGTGCTCCGAGCCTGGCATCGCGCTTGCCACATCAAAGATGCTTGATAAATATTTGCCAAATGAATGAGTGATGAGTAAATAAATGAATGAGTAAACATTGGCGACCTCTAATAAATGGGACCGCAGGTCAGGGGAGGGAGACCTGGACGTTCCTCATGTTTCCTGTGTGGAATTTTTGTGACACCGAGTATTACTATTATTAAAATAAGCCAAAACAAAGAGCTAAGAAGAAAAGTGCCTGGGATAAGAGGAACTCGCAGGCCTCCTCCCAAGACCTGCGCAGGAATGGATCCTGGAGAGCCTTGGGTGGGCGGAGATGGGGAAAACCGTGGAATCCACCTCGCAGGGCTCCAGCCTGAAAAGGGGAACTGCCTTGCAACATGGAGACCTTCATTAGAGACAACCGAAAACAGAAATTTGTTTTGAAGTCAATTTCTAGTCTCCTTGTAAATTATAAAGAATTAAAATACTTTATCAAAAGCCTCGGGAAAATATCTGTCAAGGGTTGAAAAAATAGGCACTCAGAAAAGTCCCAAGGGTGGCTGTCAGGATGAAACATTGGACGTGTTTAGGGAATATTCTCCAAACCCTGCTCTATGCCAACCAAGGAGGTGCTAGGTGCTGAAAGAGAACTATCCAGGTGTGGGGAAGGGAGAGTATCCAGGTGTGGGGAAGGGAGAGAAAGGTGACTCTGATGAGGAAACCATAGAGGGCAAAGATTCAGCATAAGTCCGTACAAGCTAGAAGTCAAGTATGCCCCAGACAGCCTCCTGTAGCTTCTGCATCCAAGGACATGGCCTTGGGGACTGAAGCTCTTGCTGATGAGTGGTTCTGGGTTCTCTTTTGCCCCACAAAGGAGACATGACCACATGGTGCCTGCTGGCTACCTTTGTAAGGTGCCTTGCCAAGGTGGCCCCTGTGCTGTGGTGGCTCTGAGGACCAAGCAGCTAGAGCTCAATCCTGACTGCTACTTTCTAGCAGCGTCCCTGTGGGGAAGCCCAGGGTTCCTAATCTAAAAACAAGTACCAGTGGCACCCATCTCAGGGGCTGTTGTTACCCTGGGGTGAATGACCACATGCCGAGAGCTTGGCCCACGCCTGGCTCAGAGGCCGGGCTCAGCCACTGCTAGCTGACACTGGCACTATTGTTGGTGGAGGGCCCTGGAAGGAACCTTGGTGACCCTCACCCAGGTCTCCTGTCCCCAGTGGTCAGGGGGTCCTAATGCCAATACTCACAGAACACAGGCAGAAACAAGCCACTTGGGGGAGGAAAGGCAGTTTCTGTAAAAGGACTTCTTGCCAGAGAGTTTCCTGAAGTTCCCTGCAGGGGTATCCAGTCATAGGAAGAGGGGGGAGGCCAGTGTACATACTCTATTCAGATATCCAGACAGCCATGTGGGTATTTTGCCATGAGTCAGAAATAGACAAGAAAGAAGGAGCGAGATGGGAGAAGGAACCCCTAGTCCATGGAGACTGGTCAAGAGCATTAGCTCAGGGATTGATGCCAGCCCCATTCTGTTTTGACATCTTTAGTAAGAATCCAAAGGGGAGCTTCCCCAAGGCTCCACCAACATCCAGGCTAAGGAGGAGATGTTGAGTCTGTTCTCACTGGAAGATGTACAAACAAGTTCAAGGTAATGCATCTGTATATAAATAATGCAAACTGTTTAAATAAAAGGAAGAACTCTGAGTCGTTAGTGATGGCCCAGGAAGGCCCTGAGGGTGTTGTCACAGATGGCTCCCTGGCAGATTGATCCTATGAGGTGTTTGTCCACAAAACTGGAGCACCACTAAGTGGGACATGGGGAGAGAAGCCAGCATCTGGCTGGAAACCACAGTATGTTCACCTTGGACCACGCAAATCAGCTCTGGGCCTGTGCCTTTTATCTTGGGCCAGATACAAGAAGACCCATCAGTTAGTATAAAACCATGAAGCACATTTTCCCAACCAACAAGACGGAAAGGCAATGTGAAGGAGGACAAGCCAAGTTTGAACACATCGATGGAGCCACATGGGTACATCAGGAAGTGCTGCAAAGATGCCCAAAGGGCCACCGAGGAGGAAACAGAGTTTCCCACGGCTCGTCCCTGGGGCTGCTGCTAGGTTCAGAGAGCTGAACCAGACAGGTTTGGAGCCTGACCTGGGAGCCTCTATTCCTTGCTGAGGACAGGGATTTGTGTGAATAATTACATCCCACATATACTTTTTCAGTTCTCCCTGTACCTCATCCAGAGAGCATATGTCATGTCTCCTGCATATCCCCAAGTGTGACAGGTGCTGAGGAGGACACAAAAGCTGAGGCCAGAGGTTGATCTTGGTTTCTGAAGTGGGGTTGGAGGAAGATGGGGAATGTTAGAAATGGAGGGAGGGAGGGAGGAAGTGAGAGATGCCACCAGCTCCTGAGGAAATGGACCACCAGCCTTCATGATGTGGTGATCCAGACTGAGACACAAGAACTGAAGGTGAAGGTCAGTGGGCTGGAGCAAACACCACCACCCCACAAATCAAACAGATCTTTTATTCACCCTACCAGCAGGCTCAGAGTCATGGCAACACTTACAGTTCTCTGCCATTTCCTGACATTTTGAAGCCACCAAATGGAGCCTGTGCATAGATCGCATTGTAGCAGTTGATCCTAGAGGAAGGAGAAAAGATGCTCATGATTACCTGGAGAAGACCCCACTGTATCATGTGTCTTCTGTGGCAACTAGCTTTGAGGTGCTGGATGTAGTGTTGCCTAATGAATGGCCTCTTGTAATAAAAGTTTCAATATTGAAAACATAGTGTGCTTTCAACTTCTGCCTTCTCATTCTTCCTGCCAGAAATTAGAATTTGAATATATTTAACTATAGAGTTTTTTCACTAGGATAGGAATGGAATGAGAAGGGGGAGAGGAAAGGAGAAAAATTGTGGTAGAGGGGAACAAGAATTAGCCTTAAAATTAGACAGACCTGGCCTTGAAGTTCTGCTTCTTGGCTATGTGATTCTGGCTCATTGCCCAACTTCTCTGAACCCCAATTCAGCCATCTTTAGAATGTGGATAGTAATATGTAATCTTTGGAATATTGGTGAGGCCCAGACTATTCTCCATACTTTGCAGAGAAGTGTGCACTGCTTTTATAATCAGAATAAATAATCAAGGGTAGGTCAGAAGGGCACAAACTCATGGGCGCTGCAGCTGGAGGGTGCTGGAGCTGTGTGACCCTGGGCAAGTCACTCAATCTCTCTGTGTCTCAATTTCCTCATCTGTAAAATGGGCCACCTTTGAAGTGCTCATGAGGCTTGAGCAAAGGCTTCTGTTCATAAAAGTGTTTGACCCATAATAGACCACTGGAAGCCGTTGGGAATTGAATCATGACCCCACAAAAGATATGTTCAAATCTTAATCTCCATTTCCTGTGGGTGTGAAACCATTTGTAAATAGGACCTTCTGAAGATGTAATTATTAGTTAAGGTGTGGCCACACTGTATCAGGGTGGATTATCAGTATGATTTGGAGGCCTTATAAATAGAGGGAATTCAGATACCATCAGTCAGAGAAAGCCATAGGAGGAAAACAAGGACATTGTCAGGTGACAGAGACAGAGATACAAGTCAAGAGACCCTAAGGATCACAGCAAACCAGCACCAGCATGCCAGACTCTGAGAGAAAGCGTGACCTTGCTGGCCCCTTGATTTGGGACTTCTGGCCTCTAAAACTGTGAGCCAATAAATTCCTGTTGTTTAAGCCAACCCATTGTGTGGTATTTGTCATAGCAGCTCTAGCAAACTAAGACAGAAGCTAGCTGTTAACAGAGGAATAATGATGCTAGCAAGCAAGCAAAGCTGGAGAATCAGTACACACACAGATCCCACTGACCAGACGGTTCCAGATTCTAACGCAGAAGCCACTTTCAGGGCTTTGTCAAGATTCTTTGTGAACACGGCTGCTGTAAGTCCATATTCAATGCTATTCGCTCTTTTTATCACTTCTTCAATATTTTTGAACTTCAGTATTGGCTGCACTGGTCCGAAAATCTGAGATTAATTGCAAGAGTGGCAGTGAGTGGCATGTTCCAATGGAAAAATGTATGTTCTGAACAGGTATCTCCTTAGTTTTAAACCTTTTTTACAAACCCAAAGCTACCACATGCATGGAAAATGATGACTGGAGAAGACTGAATTCCAAAGACCCTTTTAGCAGTCTGACTATTGGAATCTGAAGGGAAGGATTAAAATGGAATGAAAATTTTAAAATAACAACAGATCTCTTGTTGTCATCAAGCTTTCTGAGAATTCCACCCTCAAATCTAAAGGTAATCCATGTATGTGGGGTGCACAGAGACACACTGTTTGGACTCTTCCATTGGAAAGTTACTGTGAAGCATGTTCACAGGTTCAGCTGTGAGACTCTGTGCCCTCTTTATGCTGTGTTCTCCATCAGTCAGACACCAGAAAATGCTCCCATGATAGCTTCCCAGGGAGGGACAAGACAAGTTTAATCACTCTCTGCCACCCAGCCCCAAAAAGGAAAGGAAGATGCTAAAGGCTGAACCTTTAAAGGTAATTTTGAAGGAAATTTGTAATTGAATGCAATGTCCAGCACTGTTATAACCCCACGTGACTGTGCCTGGCCTGACAAAATACTTTCCCAGGCTCCTTAGAAATTCTGTTACAGGGATGGTTAAAGAACTGAGCCTTTAGTCACTCCCAAAATATTTCAAGGACAAAGTCTGTAAAACCCCCACCAGGATGCCCTCAGTGGTGATTCACTCTTTCAAGTATCTGAAAGACCCATATTCAGGGTCTAACCACACAGAACCCAGATTTCATCTTATATCAGTGCTGTGCAGGAAGTGGTTTCCCTCTAGCTTCATGGTGGAATACAAAGACAGAGTTACACTCTTACTGGGGGGGGGGGGGGGGTCTCCTTGAGTTCCACCATTTTCAGGGATGCCTGTGATGGAAAACTTCAATGAGAATTCTTCACGGGACACATTCTTTGAATGAACACTTGTCCTTTTAGCTTGGTTTGGGGGATGTAATGGGTTGAATTGTGTTTCCCCCAAATGATATGTTGAAGTCTTAACCCCAAGTCCTGTGACTGCAACCTTATTTAGCACTAGGGCCTTCTATACCATCTCTGGGGTCTGCCAGGGGAAGTGGGGCAAGATGGCATTCTCAAGGACCCCAAAGAAGATCAGAGACTCCTGAGATCTCGAGAAGGACGCCCTTATGGAAGGCCCAGCCCAGAAAGCTTAGCAGGCCACCCAGTGGCTGAAGCGCCCCATGTACCTCCTCTTTGGCAATCCGCATGTTGTCTGTCACTTCGGAGAAGACGGTGGGTTTGATGAAGAGTCCCCTGTCTTCCATGGCCGAGCCCCCACATTCCAGCTTGGCTCCCTCCTTCTTCCCACTCTCGATCAGATCGAGGATTTTGTTGAACTGCTTCTGATCAATCTGCACAACACAAACAGGAAATAGAGCCAGGCTCCCTTGGGGACAGTGGCTGCCATTTTATATTTCCAAAGGCCTTCAAAATGGTCAGCTGTCCCACACCTAAGTATTCTTGCCGAGTCCCAAGTCAGGTAACGAATGTTCCTTGTAGGCACATATTCTTCCAATGTACAGATCTAGGCTTTTTGGAGCAGAGGAAGGATGGGGGAAAAGGTTATTCTTATCCTCTCAAGGTTTGCAATTTATTCATACCCTTGACCCACCTTCATGTTAAGTCAGCCCATGAGTGAAATGTGATCTGAATTGGCCACATCCTTTGCTCGCCCAAACCTTTGCATCCTACCTGGGTTGCCAGATTTAGGAAATAAAAATTCAGGACGCCATTTAATTTGCATTTCTGATAAAGGACAAATTATGTTTTAGGGCAAGCATATCCCATGTAACATACTTGGGATGCATGTATGCCAAAATCTTACTTTTTTATCTGAAATTCAAATTTAACTAGTCACTGTTTATTTCACCCTGCTCTTCCGGCCCTATGGCTCAGGGTCATGGTGTCTGGAATTCTCCATCCATGGTGCAGAGGAAAAGTGAGAAGGAAGGCTGACTACTTTACTCATGACCTCTGGGAAATGGAGTGGAGTGAGCCTTGAGGGGGGCAGTTGGTTGGTGGGAAACCAGCTCATCAGCTTTGCTACCTTGTCCAAGGGTCTTCCTGGCTGGAGTTTTTCCTGCAAACATGGAAACTAATAAGGTGTCCAAAGGGCTCCCCTTTGGGAGACTGTGCTCAAGGGGAAAGGTGGTCTTTCTGTCCCTTCCCCCCCACCACTGGCTGTTCTCCCTGAAATCCATGGCAGCCCCATTCTTTACCATGTCCCAGTGGACAGTCCCCCTCCTCTTTGACATGGCACTCTGATAGGTTTACTGTAATTGAGACTTCATATAGGCAAACTGGTTTCATTGAAATTAATTTTAAAGGAATAAAAATAAGCAAAACCTAGTGGTGCATTTGGATGATGTCCCTGCGGAGCAGGCTGGCTTTCTAGGAAGAGGAGGGCACAAACCCATGCATGGCCCTGCCCCAACCATCTTATGAAATATGGATCCAGTTTAAAAATACTGCCTTGGGTCCATACCTCACCCCTATACCAGGGTAAATTCCAAGTGGGTCAAAATTTTAACTGTGAAACATGAAACAAGGAAAATTTTAAAATTCTGTCATGTAGGAGAAGCCCTCTGCAAACTTGGAGCACTGATGGCCTTCTTTGAACTCAAAATCCAGAAACCAAAAAAGGAAAAAAGAAAAGATCGATAAATTTGAGTATGGGAGAAAAAAAAAAAGGCAAAAACATCATAAGCAAAGTCAAAGGGCAAAACAACAAACTGGGAAAAAATATTGACAAGTCCTGTCATAAAAAGAGAGCTAATCTCTTTAGTATGAAGAGTCCCCAGAATTGCCCAGAATAAAATCCAACAATGCAAGAGGAAAATATGCAAAGGAAAGAAAATGGACAGTTGAAAGAAAGGAAAATACAAATGGCCTTTGAACAGAGATATTCCATCTTACTCATTATAAGAGCTACATGCATATTAAATGTAACAAGATACTATTTTTAACATTCAGATGGACAAAACTCCAAAAGTTTGATGACACATTCTGTTGGTAAGACTGGAGAAACAGACGTGTATAGACATTGTTGGTTGGACTGGACATTGAATTCATTCTCTGCAGAAGGAACTTCGGCAATGCTTATAGAAATTCTACACGCATCCCCATTCAACAATCCCACTTTGAGGATTCTGTCCTGTCGATTTCCTTACACGTGTTGATTTCCTTTCACTGTGGCACTATGTGTAATAGCACACGCCCACATGCTTACTGGATGATTGTTTAAATCAATGTGGTGGATGCATACAGTGGACATTGAGGTACATGTGACAAAGAATGAAGACGATACGCTCTTCAAGTTTCTTGTTTAAGAGACAAAAAGCAAGGTGCAAAGCAGTATAGGCACCGCATAAAAATAACAGAAATAAGAATGCATAGTCATATTTTCTTGAATACTCATGAAGAAACTTTAGAGGGACAATGGAAACTAAGAACATGAGCTGCCTATGGGGGTAAGAGTAAGAACTGGGAATATGGGCGTAAGGGGTAGAGGAGGGGAGGGAGCCTTTTCACTATATGCCTTTTTACACGTTATGGGTTTTGATCCATGTGTATGTCCTTCTGCTCAAAAAAGCAATTAAAACAATTGTAATGAATGCAATAATTGGCAAACCAAATCATGGGTTAAAAGTTCCAGGTGTTGCTGAGCCTCTCTCCTCTTCCCTGGAGGACAAAAGAGCTTGAGGGGTTTCACCAAACCACAGGAGACAATGTCCTAAGTGGTCGCTGGCCACGTCCCCCCGTAAGACAGGGCTGCAGTATCCATCTGTTCTTCAGGTGGCGCCGGGTCCCCAGTGGAAGCCCTGCATATCCAAACTAAACTCTCCCTGATGACTCTGTATGAACATATTGTTTAAATTTAATCATCTTCCATTACATTTCAGCGGGTGCCTTAAGGTGCAGGAAGGAGAACCTGCCAGGAAGTGAGATGACAGCACCAGTAACAGAGAAATATGGCCCCCGAAGGACCAGGACAGAAGGCTCCGACAGCGAGGACGCCGGATCCTGCACCGGCTGGCCAGGTGGCTCACATAATGTTTATGTGCCTTGTTGCTCAGTTGCCAAATAAACCTGAGCAATTTTGGAGCGTTCAAGTGAGCGGCTCATCTCCAGCGGACACTGATCTAGGTCAGTTAGCTGTTTTACAGGCATGAGGCAGACAGGACTATTTAGACAGCTGTGAGTCCTCTCTGAGTAAAATCTTATTACTATAGATGAAAAAGCACTTTGGGGGGAAAAACATCCAACAGTGTCCTAAAATAATATTCTGAGGTTAGATGGCTTAAGTGAGCTTTCAAAAGGACTTTCAGGAGCAGCATCAAAAGCCCTGATGAAATCAACACCCATTCTGTTTGAATCAGCTCTTTTGGAAGGGATTTGTATATCTGGCTTTAAAATTTGAGACCGGATCCCTGGAAATAGACTTACAAATAATAATGGAGTGAAAGGTTTTCCTTAGTACACGGAGCAGCTCATATATTTCCCACCAATTCTGGATTAGCCCAAAAATCATCATGAATTCAATGATGACTTGTGGTCGTGTTTGCATTCAGATCTGAAATTCAACTGTGGCCATTAGCTTGACAGCTTTTGAGACTTTGAGCCTTTGGGTTTGCAGCAGGTCCAGGCAGGCAGCAACTGGGGATGAGAGAGGGTGGCCACAAGCGGAGGTGTTTCTCCACCAGGGTCATGTGGCAGCAGAGCCGCAGAGGGTGGGTGCTGCAGAAAGAGAACCAACCCACTTCCAGGTGTTCCTCCACCATCCCCAGCCAGACTGTCCCCACAGGACAGTTAAGCAAGACCTGATTGAGCTCAAGTCATGCAGAGACATTCATTACTAACTAGATCCAGGAGCTCCTGTCATTTATATGCACCACCTTTAGAAAATTAAAAACTACCCTTATTGAGTATCTCTTAGGTGCCATGAAATTCTCATAACATTCATCAATCATTCCCATCGTCCAGATGGGGAAACTGAGGCTTAAGAAGATTATGTGACTTTTGCCAAGTCACAAAGCCAAGTGGCAGAGCTTGGATTGGAACTCCACGTAAACAGGCAGGATAGCTGCAGTGGGGAAGTGGCAAGCTCCCTTCAAGGGCCTCTCAGACATGTGACTTGTCACTTCACAGCTGGGGCAGAACTTGGGCTCAAAGCAAAGTGGGTTGCTGCCGAGCTCCATTTCAATAATGCATGGGATGGTCAGGCTGCCCTCTTTTAAATATTTATCCATCTGGTGCACTTCATAATTAGTAAGAAAGCGATACAGGATGTGCCCTTTTAAAGAGGCTATTAAACCTCATGGTTATGATCATTTTCATCCTGTCCCTGGCTTCCCAAACCGGGCCTCCAGGGACATGTTCCTACTGCTTGGAGATTCAGCTCCACCCCCCACCCCTGACCCCAGGATTCTCTGGTTCTGAGAGTTGCCTTGTCCATGTGGGTGTGAGGGCCTCCAGGAGGAGGCCCACCTGGCCCCAGATCCGCACCTGAGCTCTGCTGCCCATCAGCCACTCAGGGACCTGGTCAAGGAGGATTAGAACCATGGCTTTTTCAGAGAGCGCATCCAGGTACGATGGCCCCTACCAGAGACTCTCGCCTGGGGCTGCGGTGTGGGTGAGACAAAGGGAGAAGGCAGATGGCCTTACGGGGACCGGGAAGACCCCCGTCTGCAGATCAGCCTCAGAGAACAAAGTGTCTTTGTGTGTCCAGTGTCTCATCAGCTCCGTGGGGACCTGACTGGGCTGCCCCCTTGAGCGGCAACTCCGCAGAACCCTCAAACGCGGGGCATGGCAGTGAGAGGGGGTGAGGGGGCGGAGGGCTGCCGGCTCAGCCCAGAAGAGCACCTTGGGTTCACACACGTCCACAGTGGTGGGTTTTTACCTGGGGGCCCTGCTCGGTTCTGACATCGAAGGGGTCCCCAATGGGTCGTCTCTCAGCGCACTCCACGCTTCGCCGGACGAACTCGGCGTAGACCTGCTCCTCCACGAACACCCTGGAGGCTGCCGTGCAGCACTGGCCCTGGTTGAAGAACACTCCCTGATGGGCACACTCCACTGCCAAGTCCACTGGAGGTGGGGGGGTGGGCGGGAGAGAGGAAACCATTAAGTCGTTAAGGCAGGCCCAGCCTGGCCGCAGCTGCAACTCTAATTGCCCACACAGGAAAATTGGCCCCCAAGTGGCTGCATTTCGGAAATTAATTTTGCTCGCGGCATCTCCCAAACAGAGAAGATGGGGAAAAGGTATTTTCTGGTCTACTGAGTTTGGGGTTCAATTGGTTCCCTGACGGCAAGACTTCTCAGTATCTTAGCAGTCCCCGTTTTACTTGCCTGGGGGATCCCCCCCGTCCCCCGGCCCCAATCTCTTTTCCTGAAGGCCTAGTGTTCCACAGAATGAACTTTGGAAAGCATTGATGTGGGCCATTTGGAAAGAACTTTTAAAGAAGCCCAAATTTTCTACCTTGAGTGTAAGAAAGGTCTTAAGTAACATAACCGTGTAAGACTTACAGGGTGCTTTTTGTTTTTTTGATTTTAGGAAAAAAGCACTGATTCTACCCAAGGAGAGCTGAATCTGAATTATAGACATTTAATTAAAACCAGCTTCATTGCTTTTAGGAATTTACAGTTAGTAAAACTGAGATAGAAGGGTGCTTATTAAGTTAAGATCTCTGGGGCGAGATTTACTGGATAGATGGCATCCATTTGTATAGAAGCTTCTAGGGCACAACCACCAGCTGGTTTTTCAGCTCTCCCCCTTCCCCCAGACTCACCCACTGCTGGCTTAGGAAATGCATAGAGCAAAAGGCCCCCACGGCTCTGGGCACTGGAAGATAATCCAGCCGCCTTTCAGCCACGCACTTGGAGCTGCTCCGAGGGTTTGGATTTGAGGTGGAGGTCGTTCCTGTCCTGCGTGGCTGTTTGTGTATGTTCACGTGGCAGCAGGACAGCATCCTAAGGTTCTTGCCCCCTCTCTGCACCCGCCCACCCTCCCTGCGGCCAGGCGCCAAATTGAAACTGCCCCTCTTCCAATATAACTAATTCATTTCCTGCACCGCAGCCAGGAGCCTGGGGTGGTGGCTGTGCTGGCGGGGGAATAGTGGCTTGTTACGGTTGATATCATGCCTGGGATGCTAGTTATGTCAGGGTTTAATTTTGTGGACTGGCAATGCCGAGATGAGGAGCAGGAGATGGCTGCAGAGTGTGTTGTTGACCCTTGTAAAAACCACCCACCAAACGGAATGTGGCTTGTATTTTAGCTGCAGTTTTTCTCCCTGGCAGGAAAAGTGGATGAGTTGGGGACAGTTGTGGCACCCAGAGATGGTGGTACCAGAATGCAAAGCAGGAGTCCTGGCTCTTTGGGATTGGAGTTTGGGACTCCAACTGTGGGTAACAGTGAGGGAACACTCAGAAGTGCTCCATGTGGCTCCAGAAACCATTTAGCAACACTAAAGAGGCTTCTCCAAGGGAGCCTTAACCCAGGAAGAAGCTTCTCCAAGGAAGAATTAACCCAGAAGAAATTGGTAATCTATCTTCACGGCCAGCTTCCCTTTTCTAGGTCCAGTCTAGCTCATTTCCTCATCCAATCTCCTCTTCCACTGAAAGCCAGCTTCAAGGAAAGGAATTGATATCAGTCATTTACACCTTAGCAAGAAATTGTGCCAGGCTCATTTTTTTTTTCAAAGATATATACAATTCCAACCTTATCTGAAGGTGGAGGGGAAGGTTTTCTTCTCCAGGAAGGGAATTTCTGGCACCCACTGGGCAGGTGGCGGAGGTTATTGGTTAAGGCAAAGGTGCTTCAGAGTCCTCTGGAAGTCTCATCTTTTGATGGCTGGCCATCAAAGCCAGGTGAAGGAGTGCCCAGTGGCCCTTTCTTCCCTCTTCTGGACAGGGCAGCCATGAATAAACTAGATTTTAATATTGTGCCATGTGGTTCTAGCAAGACCCAAGCTGCCCCCAAGCTCCTGGGCAGGGTTTTGCTGTGCCAGGAAGAAGCGGTAGTGGGAAAGAACAGTTCTCCAGTCCAGAAAGAGATTCTCAAGCGTCATCTGCCACTGCCCCCTCCAATTTGGCAAGCCCATGACAAAAAAGAAACATCTCAGCTTTTTGGAGAGGCTGAAAACACTGTAGGAAAGTACTGCCTCAGGGGCTGGAAAATAATTAGGGGACTCTGAAGAGGATATCAGACCCACTCCTCATGGCCCCAGCCCCATGGGGACAGAGGAGGAATAGTAACTTTTGAGCACCTTTGGCTACTAGCTCAGCCGTGCCCCATCCCCAGCGTGACCTTTCACTAGCCAGGAAGCTGGCGCTTTGGTCTTTCATCTGCCTCTAATGGCTGGTTGGTAGGATGACCCAGGATGGGCAAACATCCCTGTTGCATATCTCTCTGTCTCTCAACTGGCTCCGAATTTGGACAAGGAAGGGAAGAGGGATTTAAGGATCCCTTCAAGCCCCAGCCAAGCCCAGAAGGGTAACTCACAGTCAGCGTCAGCACACACGATGCAGGGGTTTTTCCCTCCCAGTTCCAGCGTCACCCTCTTCAGATTGCTCCGGGAGGCGGCTTCTTTCACTAGTTTTCCAACCTGCAGGATTAAAAAACAGACAAGGTTAACACAACTTGGACATGGCCAACCCCTGCCCCAAGGCACATGCATTGAATGTTCTCGACCAGCCTGGAGGTGGGGCCACACGGGGCCACAGGTCCTGGGCCATCCCTGCCCCTCTACCCAGCTTCCTGTGACCCAAGGCTGCGGCTTCCTTTCTCTCCTCGCAGATGAGACCTCATCTCGGAAATCCTCGTTTTGCCCAGCTCTGTGTACGGGCATGGAATGGGAGCCTCCACAAGGCCAAGCAATTCGCCCAAGGCCGTCCAGCTGGTTGGTGGCAGAGTAGCTGCAGACCATACTCCTGGAGCTCCTGAGTCCAAAACCCACCTGTCCTGGCTGCCAGCCCCTCCGAGACCACCAGGCTGGCCCAGCGAGTCTCATGAAGGGTTCCAGGGTACAAAGGGACCCAGTTACCTCCTCTACCCCTTGCTGGTAACATCTGAAATTCTAACAGGAAAGTAGGGGAAGTGGTTCTGTGGGACTCTTTGGTGTGATCAGAGAATTAGGGAGACAGTGAAGGAAGTTGACCTTAAGGAAAAGCAGGAGCTGGTTCTCTGTGAACATACTCTAAGATGGCAGCTACCAGAGGGGCCGGGGGGAGAGAACGGGTGCACTATGAATTAACAGAAGGATGCAGTTATGGAGACAGACAGACATGTGACAGAGGCAGAGATTGGGCTACGGACAGCTGGCAAGCCACCGCCAGAACACTACATGCTTTGGAGGAAGCATGGCCCTGCCGGCACCTGATGTTGGACTTCTAGCCTCCAGAATGGTGAGATGGTAAGTTCCTGGGTTAAGTCAACTGGTCTGTGGTGTTTGGTGTGGCAGCAAACTGGGAAAGCCAGCTCACCAATCAGTGGCACCCACATGTACCTGAACTAGTCTCCCACAAATCACCAGGTGGAAGGGTTGACCTCAGAGCTGAAAAGGCCACCCAAGACCTCCCCCTCCACTACTCCTGTCAGACAGCTGTGGACACCAAGGCCCAGAGCCTGGCAGAGATTCCCAAACAGGGCTGCTACAGCTTCCATGAAACTAAGATGGGGTTCTGGCTGTGGTCTCTAACAGCGCCCACCTGGCTTGACCAAGGGCTGCAGCAGCTCTTTTCCCGCAGGTCCACGGGAATGGTACAAGCTCCTGGTTGGACTAAACTGGGAGAGGCAAGGGGACACACATTACATCAGGGGTCCTTATTCTTTTTCTAAGTACAGAAAAAGCCCAATTCTCATTAAACATAATTCCACGTTCTCAGACATGCCACAACATAGATGGACCTCAAAAACATTACGCTGAGTAAAATAAGCCAGACACAAAAGGGCAAATATTTCTGTTTATATGAAATATCTAGAATAAGCACATTTATATGGATAGAAAGTAGACTAGAGGTTACCAGGGGCCAGAGGGACAGGGAATGGGGAGTTATTACTTAATGAGTTTCTGTTTAGGGTAATGGAAAACTACTCATGGATGGTGGCGATGGTAGAACAGCATTATGAATGTAATTAATGCCACTGAATTGCATTCTTCAAAATGGTTAAAGTGGCAAATTTTATGTTATATATATGGAACCACAATAAAATAAAAAAAATAATTCTACATAACAGATGCATGTAAAGAGTGAAAATCTTTATCTTCCCTCACTCTACTGCAGGACTGAATCCAGGGTGGTTGGGGTAATAATTTCTTGGGACTTTCCAGATCATTTTTACTTGTGTACATATACACACATTACTCATGGGATCATATTCTATATACACTTTCCTACAGTGTGCTCTTTCATACCTCAACAATGCAATAGATCATAAAGAGCTTTCTTTGTTAGAATTACAACCCCCTTATTATAATGGCTGCAAAACTATTTCATAGAGTTTAACTTTAACATACTTGGAAATATATCACTGAATGCACATGAGAATATATAAGTAATCTCCCAAGTCTTCAAAATGGAATTTCTGAATCTTTTAATTCTAATTCTTTTAAATTACTACCAAATTGCCCTTCACCTTGGGTCTAGCACAGGTGAGTGCCTGTTTCCCCATATTCTCAGTAATGCTAGATTTCAATTTTTACTAATCTAACACGGGAAAGAATTGCTTTTCATTTGAACTTGCATTTCCGTGATTACCAGGGAACCAGATGAAGCTCACTGAGTAGTCAGTGATTCTCTTCTTTGAGCCGCCCAATTTCCCACCACTCAGTTTCTCTGTTTTCATAGATTTGTAGACGCACTTCACATATTAATGACAGTAACATTATGCATATATTACAGTTGCTTTCCCCCAGTGTGTTTTTTTATCTTTTTACCTTTCCTATGAAGTTTTTGCCATATGCATGCCTGGCATTTTTTGTTTTATCTGCTCTATCAATCTTCTAAGTCTTTTGGGTTCTATTAGATGATTGTTTAGTTTGGGAACTGGGCTGGTGACTTTTTACTGGTTGCTGTACACTAAAAAGTGGTCTAATTTAGAAGAAAAAAAATATATTTTGGCCCCTCAAAGGAAAAGTTCAAGGGTCTGAAGTAACATAGTGACTGTCACATCTCCCAACAGCCCATGCGAAGGGTTACCTCTGTCGACCCTGTGAAAGCAATCTTGCCAATCTGGGGGTGAGAAGAAATTGCTGCTCCCACTGTGGGCCCAAATCCAGTCACGATGTTCACCACACCCGGAGGGAACCCAACCTGGGAAGAAATGGAGATGGCGTTCAAAGGACAGGAATGGACTAGCATTGGCCCCACAACAGCCACTGGGGGCCGAGAGAGCCCTGGGCACCTGATGTCACCGGCAGAGCACACTCCTCCCCCCCCAAGGAAGCCCGGGCTGGGTCAATGCAGCCACCCCAGGACCCAGACACAAGGTTCCTGGAAGGTTCATCTTCTGCTCTGCTGCCAGCCCAAGGTCCAGCTGGACCTGGGGGAGGCACAGCCCACCCCAGCCAGGCAGCGCCCCTAGCCCCAGAGGGATAGCAGGCACCCCAACACTCAGAGGCACTTCCCCAGCATCAGTTTTTGTTTTATAACCCGCCACGTCGATTTCCCAAATGGTGACAAGATATCACTCCCTCAAACTTCTTCACTTGCTCACAAGGTGTGATTCCCAATGCTGGCACCTCCTGCAGGTGCACCCTCCATCTTTCTGGTTTTTGCATTCCCGATCCCGTGCTGTGTACGCATAAGTCCGCTTTACTAACAAGCACACACAAAGCGAACGAGGCGGGGATGTTGTCTCCCTCCCTTCCCAGTGACTCACTTAGAACACATTCCTATCCCACCACCCTCCAGTATTTTTTTAGAAACTCAAAATTTTAGGTCATGGCGCTGGAGTCTGGTTTGTTTGTTTATCTCTTCATACTGATCTTTAATGAGACTTTACATATTGCATCTTTGGAAATAGCTTTTCATAAAGACAGGTCCTATCAAAAACTGATGGTGATCCACAAGAGTTTGGTTTTAATTGAGCATAATCGCCACTTGGAAGGAATTTACAGAACTCTGATAAGGTTCTTCTTTTGTTATTTGCCATTGACCGTGTCATTACATTGCAGATTAATCACTTCCAGTTGAAATTTAGGTGGAAGCTATGCAATTGCACAGTTAATGGGTTTTGAAATACGGAAATTTCCTTTGCATTTCCTTTGCGGTCTGAACTAAGCTACCAGAAACTGGATGATATATCTGCTGCAAATTTGTGTGGAAACTGAGGTTTTTTTTTCTTTAAAAATTTTTTTTAATTAAAAAAAAAAAAAGATATTTAGAATACATAAATGTTATATAAAAAATATAGGAAATTCCCATATGCCCTGCTCCCCACGCCACCCACATTTACCCCATCGACAGCATCACCCTTCATTAGTGTGGTACATTCATTGCAATTGAAGAACACGTTTTGGAGCATTACCACTAAGCATGGATTATAGTTTACATTATAGTTTACACTCTTTCCCGCACAATTCTGTAGGTTATGGCGAGATATATAATGGCTTGTATCTGTCGTTGCAATGTCATCCAGGACAATTCCCAAGTCCCGAAAATGCCTCCATATTGCACCTGTTTTCCCTCTCCCTGATCTCAGAACCTCCAGTGGCCACTGCCTCCACATCAATGATATAAATTCTTCCATTACTACAATCACAATAAGTCTATAGTAGAATACCAGTAAGTCCAGTCTACCCATAGTTCATTCCCCAGTCCTGAGGATTCTGGGATGTGGAATCCAGGTTTTGTTTCTTGTTGTAATTTTTAACAGCATGGGAAGTTGTAAAGCACCTTGATGTTCCTTGTGACTCAAACAAGGTTAGCTGTCCTTGTAGACTCTGTGTTTAAACAGTGGTGATTTTAGAAGATATGAGTCACATTAATGTGAATTTATTATATCCTAGGCCACTGATAAGAGGAAAGTGGGAAACCAGTCAATTATTGGTTGTTCCGACCTGGTATCTAAGCAAAAAGGATGTGCATCTGGGCCCCCGCTGAGAAGGGAAAAGAATACATCTTTTCTCCATCCCCCTTTTCTTTCTGCCTCTTTTTCTAAATCTTTGCTACATGCAATCTGGCAAAAGAATGACTAAACTCTGTTGCTTGTTGAGTCTGGAAGGAAGTGGCCTTTTTGCCTGCTTGTTTCCCCAGAGCTGTGGCTGCCTGGGGGTTGGGAAGACAATGGCCTGCAAGGAGAGACCTCTGGCCAGGGTCTCCCAGGGTGAGTCCTGCATGGACGACAGCTACCCCAGCCGGAGCTGGCACAATGACCCCCCTGACTCCAAGAGAAAAATGAGCCATTTATACACTGCGAAGACAAAGCCTGAGGAGCCTCTCAAATATTTAGTACCTGCCTCGGATGATCCTTCCGCAAAGTCTCAAGAGAAAACATTTGGTCTTAAACCATAGGTTTGCACCCACAATGAGAGTTAAGTGTTCTCATGTGGATCACTGGGAAGAACAGAGTTTCTTCTAGATCAGCGACCACATGCAGTGGGGAGAAGGGGCAATTGCCAATCAAGACACAGGGAATCGTGCCCTTCCCACTCAGCTGTGCCCAGGCCGTCACTGCCACGCCCAGCACACCTCCAGTAGGGCAGGCTTTATCTCAGGCCAGTGGCCTGGTTCCTAGGAGTGGGGATACTCTCAACAACACATCCCGTTTTCCTCTTGGACGTCTTACCTCTTTGATCAGAGAGCCGAGATAAAGGGCAGTGAGAGGCGTCTGCTCTGCTGGCTTCACCACCACGGTGTTCCCACAGCAGAGGGCGGGTGCCAGCTTCCACACCAGCATCAGCAGGGGAAAGTTCCACTGCGACAGAGCACAGAGGGTCATGGGGGGAAGGGGTGGCGTCCACCCCCCAAGCCATTTCCCCCGATCCCCGACAGAACCTCTGTGGAGGATGCTTGTTTTTCATGCTCTCGGTTGGGAGTATAGCATGGGTTGAATTCTGTTGTCCCCCAAAAAGATAAGTTGACATACTGGCCCTGGTACCTGTAAACCTGACCTTATGTGGAAACAGGGCCTTTGTAGATGTCATCAGGTTAAGATGAGGCCATACTGGATGAGGCTGGGCCTTAAATCCAATGACTGGTGTCCTTATGAGTAGGGGGAGATTTGGAAACAGGGGAGACATATGCAAAGATGGAGGCAGAGACTTGAGCGATGTAGCCATGAGCCAAGGAATGCCAAGGATGGCCAGCAAGGAAGGTAGGAAGAGGCAGGGAAGGATTGTCCCCCAGAACCTTCAGAGGGAGCGGGGCCCCTCCAGAACTGTGAGACAGTAAAGTTCTGCTGTTTTCAGCTTCTCCATTTGTGGTACTTTATTAGGTGCAGCAGCCCTAGAAGACTAAGGTGGGGGATAGGGGTCACCTGGGAGTGTACAACGAGTGGAATTGTATTCCTGCCCAATGCTTCCCAGACAGCATTCTGGGAGATGTTAAGAGGAAGTCTTTGCAAAGAGGATTCTGCTGTGGGTGTACCACCACCTTCCCCTTCTGGGTGTCTACAATACCATCAGCATATTAAAGGCTCTGACAAGTCCCGTAGGAAGGAGCCCTGCCTCTCCCAAGCTTTGGTGCTGCCAGATCTTTTTCTCTCCTTACAGAATAGATACTAACTCCCTCCTCCTCCAGCACGCTGTCCTGGATTTGGTGAAATACACTTTGGGGAATGCTTCTCTCATCCTTCAACTGCAGAAGCAAGGACACTGAAATCACCATAACAGGAAGAATAACGAGAGCTAACCCTTACTGAGTGAGGGATCATTAGGCGTCAGTCACTGTTCTAAGCGCTTTGCAGAAATTTAACTCTTTTTAGCCCTGCAAATCCTTATGAGGTGGTCATATCATCCCCATTTACAGAAGAGGAAACCAAGGCACATAAAGGTGAAGTCGCTTGCCCAGCTCCACAAGCTAGCAGGGGGTCATGCTCAGAATGGCATCTCTGATGAGACAGGATGAAACTAAGGGCCTCCAGGAGGAGCTGTTAGGTTGATTCTGACTGTCTCTCAGTCCCCCCAAAAGAATCCACTGAGCTCCTTATGCTCCAAGGAGGCCAAACAGAAGAGCTGATCTGCAAAACTAACTGCACAGCTGGCTGTGCAGTTGGAGGCTCCCGCATTAACATTTTCTGGCCCCTGACTCCCTCTCCCAGCTCTGCCTGGGATTCCTGCCCAGTAGACAACATACCCAGAGTCCTGTTCCCAAGGCCCGTGTGCATGGAGAAATGTTAACAGAAGTTATTTTAGGATTTCCCAACTAGTGCTCAGGGACTCTTTCTTTTCCCCAACTCCAGTTCCTTCACATCTAAATACCATTATCTCTACCACCCTACAAACAAACACACAACCTTCCCTTGGACTCCATCTCATCTAGCAGCTCCTTTCTTTTACCTTTTTTTAAAAGAATGCCCCCCCCCCCCGAGATGGCTCTGTTTGCTCGCTGTTTTTGCTCGTTGTTTGCACTCATCTGCTCATTGCTCGTTTTTTGTTTTTGTTTTTTTTTTCCCTCATTATCTGCTCATTGTCTTTTTTTTTTTTTTTTTTTTTTTTTAATTTAGGAGGCACCAGGAACCGAACCTGGGAACTCCCAGGTTGAGGTGGGTGTCCAACTGCTTAAGCCACATCCGCTCCCCCTTCTTTTATCTTTATTGTAACTTCTTGGAAAAGCTGGCTTCATGATGGCCCAGCTCTCTTTCCATCTGCCCCAGCAATTTGGCTTTGGCTGTACCTGAAACCCCTGAAACTGCTCTCAGTGAGCAACTCCAACAGATGCATTTGAGTCTCTATTTTATTTCATTTCTAGGTAGGTTTTGACCCCAGTGACCAGCAGTCTCTTTCTGGAAATGTATTCCACCCCCTGGGATGCCACTGACTCTGGCTTATCGGATTTCCCAGTGGGGCTCTCGGGTATTCTGTGGGGTTTGGCCCAGACCTTATCTTCTGTCTCTACAGCCCACACCCAACTTGGGTGGTCCCCCTCCCCCAACTGCCTCACCCGGCTTGATGGAAACCTCTAGGCTGACCACTGCCAATGGTAGCCACGTTCTCTCTTGAACCCCAGACCATCCTGTGAGACTCTCTACTTGGCAGTCCCCTGGCCCCTTAAACTCACATGCCCAGAATAACTGTCATCTTCCCCCTCACCCCCAACCTGCTTCTCCCAAGTCTTCCCCATCTCGCTGAAGCCCAATACCATCTGCCAAATTCCAGCCAGGACTTACTGACCCCCAGCACTAGATTAGCCACTAAACTCTACCAACTTGATCACCTAAATAGTTTCAAGTCCACTCTTCTCCTGGGCCCTTTCATTTCACTGTCCTCAGTCCCTAACACCCTAGCACCATACTTGGCATGTAGCAGGTGCTCCAAAAATGTTTGCTGGAGGGACAGCATTCCCCTGAGTTCCTTCCAGTCTGCTCTTCAAGCTGCCATCTCCCCAGATTCTCACCCAGCCATCGCAGGGGCCCATGGCACCCCAAACCAAGGACAGCATCAGCACTTTCACCAGGTACCTGCAAGTCTCCTGATGGCTGGGGGCGGGGGGGGGGGGAAGTCCCAGTCCCTGAGCAGGCAAGGTCTCCAGGGAGCTGGCCCTGCAATGCCTGACACCTGTGCTCAGCCGTTTGCTCACTTTCCCCCCTGCCTAAGCTCTGGCCCCTTAAGATCACCTGCTATTTCCTTCTATGTAGCCCATGCCCCTTCTCTCCATTGGCCTTACCATTCCTACTGCTTGGAAAATCCTTTTTCCAGTTGAACGAGTCTTTTTATCCTTCAAGGCCCAGTTAAGGGACCACTGCCCTAGGGCTGCTGGCCTTTTCTGACACTTTCTGGTGGAATCCCTGGCTCCTTTGAGCCATCCCCTTCGGAGCAGGGATAGATGAGTTTCAGTCATCTTGATATCCTTCCAGTATCAAGCTCTACTCCACAGAGGAAAGGCTCAATAAATGCTGGCACCCTGGACTCCTAACACACTAGAAATCAGTTCCAAAGACCAATGGGGGTGGGGGGGATGGAGCTGTTTAGAATCTATTTAGAAAAGCTGCGTACTCACGGGGGTGATGGCTCCACACACACCTATGGGTTCATGCCTGGTGAAGCAAACAACATTGTCATCTGAAAGACAAGAGGAGGGGAGAAAAACACACTGGCATTAACCCAGGTTACAAATTTTAAGTGGCAAAAAGACAAGAAAGAAACCGAGAAGTTCACAAGCGTGCCAGCTTCAAGTCTTGTCCATTATACAAAGAAGTGGGTTTAACTTAAATTTGAAAGGGAAGTTCTTTAGAAGGAACAGGAATTGGTACAGTGCCATTTTTGGGGACTGGGGAAGGGTGCCCTGGGTAGACCCAGAGGGCCTCTGACGGGACCACTTGGATGAAGGAGAAGACGGAGCCCCAAAGAGATCCCACATAAGGGGAGAGGCCTGCTTTGGCTTACCTGTGGGGATGGTTCTGCCCTGTATTTTGTCAGCCCACCCTGCAAAGTATCTGAGGGTTTTGATGCAGCCCTCCAGGTCGATGAAGAAGGCATGAAGAAACGGCTTTCCTGTATCCATTGTCTCCAGGGTCTGCGATTTCAAGATGACCAGTGTTTCAGATACCATGTTCTTCTCTTTTCTTTTTTTTCCTTAAGGTTTTTATTTTGAAATATAGTAGGACCTTGCTTTCCACCACTGATACATTCCAAGACCCTTTGCTTAAGTTGAAAATCGCACATAACCGTGAACCCCGTTATTTAATGAGTATTTCTTATACAAACATACCCATCACACATCCTTTAGAAATAAGGCAAATAAACACTCTAGTAACAACAGGTAAATAAAATTAATCATAGAAATTATCTTTAAAAATTTTAATTCTCTCTCTTGCTCTGCCTTTATTTTTTACGATTGCAAATGGCTTATACCTGAATTCTCATGTGTTGAGTTTGCGGAAAATGAGGTCTTACTGTAATTGCAAACTACAGGACAGTTGCAAAAATAATACAAAACCCATATAGAGAGATCCAACATACTCCCCCACCCCCACGTGGATACCCAGCTCCACCAATTTTAACATTTTGTCACACTTGCCATATCCTTCCTTCCTTCCTTCCTTCCTTCCTTCCTTCCTTCCTTCCTTCTTTCCTTCCTTCCTTCCTTCCTTCCTTCCTTCCTTCCTTCCTTCCTTCCTTCCTTCCTTCCTTCCTTCCTTCCTTCCTTCCTTCCTTCCTTCCTTCCTTCCTTCCATCCATTCATTTTCCAAACATCTGTTTTTCTTTTATTTTATAACTATTGAGTTGTTAAAAATGGGCATGGAGAGAGAAGATAGTCCTAGGATATAGCTCTGTGGCCCTCACAGTCATATGTAAGACAGCACATTTTAAATTAAGATCTGTTCAGATGGGCAAGGACTGCTTGCACTTCAGAACACCTGAAGCTGGGCAGTTGGCCAGAGCAGGGGGCATTGGTTCCACAAGGGTCCACCCGCGTGGAGACGAACTGATTGGAAGCATTGCACACTTTAGCATTTGATGCTTCAGCTGTACAACCCGGCCACATGGGCTGTGCATTCCCAGGAAGCACTCAGAAGGTTAGCTGGCATTGCGATGGCTGGACAGAGGGACCAGCTGCTCAGAACCATTCCTCTTCCACAAAGGAGAAAAGGCAGACCTGCGCTCGTCCTTCTCAGCCAGAGCACTAGCGTGGCTATGCAAAGAGTGACCCAGGGCAGCAGGGGCACACCGCCAGCAAAAAGACGCAGCATCCCTTCCCCGATCTGCATTGTGAAGCCGGATGCTGCACCGGAACTGAGCAACCCTGGGCAGTGATTACCCAGGGCAAGTGTCGTTGCTCAATGGCAGAGATTCTTTTCTATTTCCAGCCTGGGTGGAAGAGAACTCCTTTGTCTCTCAGACAAGCGGCCCCAGTTATGCCCAGCCCGGACACTGCCAGTCATCCGTCTCTGCAGGAAGTGGCCCCCTTGACACAGAGCCCCAGGCTGGATCCCTGTGAGAGTCAATGGAACGAGATGGCATCGAGGGATTTGCCATGCACCCGCCCACATGCTAGCTTCTCATCTCACTCTCCCAAGTCCTAGCACTGAGCTTGACATCAGTCTTCCCATTCTAAGGCACAGAGACTGAGGCCAACAGAGGTCCAGTTCCTTGTCCAGGTCCCCCCCGGGTCAGCCACATGCTGGCACTGATGCTGGGCCTTTAAACTTCCAGCCTTTAGGCCCAGCGCTCTGCCCCCACCCCCACACCCCAAGCCCACTTTGCAACTGGGAATATTCTAGAACAGCAACACTAGATAGATGCCCAGTGCTGCTGTTTTTCAGGGATGAGGCCAGCACTCTCTAAACGAGAGGCAACAACTTCTGATGAACTCTAGCTGAGTGGCCTTGGGCAGGTCCCTGAACTGCTCCCTGCCTCAGTTTCCTCCTCTGTAAACTGATACTAACAGTCTCTATCCCTCCTAGAGCTGCTGTGAGGGGTAAATGAGTTAATATACTTAAAGCTCCAACAAGAGCAGATGCCCACAGTCAGGGCTGTGCACGTGTTAAAAAAATGGGATGATGGAGCTGATGCTGAATGTAAGTAGCATGTTTAATAAGGCTGATTGTAAATATGCAGAAATGGATAGAGTGGATGGTAACACATTATAATGAGTCTAACTAACACTGCTGATTTATAATGTGACTGTGGCTGAAAGGCGGAGGTTACTGTTAATTGAAAGACAGCTAGAGGATAATCTAGCAACTGTATAATAGGGACCTGAGAAAGTGAGTGCTATTTACTGTTTGGAACTATTGAAAATTTAAAAAAAAAAAAAAAAAAAAAAACAACAAATAAAGGAAAAAATAAATTTAAAACTATATATATATATATCATTTTACAAATGTTTGTATGTATTGTGAGAATTTTGATTTTTACCCATAATAAAAAAAATAAAAATAAAAAAAAAATAAAAGTGGAAAAAAAAAAAAAAACTATATATATATATTGTGGAGTGGGTGTAGCTTAGTGGTTGAGCATGTGGGAAAAGGAAAAGGAAAAGGAAAGGAAAAAAAAGAAAAGCATACTGTGATTTTGGTGGTAAATGAGGATTGTGGTGAATAATACAAGTACAAGAATGTTCCTCTCTTACAAGGTGTTAAGAATATGGTGAAACATGGGAAAAATACAACTAAAAAATAAAATAAAAATAAATAAAGTGGGATGATTGTCACCTTCTCTCCAGGCACCAGGCGGTGCTTGGCAACCCTCATGTAAGGACACCAGGGAAGACGATGTCAGGGTCTGTGGCAGTTCTGCCACCAGCAGACGCACTCAGGGACTGAGGTGGGACAACAGTATCTCCAGTATACACTGTACTTTTGGCTCCTACTGATTTGCATTCCAAACTGGTACTTTCATTTTCCCAGGGGAAACTAACTATTATAAATAATCCAAAAAGATCGCCAGGGCTGGGCTATTCCAGTAACATCTGTGTCTCTGTCGGGGGAACCACAAGTTGATTTTTGATCCCATTCTGGAATGTGACAAGGACATCATTGGCAGAGGACTGCTGGTGAGTACAGGCATGGAGCCAATCCTTGCTCACCTCTTCTTGCTGGATAATACTGGGCAAGTTCCTGACTTTCTTGAGCCTCAGTTTCCTCATCTTTGAAATGGGATAATAAATACTGCATGTCAAGTGCCTGGAATGGGCCTGGGACATGGTGAGTGCTCAACAAGCATTGGTGATGTTTTATTGTCCACAAGGGCAAGTTTGCTTACTGGATTGACTGCTTGAATATGCCAAGTTTCATTTTAGGGAATCTGTCCAAGCAAAACTCAAGTCATGATAGGTTTAGACAGGAAAATCTTTCGAGAAAAAAAATAAAGATGTACAGGTGAGTGAGCAGGATCAAACCTGAGAAATCAAGTGCTAAACAAATAAAGGAAAAAATAAACTTAAAACTATATATATATTGTGGAGTGGGTGTAGCTTAGTGGCTGAGCATGTAGGTTCAATCCCTGGTACCTCCTTAAAAAATAAGAAAAGAAAAGAGAAAAGGAAAACATTGTGAATAAGCCAGACACAAAATGGTCCACTTATATGAAATATCTAGAATGAGCAAATTCATACAGACAGAAAGTAGATTAGAGGTTACCAGGGGCTGGGGAGGAGGGTGCAGTGAGGGGAGGGAATGGGGACTTACTGCTTAATGGGTTTCTATTTGGGGTGATGACAAAATTTTGGTAATGAATGGTGGTAATGGCTGCACAACATTGTGAATATAATTAATGCCACTGAATTGTACACTTAAAAATGGTTAAATGGGAAATTTGTGTTAACTATGTTACCACCAGTTTTTAAAAAAAGTGTTGTAGCTCAACCATGAATAAACCACAGCCACTCCTACATTTATTTCCTCTAGCGTTTTAAGAAAAAACACTGGACATTCTGAAAAACTAACAACATTGCAACCCTCCAATCCTAAAGAATGAAGGAAAGCGCTGTGAGAACCTGCTCACGTCACTCCCAGCAGGGCAAAGCTTACAATGAGGGGTGCCTAGAAATGGGGCTCAGGTTGAAAAGGAGAGTGAACAAGGAGGGCTCCAATTTGGGTCTTTCTCCAAAAGAGCTGGACTCTGGGACCAGGATACTTCAGCATGGGACTGAAAGGTGGGGCTGTCAGATCCCCCCACATCTGTTTCCAAGCATCAAACACAGAAATAAATACCCAGCTCTGTCAAAACCACTGACCCAGCATGAGAACATGACCGAAAGAAACACTTTCCGGTGTGAAAACGCAGGAAACCCATCTCAAGGTGGAGAGTGAGGGGCACCTTTCTATGATGTGGTCTGGGGTTTTTGGAAACCATCTTTGCCCCTAATCCTCTTGTTCCTTTCATGTTGTGGCAAAGAGCTGATCTTATTTCAGTGGGCAACAAGGTCCTCCTGGCAGAGCAATTGGCAAGGCTGAGTCCTGGTTCCTACATCCCAACTGTTCTCAAGGCATGGAGTGCCAGGACCATGGGACAGCCTGAGAATAAAGGTGGCTCTCCAGCCGCTGTTTCCTAAGATGAGACTGGCTCTTGACGACAGGGTGGGGAGGGGTGCCCAGGGCATATCCTCTCCAGAGTGTTATTAGTCCACACCGACATTGCAGACTGATGAGCTCACGCTGGGTGAAAACAGAAATGTTTTTGAAAAAGCCAGTTTGGCAGCTTGAGAGCTGAGGCTGGCTTTCCTTGCAGGAAGAAACCAGAGGCTGGGAGGATGCTACCCTCAACCTGATTCGGGGGAACATGTCAGACCAGCCAACTTGAAGGAAGGAGAGCTCGGGTTTCTGTGCCGACTCACTCTCAGGAAAATGCACCCGTGAGTTCCTGAGAGTTCCAGAAAGTTCCTCCACCTACCACAAACCCTCCCCACATCCCGAAACAAATTCAGGGACAAAAATGATTTCATTGTCCTGCCTAACACTGCCCTTTAAACAAGTGGTCACTTATTGCTCATTCCCAACCTTGGCTCAAGAAAAGAAAACCATATTTTTCCAAATCAGAGGTCAAAATGGAGATTCCCTCCCCTCTGAACTGGGTCTCAAGATTGGGAACAAGTTTTAAACAGGAATCTGAGTCGTAGAAAGGGTGGTTGTACAGGGTGCAAGAGCCCTGCAATTTCCTCTGGTCATTTGCTTCAAGAGCAAAGGAAGATCTGAGGATCCCATAATCCAGTTACAACTTAGAAATGCCTTCACAGGCCAATCTCATGAGCTGGGCTAAATTAACATCCGCATTTTACAGCTGAGGAATCATGGTGCCTAGAAAGGACTGGCCAGGAGGGCACAGAGCTGGAGATAGCATTATTATGATGACTATTACTAATAGCTGCCATTGATTTAGTGCTTACTACATGCTAAAGATTCTGCTAAGGATTTTTTAATGTATCATTTTCACAACCAGTACTTAGACACTGGTTATGAGTGACATTTTACCTTAAGAAATATATGCTCAGAAAGGTTAAGCCAGCTGTCCAATGTCATACAGCTAGTGAGTAGCAGAGCTGGGATTTAAACCCAGGACTTTCACACTCTGAGGTGCCCTAAAACCAGGTTATCCTGCTCTTACCACCACTCCACACACAGCCACCACTGCCCAGTTCAGGGGTGAGATGGAATGATTTTAGGTCATCAGGGGCATTCTTTTTTCCTAGGCTGAGTGGTGGCATTATTTATTTATTTTTAGGAGGTACCGGGAAATGAATCCAGGACCTCATATATGGGAAGTAGGCGCTCAACCACTGGGCTACATCTGCTCCCCGGCATTTATTTTAACGCTGGAAAAAAAGTACGACTCGCACAGTAAACCTGTGGTTTCATGGATATTGCCACTTAGAATGATGTTAAATTTAAGTTGAAAAGGGAGTGAATGTAAAGAAAACTGTTGAATACATAAATGTACAGGGAGGTACCAGGATATGGCCCACCACGTAGTGGTCGTCTGTGGACATCCCAAGTCTGGGAAGCTCTGATGTGGCTGAACTTCCTACAGGCCACTTCTTGGTCAAGAGGCTGGGCTGCAGGGGACAGAAGTCTGACTCAAAGATAAAAAGGGTAAAGTCCAAAGGCATGGGATGGCTGCCTACTGCCGGGGAGCTGGACCCACCACCACACGAAACCAGCATCCTCGAGCTCTCCTCCACACCCAGGCATGTGCACACTCACGGCCAGGATGGCGCGGTCCCTCTCCACTAGGTCTGCCAGCTGGTGCAGCAGCCGGCCACGGCTTAAGGCATCCAGCCGGCGCCAAGGCGAGCCCCTCTGGAAGGCAGCCTGCGCAGCCTCCACCGCCTTGTCCACGTCGGCCTGTGGGGCCAAAACAACAGAGGGGGTCAGTCAGCTTTTGAAGGTCCCCATCAGTCACGAGGCCACAGGTGGCCAAGGAAGGAGGGGCGGGCAGGCTGGAGGCAGCAGCCATCTTCAAAATCCTTTGAATAGTTGGGAGCTTCCAAGCAGTTTATTTCCTTCTTTACATCTTAAGTATTTTAAAGATATCTTACAATGACCAAGCATGAAGTTTCGTTCTAATTATCAAAGCATTTTAAAATGTTATAAAAATTTTTAAAAACATGCTTATAAAATCACCTCCAGTAAGTATTTTTCTGGGTGACCCAAGTATGGAAAGATTTTTCCACTTGCTAGCTCAGTGTGAACACACAAAATCCCACAGTTCAGCAAATAGGTGGAAAATGTCTTTCTTTTACATTTTGTTCTAGCTGAGAACTATGTTCCGTTAGTGAAAATGGGGTAATGAGGGTTTCCCAGCATCTCAGAACTGACCAGATGGAAAAAGTCTGCAGACAGGTAGGAGCAAGGACGGTCTCCTAGGTCTTTCCCTTCAGCCTCACCCTGTCCTGTGGGGGTAGAATTAGCGCATCATTTTATAGACCAGATCTTTTGGGCACTGAGAGAGTAATTACAATGGAATCTTCTTCTTGAAAGGAAAGAAGTGAGAGCTATTTAGAGTAATGTCACAATACTTATTTTCAGAACAATGGGCTTTGGGGCTCTGGTTGCTGAGGGGCAAAAAATGGGCTCAAATCCCAGCCGCTCTAAGCCTCTCTCCCTGCAATGGGGTCCCCCCCCCACAACGTTGCCAAACTTTTTTTTTTTTTTTACCTTTTAATGACGACTATCAGAGACCTGCCTGGATTCTGTCGTTTAAAAATAATCATGAGTGGAACTGAAAAATTTCCACCCCAGAGCTCTGCCAGAAGCTTACTAGGAGATGAGCAGAAACTTCGGCAAAGGAGATCCTGGGGCCTTGAATTTCTTAATTGCTTGTCCCAGGTTCTGGCTCGGATCAGGCAGTCCCCCTCCCCACATTTGTGCCACAAACTCAGGAACCTCCAGCTCAGAATTCTCCTCAGCATCTTGCTCCCACCAGCCTTCCACCTTCAAATCTTCACCCGAGCCCGGCGTGACCCTCTTGTAAAGCAGCTTAATACAAGGAGGAGGTTCTGGACACCACCTACCACTGCCAGCCACACAGTTATAAAACATGGCTGATGGGATAAAACTCAAGCTTATTTTGCATATTAGTCCTATAACCTACCCATGTTCAAAGTTAACAATGCACTTCCTGAGACTCGCAGACAAATGTTCTCATGGTTAAGGCAAGGCTGACATTTCCCTTCCATCCTCTGAGATAATGGGAATGGCGCTTACATTTAAAACTACGGCCTTGAAATGTCTAAAGGACACACCTAGAAGTCCTTGAGTATCTAGATGATACTATACGCCCAGCACTATCAAATACTATCATCAAGACAACAGCGTTAGGTGGTCATTTAAGTTTCCGGCTGGAAAGAAATCTGGCAATTACCTGACACTATGACCCCTGTGTTACCTGGTGCCCTGTTCTTTTTTCTTTTTTCCTTCAATCATACCTATATTTTTAAGGGTCTCCTACCAGAATGCTGCATTTTCTGAAACATACCAGCCGGAAATGTTCTGGAAAGATTTTTTAAATGTCTCCAGGTTCAAATAACTGATAAAAACCTTTCTTTTAGCCATGTAACGAGAAGAGCTGAGGTCATCCTCATAGATGGAGAAACATCTATTAAAGGACAGTGATGTGGGAGTGTGCAGCCGAGCCGTCGTAATTGATCCCATTCTGGGCCCTGTGTCTGAGTAGCCCAGTTCTAGTCCGAGTGTGGGCCAGTCTGTTTTGTAGCTAAGCCAAACCATTCGTTATTCTTTAGTTCTCTGTAACTAAATTACTGGGGGGTGGGGTGGGGGGGAGTGGTTACCCACCTTATCTCCTTCTTCCACATCACATATTTTCTCTAAAGTTGAAGGGTTGTATGTGGCAAACTTTTTTCCACTCTTGGATTCATGCCATTCGTTGTTGATAAATATCTAACCAAGAAAGAAAGAAGTAATGCATTAGGTTTAAATCAAAATCGTATACTTTTAACTTGTTCAGGATCTTGTTTGCCTTCTTCCCACTACCTCCCGCCTGCCCCCCTCCCCCCCCCCAGATCTACAGATGAGACCTGGCTGGAAGCACAGGGCTAACTGTGGGAAGATGGAAAAGGAGCATCCACGGCTCTTGACGTTTAATACATTTTTTTCTGGAGAATTATTTATTGTTGTTTAGAATTTTTGCTAAAACCATCTTTTTTTTTATTTTTTTATTTTATTTTTTAACAATAATACAGTTTCACAGAATTTAATAAGGTTGAATTTTATAAAGGGTGCAAATCGAACCTTATATCCACAGAGAGTTTGGAGGAAGATTAGACAGGCTTATATACATATATACATATATAAAGTGCCAAATAACAATCTGCCTGCCCCTGAAGGGTATGAAGCAGCTTTAGACAAGACTCTGACCATAACTCTTTACTCCTCATTAATGGACATCAGTACCCACACATACACACATTCTCTTTAAATTGTCTATTTTCACATTGGGCTTGATCAAGCACGGTGGACCTCTAAAATAAAATATTTTATTAAATATAACAATAATAATATTAATAATAATTGAGCCAGATAGCAGATAACCTCTGATAGCCAGAACCCAAGAATTAACCCACAAAAAGCACTTGGTTGGGAACATAGCCCAGAAGGGGACCGTTAAAAAAGAAAGACTTCACGAATGAACGAAAAGCAGGTTCTAAGTCCACTCACTGAAAAGTGTGTACTATTTGCTCTTAGTTTACTCTAAGTCCTAACCACCTGGAAAGCATCACATTCAAAGGGAGAAGGGCTTCTGGAAAAGAAGTTTGACAGAGGTCCCGGCTCTGTCCTCCTGCCGCACCGGCTTGTGGGGACCTCGTCATCCCAGCCGGTTCATTACAGGATCCGAAAGACACCAGCCACGGAAACAGATGACACACTTCAGAAGCAGTCCCATCAAATAAAAAAGCAGTCAGTAATTTCTAAGTACAGAATTAGTTTATCAGATTCCATCCCTATATCCACTGGCTTTATTTTGCTGCTCTCTGAATCGTTCAGATGAAGCATCACGTCGCTACAAGGGCTCATTTCGATTACTGGGACCCTTATTCATTTGGAGTGCTTGACTCCCCGATGATGACAGACTAGAGAGGGGAGCCATTTCATGGAGCGGGTGGCCTGGTTATGTTCTCTGTCATGGGCTTCCCTGCCCGCACCCTGCAGCGGATCAGGAAGGAAGCCCCATCTGGGAACTGACCCATTTTGGTAATGCCCCTTGGGAAGCCGGGAAGTCTGCGTCTTGTGGAGACTGGGCTCAGAAAGCAGGTTTGGGTGGGCAGGCACACAGAGCCCACCCGCCCCAGTTTGGAATCCAAAGCTGAGGGTACCCCTCCCCGGGTGGGATGTGCCCATCAGACTTCTGGATACTCAGCGCCTTCAACGGGAGGCTAAGGCCCCCAGGGAAGGGTATGAGGAAGGCCAGGCTACAATTACAGGTTTATTCTTCCAGCTGAAACCAAATCCAAGAGTTCACTTTTGCTATCCAGCAAGTAATCACTCAGTAACAGTGAGAAATTAATAAGTGGAGAAGAGGAGTTCAGTGAGCACAGGGAGGAAAGGGCAGCCAAGGAGGAGAGGCCCATTTGGAGGAAGATGAAATTTCGTGGGTTAGATAATAGAGACGGTCAGTGAAAACTGCTGATTCCAGGTCCTTCCTGGTATCTATTCCACGGGAGAGGGAAAATGAGAAGGTGGCAGCAGAAAATATAAATAAGCAGGGTGGAAGCAGATTACAATGATCGGATGTCTGTTATACTTCATCTCCGAGCATGCTTCTCCAAAAAATAAATAAATAAATAAATTCATTTGGTCGTTCATGACTTTGATTCGTGGCTCTTTGTAACCAGCAACATAGAAAATTCAGACTGCTTTTCTCTTAAACCATATTTTCCCATCACAATGTTTCTAATTTGGCAAACTTTTTTTCTTTATACTACACTAATAAGTAATCTTGTAAGTAGTTTCTATTGTTGATTTTCTCTCCACTGAAACCAAACCAAAACATCAATAAGGAACGGGTCAGTGAGGTGGCCTGCCAAAAATGCTGGCTGTGTTTTTTGGACCCCAAATCAAGATAAAGGGTCTGCAAAAGGATTGTTCCCCTTGACTTGTGAATTTATATGAAGCAAACCTTACAGAGGTATGAAAATGAAGATATTTTGAGCTATAGAGGGAATTCACATTTTACCGAAGGGACAGGATGACATGGAATAAGGATTGCGCTAGAAAAGTGCAGCTGTTCTGAGGAGATGGCTGCTGCCGGACTGGGGATGAAGATGGAGTGCACACAAATGAATTCTGCTGACACCACGTCCAGTCATTATTTCCACTGGATGTTCAGGCTATTCAGCTGAACTCAAAAAGGAGGTATGTTTTCAAGGTATTCTTTCAAAGAAAATGATTTGGGGGAATTTTATTTTTCATAAAAGACATAATAAAACAGGTGTTTCAGTGAACCAGAAAACCTTAAAGAGAACCTCTGCTACTAGAAGAAATTGTATAAGGGAAGGAAAAGGATCTCCTAAAGCAAAAGGGAATGTGATCTCAGAAATCTTTGGAGGGACCCTCCACTCCCCCAGAATCACACAGCTTAACCTCTACAGAGTCCAATGATAAACTAAGAGACCAATAAAGGGGCTTGGACAAAGCCATCTTCTGGAAGCCAGGCTACCTTGGAAAATGGCACCTTCAAGGCCACAGCTACTCAGACCCACTACCTCTAGTGTGTCCGCCATTAGCAAGAAGCACCACGAGTCGGTTTAGAAAAATAACAGGCCGTTTTGGGCTCACACATGCCAGCCCTCCAGATTGCCTGCCCTGCGCCTCCCTTCTGCAATTCTGTTTCTCCTGTTTCTTGTTTCCTCGGCTTTCTTTTCCTTCCCTCTCCAGCTGGAGGCTCCTGAAACATTGTGAGCAGGGGAAACGGCTGTCCACCCTGGGCCCCACGGCCTGCCTAGGCCTCACAGCTGCTGGGGGGAAGGGGGGGGTTCGGAAGAGGGCCAGGATCAAGGGCAGGGGAGGAGGATAGGGCCTGGTGCCTTTGTTGTCTGGGGGTCCACTAAGAACCCTGGCTCACCAGCTCATCCATCATACCGCCTTGCCTTGCTTCAGCCTTAATCACACACCCAGTTCTGTTCAACTGGCAAAGAGGGGGACCCTCCAAGACAACAGACACTCATTGCCCTGGAATCTTCTAAGATTCTCTTCCCTAAGGCTGCAGTTAGGCTTTTAAAGGGTCATAAGGAATCACAGAGAAAGAGGTAAACACCCCCTATCTGGCTGGATTGTTCTGATAGGACTCAAGAAGGTAAAATGTTAAAGGATAATAATATAATTCCTTTCTGGTTTGTAAGTAGTTAAAACAAAAACTAGTTTAAAGAAATGAAATAAAACAAAAACAGAACTATACCGCGGCCACCAACACCACAGTGTTGGGTCTAAAAAAATTAAGGTAATATCCTCACTGATCCCAGAATTTGTTGGATTTTTCTCTTTGAAGCTGACACTAAAGAAACTACATTAAAAATAATCTCCAGCCTTTACAGTCCTCTGAAAACAGTTAATTTAAATGTCATGTGATCAGAGGAGCAGCCGACATTGGGAATGAAGTGCCAAGAGACCAAAATCTGAAGGCCACACATAGCGGCCTGGGACTTTCTCCGCTTGATTAAAACTATTTGAGAGACATAATTGCTACTTTTGAAGGTAAAATTGTTGGGGGAATTTCCTAAGTGCCTAGTCGGCTGGCGTTGGGGGGAGCGTGGCTATGGGTAGGATGCAAAACCAAGAGGAGCTGAGGTTGGGCAAAGCGGATGCAACGCGGCTTTAGGCCTCTGCTCA
Organism: Tolypeutes matacus; assembly: GCA_026826555.1. NCBI lineage: Eukaryota > Metazoa > Chordata > Mammalia > Cingulata > Chlamyphoridae > Tolypeutes > Tolypeutes matacus. Next base: position 15,503,718 of record JAKSZT010054540.1, on the reverse strand, counting down.
CAAAGTGCCCCAGTCCCGGCCCTGGGCAAGTGGCGCACCCCCAAACAGCTTCGGGGTGTTCCTCGGGCCGCGCCCCCTACCCCCGCACATGCTTCCCAGCCCTCTTCGCCCACCACCCGGGGCCTACTTGTCTTCAGCTTTCTGTCCCAGGTAGTGGATCTCGCAGCTCTGCGGACTCAATTGCCTCCCAGCAGTAAACGCTAGAAAGCCTAGAGCTCCGCTCCTCAGCGACGCGAGGGGCCCTGGGCGCTGCAGCTTGGCTCCCCGCGACTTCCAAAGACCCAGCTCTGAGACCTTCGGGGAACGTGTTCCTTGTCTGTAAACATCTAGGACCTCTTGACTCCAGGACAGTTACATCAAGTGAGCATCTTTCCACTTCCCCTGGTCTACTGCTGCCTGAGGCACAGGTTTCCCCGCTGGTCTCCATGACATGTTCCCGAGTCCTCCAGTTGCAACTCCCCGAGGTGGCCCGTCCTCTCTGAGTGGCTCTTGGCGTTCCCGGGAACCCTCTGACCCTCCCGTAGACCGATCGGTTCAGCCGCGGAAACCTTCCGCAGGAGTCTGCGGGGTGGCCACCGCGTTCAGGGCCAATACCAGCCGCGCGCCTCTGCTAGCGCTCAAAGCGGGTCCTGCAGGGCACGTCGGAGCCGCGCCAGTAGCCTGGCACCGCGTGGCGCTGCGCGGTCTTCCTCGCCGGGCTCTGAGGCTCAGAGCGCCGCGCCCCGCCGCCAGAGCTCGCCAGGGGTGCAGATCGCGGGGCCACTCCAGGCCAGCGCCGAGCGCAGGGCACGGGCCCCCATAAACTACCCGGGAACCCCTGGCAATCCGAGGCTTGGGGAGGGCCTGGCCGGGACGGAGAGGTTCGCTCTCCGGAGCACCCGGCGGGGTCCGCCGAGGGCGCGCAGCTGGCAGCGCAGAGTATCCTCCCGATGGAGCGGCTGGGCTCCCGGCTTGCGGCCCCTGGTCCCCGCCAGTCCTGAGCGAGTATGATCCTGCCGCGCGGGGGCCAAGCTGACAGTGCGGAGCCCCGCGACCGTCGGGTGGGTGGGGCACCCAACTCACCTTGGTGAACTTGACCTCCAGGTTGCGGATGGGGCGCGGCAGGGCAGGAGGCTTCCTGTCGGGCTGTCCGTTCTCCACCGCCCCGTTGGTGGTGGCCATGGCTCTTCCGCACTCCCGGCCTGTGGCGCCCGAGCGTGCGGTGCACCGGCTCGGGCCTGGGCGGTACGCAGCCTGCTTGGAGGGTGACAGCTCCGCGCCGCCTTATGAAGCGCCCCACGCCTCCTACCCGAGGGGGGCCGTCTAATTGGCTGCAGGACGAGGACGAAGGGAGGGAGCAGCCCGCCCTCACCCACCCAGCCCGCCGCCCCTGCGGGAGCGCGGCCACCCCCCGCCCCAGCCCGGGTGCCGGCTGCAGCCGCCCGCGTGGTGCCGTCCGCTCCCCAGCTAGGAGGCTGCCCTGGGACGAACTGCCCGCAGGGCCGCCGGGCTCCGGAAGTCCTAGGACTCGGACCAGCGGGCCGGGGCAGGGAAATGGGGCCTCTGGGGCGGCGGTGGCCGGCTCTCTCCCCTGGGGCGCGCGGGTCCATCTGTGGCACCTGCCGCCCCTCCCTGCGGTCGCTCCGCGTCCTGGCACAACTTGGGCCGTCGCGTGGCGCTCGCTCGGGGATTTGCGCGCCCGCTGGGGGTCCACGCCGTGCCCTGGGTCGGGGTCCGGGTGGGGTGGCCTTGCGTAGCGGCCCGCGCTCCTTGGTCTAGCGTCCGGTCGCCGGGTGCCCCTTGCAAGACAGACCCCTCCGAGCCACACCCGGAATTTCCCCGGGACTCTGGAGCTTAAACATGCCGAGGGGCAAAAGGCGAAAGAAAAGCGTCCAGTCCTTTCTGCATCCGGCTGTTTTGAGCCTAGGCGGCGCTGGGCCTCTGACCTTCACTGTGCACACTGCCCGATGGTCCCGGAAGGCAATTATTTTGATTTAAGAAATGCCTAAATCATACCTTGATTTAAAAATGCAACAACCACAACAAAAAGTGTATGAGTTCTTTGCAGCTAACAGTGTTTAAGAGTTGAAGCTCTTGGCCCATGAATTGCTCACGGGTCCAGCGGCACAACCACCTTCTCCTGGTTTGTCCTTTGGGAAAGAGGCTCCATCAATCAACTGGGTCCCATGTGAGTCCCAGAACCCAGCTCCATATGTTATCATTCTTCGGGTCTCAGGAACAAAGATGTGGGGCATGAACCTCTTCCCACAAAGGCAGTGGTTTAACCCCCAGCTAGGACCAGCCCTTAAACATCTCTTTCTGTGAGTAATCCCAAGTGATGGGCAGTTGGGGGCAGAGGGGCACTCCTTATTTTCCTGGGGCTCCTTTGGTCTGTTTTGGAGGCTCCTGGTCCATTTCTGTCTCCTGTCTCCTCATTGCAGTGCTGCTGGGTGTCTCCCGGACTAAAACTGTAAGGGGATGGGGAGTGGGGTGGGGAATGGGAATCCGGTGCTGTTATGGGTTGGAAGGCACAGGTGAGGCAGGGCAAAGGTGACCATGGGCTTCCTGAACCAGTGGGTTCTGCCGTAATCATCGAGTTGGTCCCCAATGCCTCCACTTCCACAGCTGCTCCTGGGTTCTCTGCCCTGCCCAACTGGCCCCCCCCCGACTGCCACTTAGGTCTCCTGAAAACACCGGGGCAGATGTCTCACGCCTGGGCCCCTGGCCAGGTGCTGAGCCCCAGTGTCCTGGTGCCTGGGTCCGAAAGGGTCTGCAGGGCCTGGCAGCAGATTCTCCCTGCATAGGGAGGGCCAGGGTCCTCAAACCAGTAGAGTATCATAAGGCTGCAGCTAGAAACACCTTCCAAATGGAATTTCCATCCCAGGAGTTTATCTGGGATCCTGCGGCTGAGTGTATGTTAGGGATTTTAAAAAAGGAGGGGGTATAGGATTTGTAGAGGGAACTGTGTTTAATTAAATAATCATGGGTTTGATGATGGGGTAAACAGGGTGGGGTTAGAACTCTGCTCTTGTAGGATAAGAGAGCAAAGCCCCTTTGCTCAAAGGTGGACAGTCTCTGTCCCCTGCCGGCTCTGAAGTCAGGAACATAGGTAACCTCCCATCACACGGCAGAGACACCCCTGCAGCCCTTGGCAATTCACCTTGGGGGTGTCATTACAATGACTCCGACCCCCTTGCCTACAGTTCCTCTTGTTGACATACACCCATGTGATGCCAGGTGCCTGAGATCAGAGCGAGACACTCAGCCATAGACCTTGTCATGGCAGGAGGCCCCCAGAGAGCAGGGCAGGAGGCTGTGCCTATCTCCAGGCTTGACTGGACTGGCAGCTGTGTACTCCCCTCGTCTTGCTGTTCCCCAGGCTGCCCAGCTCCCGGAAAGGGATTGAAAGTACCATGCTCTTCTCCCCATTTTACAGGTGAGGAAACGGAGGCATGCGGATACTTGCCACAGACATCACTGCCCATGGAGAAAGCCAGGCCAGACTGGGTGGGGGTGAGTTGTGCAGGGTGTGGGAGGAGGGGTTTCACTCCCCTTCCTCTGCATCCTGCCTTCACCAGAGTGAGCAATGGGGTCCTCTGGCCCCATGTTCATAGAAACAGTCTGGGTACCAAGGGCTTGACACATGCAAAAGGGGGGTGGCAACCCACAGGAGCTGGGGAAGGAGGAAGGACTCATTCTTACCAGGTGTTGGGGTAGCCCAGAGACCCTTGCTCCATGCCCTCGGCTTGTTCACTTGATCTCTTTGAGCTTTGGTCTCCTTTTCTGCTGGGTAATCTTACTTGCCACTTGACAGTATTTGAGGCCTGAGCAAGATAATGGTGTGAAGACATGCTTTATAAACTGTAAAGCGCTGTACTCATCAGTCCCGAGGACTGGCACCTCTTAGCGGGCATTTCTTCTTGGAAGCCAGCAAGTCTTCCTGGCTTCTCTCGGGCTCATGGGCACTTCCCTGGTCTACAATTACTCTGCTAATCTCATTGTGAAAAAAAGAGTTTAGTCTTGTGGTTAGCTCTGTGGTCCTGCTGCTCTCTGTTGCATGGCTTCTTGGCATGCAAAATCATCTGAGTATAAAACACTTTGCATTGTGGGCTTGTTTGTTTTATTAAAGCTCTGTAAAAATAAGCATGGATAAAAGACTAAGATAGAAGTCAGATAACCAATCCCCCCTCCCCCAAGCTCAAACTAAATCCATTTTTAAATCCACAAACACCTGTGGGAGATGCTGAGGCCTGTAGCAAATGTAATTGATGATAATGATGATGACGACGACAATGATGATGATGATGGAGCCTCCACTTTGTTTTACTTTATTTCGAGTCTGGTACCTCAGCCCAGCTGAGGGGGGCCCAGGCCTCCCTTGGGCCCCTAGTCCCTTAGCCCCAGGGTGGCTGACCTTCCAAGACTCCCTTCTCTGTCCAGGCAGGGCCAGCCCAGTGTCTAGCAGGAGCCTACTTCCCCCAAGCTGCTCACCTCCCCCAGCGGCCAGGAGGCTAGGCAGGCTTTGGAGCCTGGGCATGTCAAGCCCTTCTGTGGAGATCTTGTAAGGCGAGGGGGTTTCTCTGAGGTGAGGAAGCTCTTGTGGCTTGCCCCATCCTGCAACTCTGATGTGGGCTTCTTTGGTGACTCAGAGTGGGCAACCTAAGCTCAGTTTCCTCAGCTATAAAATGGGGGTGATGGGCACCCCTGAGGCAAAGGAAGGCATACATCACTGTGACCACCCCACCAGAATCAATAAAATAGAATCCGTGTTTTTCATGTGGATTGTCCAATGTTTCCCAAAATTGGCTTGAATAAGGAACTAGCTACTTTTCACACTCACTCCATGGGAAGATCCATCAAGCCCACCCTATGCTCCTATACCATTCTCTCCTCAGGCAACATGAAGACAAATCTGCTTTTGGGCAAGTTTTCATGAGAGATTACACCGGAGGCAGGAACACTCCAGGCCTGAGAAAGATGAGCCGAGGGACACCCAACAAAGGCAAAGAGAATATGGCTGCCTCACTCCTTCTTTTTATTTTTTTATTTTTTTTAATTTTTACCGGGAGGTCCCGGAGATCAAACCCGGGGATCAAACCCAGGTCCCTCCATATGGGAGACGGACGCCCAACCAGTTGAGCCACATCTGCCCCCACCTCACTCCTTCTTTCAGCCACTTTCTCTTCAGCCAGGCTGGTCCTTTCTGGCCCTGAGGGAAGATCTTCCACGTGCCATTTTAGTCTGAGGTAAATCAGATTTAAATCAAGCAGAAGCAAACAGAACTCAGTACATCAAAGCAAAGAGGAAAACATCAAGTTATTTGTGTACTGGGCCCTGATGAGGCCTTGCACACACATAGTCAGTTGTTCACAGCTGCCCAAGCTTTCTCCAGGCTACACCAGTAATCCCTAGGGGTGGAGAGTTGTGGCAAGGCCAGGAGAAAGTATGGCGGGTGAGGTGGAGACAGCTGGTTGACGACCCAATTCTTCCTTTATTTCGTGTCAGGGGAACCCCATACTATTTAAGACAGCAATGTATCTTGATAAAACATAATTCCCAGCTTTTCTTTCAGAGAGAGGTAGCTATTGAGATATAAGCAGAAGTCTTTGGTTTGGACTTCCAAAGAAGCTCTTTAAAGGAGGCTTAGTCAGCTGAGATGTAAACACACTGTTACCCTTCCCTTCTTCCTTCCTGCTGCCTGGAACATGGCCATGAAGAGTGGAGCTCCAGCAGCCATCTTGTGGCCATGAAGTAATTCTGAGAATGAAAGTTACATAGTAAGGAAGTTGGAGCAGAGACATAGAAAGAGTCGGTCCCTGATGACTCTGGAACCACCCTTTCAGCCTTGAATTTCCTTCCTTGGCTTTCTATCATGTAAGCAGAGGGTAAATCCCTGTCTTATTTGAGCTTTCTATTTTGGCTTTCTGTTATTTGCAGCTGAATCTAATCCTAAGTGATACAGCTGGCTCTTTAAACCCTGCCCCATCACCATGACTAGAAAAACAAACTTCTAAATTCAAGAGGAATAATTATGTCATCTTTGTACAAAAAAGAGCAGCACATTTTTAAAAAAACAACAACTTCTTATCACAATCTCTATTATTTTGACCTAAATTAATTGCTCTGAACATATGGTGCTCAGTTCTATAGCAAATAAAAAATCAAGGAGAAAACTCATGCTGGGGTGGGATGAATGAAGCTAGTTCACTGATACAGCCACAGCTTTCATTGCCTGTAATGAATGGTGAGGTCTCACCCCAGGAAGTGAGTCCCCTTGGTGCACAGACTCTCGCGGGGCTGGGCAGGTGGTCTGCCATCCTGTGCTGCCCATGAGTGTAAGCTGTTGGGGCTACACCTTTGAGTCCATGGAGGAAAGCACCAACACTCAGATTGCTGATGTGATGGCACGGGTCCCTGGGCCAAACAGACCTGGAAACTGCTTTGGCCAGCCAGCTGTCGATCCAGGCAGCAAGAAGTCAGACTTTCTGTTTCTGACATATGTGAAATATCACTCTATGTATTCACCACATCTTGCCTCATAGCATGCCACACTGCTCAATACCACCACTGGGCACTCTCATTGACGTTAGAGGTTGTTTGCAAACTTTCCAACCATCTTCAAAATTCAGGGATTTGGAGTTTCGAACCAAACTTGAATTATTTTGGGGTTTGAGTTCAATTTACTCCAGACAAAACACACTTCCTGGTTAGAAGGAAAATCATTTAAAGGGGCTTGTAAAAGAAAATGTTCCAGAAGATTCTTGGACACAAAGTGGCTCTCACTAAACAATTGTGCTGAGTTAAGCCCAAGTGAATCAGAGACATACATATTAAATTTCCCTTGAAATCCACATGGGTATAAAAATGTCGGGAAAGGGGGCTTAGCAAGATGCATTTTGCCAAACCCAAAATGTTTGAAAAATAATTTGAGTGCGTTAAAGTTTGGCCAGCCACTGCTGGATTCATCTATGCAAGCCCCACAGCGACAAGGTTTTCCCCTGCCCTTCAGCTGGACTCCCAGTGAAGAAGCATCAATTAGTGAAGACTCTTCCCTTGGATTCTTGACATTACTTGAACCCTAGGGTGGAGATGGGTGGGATGGGGAAGTGGTTAAAATATGTGTTCTCATGAGATTGTCTGGGGTTCCTTTTGTGGTTGTTTGTGCCTTTGTGATGTGGAAATTACTCTGAATTTTTCCCTGTAATCAGAAATCTCTAAAAAGCACATCTTGTCTTCTTATCATATCCTTAGATATAACACGTGGAAACCTATTTATGCATATTTTCATCTAGTTTTTTATATGGCGCTATGACAATCCTAAAACATCCACCCCATCACCAGGTGAATGGATTACTTTGACCTGTAGTGTTTTCAAATTTATAATGTTTTTCACTATTGAGCATGTCTGCAAATGTTGAGTTTATATTTTATTGTATTATTTATATTGTATTATATTATAGTATATTATATTGTGTTACATTATATATTCTATTATCAAATGTAGTTTATATTAGTTAAGGGACAATGGATTGGATATGGTGTATTTTCTGCCAGTAATAGTAAATAAACATATACATTAGCAATAAAACAGAATTACAGATTTTAGTGATTTAGATGTGCATCTTCTAAATTCCTTGGATACTTCAGCTACTATTAATTTCGGTCCTTCATTCATCCCACGAATAGCAGCATCTGCACCTGTATGCAATCGTCCAGCGAGTACCTTGCACTTCTACAATGGGCCACTAGATGTCAGGGAACAAAGTTGAGTCAAAAGTTGCCACTGAACTTGTACTGTGAGAAAAAGGCATTCCCCAACTTACGAATAAATGGTGTTGCAGAAGTTTATTGACAGAGGTTTGCCCCATACTTCAGTCGAACCACAGATACAGTGCAAGAATGGGCGACTTGTGCCCAGGCCAGCCCCCAAACGCCCTCTCACTTCTTAACAAGCCCAAAAGCTAGGAGCCTCTGAGGCAGGTGGTTTGGGGGTGCACATCTCAGCCCATGGAGAACTTGGGCCTGTCCTGTGCAGGCCTCCACCTCTTCTGAAAAAGGGGTGGTGAGGATGGACGAGGTGGCCGGTGTGATATACCGAGCACATCTGCAATAGCACAGAGAAGATAGCGCCGCTGCCCGACTCGTACTTCAGCGGACAAAAGCACCTCCCTGAGCCCCGGCCTGCCTGTCCCTGGGGTCTGGTCAGACACTGGCCGGGGCGTCCCCTCCACCTGGTGCACTAGTGGGCTCTAGGTGCCCACACCGATTCTCGTCCCTTCCTGCCAAGGGCCTATAATAGACAACCAAGAAACCCGCAGGAAATCGATGTTTATTTGTGCTGAAGGATAAACAAGTAAGAATCTGGGAGGGTAGGGCTCCAGGCCCCTAATCTAAACTCCCTTGGCCTCAGTTTCCTCATCTGCACAAAAGGGGATGGCAGCACTTCCCTGCAGGTTGAGAAACCTGGATGAGATCATTGATGTGATAGGTCCAGACACTACTTGGTGCATACTGGGTACACCTTTGATGCTGCCTGAGACCTTCCTGCCAGGAGATGGGCTCCTGGTCCTTTCTTCAGCCCTGGCCAAAGTGGGCAGTTTCTCTGCCTTTATGAAACCTGCTTCCTGGTCTTCTCTCTGATCTGACCAGAAGGGGCTTTCAGCTGCTCCAGACCCTTCTCTCACTGACCCCAGGACCACCATCCCACCTGACTTATATACACATCCCCCTCACCTGTATTTATGCTACAACCCCAACAGACATTTCCTTAGCTCCTTCGAGAAACCTTTCTGGCTTCGGGCCTTGGACGCTGGGCTTTGCCCTGACTTGTTTCTCTCTCTCCTGTTTCATTAGTCCTGTGTTAGAGCTGGTTCTTCTCTATCTTTATCTTTCTAGCCTAGACGTGGCTACAGGGTTTCCTTGCCAAGGAGTTTCTCACAAATTTGGTTGGGGCACTTGCAGTAAAAGGTCCTTGAGGCTCTTAAACTCATCATGGAGTGCTGTGATTGATTAACTAGAACCTTGAAAATATTATGCTTGGTGAAATAAGTGAGAGACCTAAGGACAAATATTGTATGCTGTCGTTTATAAGAGATGTCTAGAAATAGCAAATTTGCAGAGCTAGAAAGCAGATTAGAGGTTATTGGAGTGGGGGAGGGGAAAGACAGGGGCCAGGGGAGTGTATGATTACCAAATTATAAATAAATAAATAAATAAATAATCTACAAATAAATTTTTTTTTAAAAAAAGCAATGTGCAGTGGGCAAAGCCCACATGGTAAATATCATCAAAATTATTAAACTGTATCATCTAAATTGTAAACTATACTGTAAATCACTGACAATGTTTAGTTGCTATATTTTGCTATCTGCGTAAGTTATAACAATGCTAACAACCAAAAAAAAGGAGGGGGAGTTAATATGGGGTAGGGAAGGGGGGGTGGTTTGGTATCTGGGAGTCTCCGGCACTCCGTGTGTGACTTTGCTGTGACCTAAAACTTCTTTGAAAATTAAATGAAAAATTGGGAGACAATGGGGATTGAGAGGAGGAAGGTGTCATGGCACACCAGACATCCGATAACACAGTGATAAAGGGAAGGAAAAA
>JAKSZT010054540.1:15427435-15493736 GCA_026826555.1 Tolypeutes matacus | reverse complement strand
AAAAAAAAAAAAAAAAAAAAAAAAGCAATGTGCACTGGGCAAAGCCTCAAGCTCAAGACCCTCCCTCCCAAACTTCATCCACTACTTGGGACCCCTGGGTCTGGTTGCCACCTTAAGAGATTCATTTGGGAAATTCCTGGTGGAGGAGGCAGAGGGTGAAATATGTTTTGATCTGTGCTAATGATGCACAAAAGAACTTTTTTTCTTTTGATGTACTAGGGGCTGAACCTAGGACCTTGCCTATGCGAAGCCGGTGCTCAACCACTGAGCCACATCGGCTTCCCTGAGTTGGTTTTTTCATTTGTTTTGCTTGTTCTTCATTTTTTTTTTTTTCAGGAGGCACCGGGAACCAAACCAGGGACCTCCCATGTGGGTGGCTTGAGCCACATCCGCTCCCAGAAGAGCTCTTGACAGACCAGGAGGGAATGTACAGACAAGCCAGTGGTTGTGGATGGGGGTGTGGGTGGACTTGCCCCTCACATGTCAGCAGCTCCATCAAGTCATGTTGCATCTCGGTGATGTTTTCCCCAGAGCCTCCTCGTAGCTATAAAGGGCAGACACAAAACATAGGGTGAGAGAACCATCCCCAACCTCAGCGCACCCAGCCCTTGACAACGGGCACTTTGGACCGAGTTCTGTCCTATGTGCCTCTGTCTGAGGTGGGTGGGCTGTGGAGGCAGGGTGCCTTGGGTTCCACCCCTAATCTCGGTGTTGTGTGTGACCTTGGGCGAGCTCCTTGCCTCTCTCAGCCTCAGCCTCTGTGATGGGTCAAATTAACTCCCCCCAAAAAGTCATGCCCAAGTCCTAACCCCTGGTCCTGTGAATGTGACCCTGTTTTGAAATGGGGTCTCTGAAGATGTGGTTAGTTAAAATGAGGGCAAACTGGATTAGGGTGGGCCCTGATCCAACATGACTGATGTCCTTACAAGAAGAGGGACATTCAGACACAGAGACAGACAGACACATGAGGGAAGGAGGCCATGTGGCTATGGAGGCAGAGATTGGAGTGATGGAAAAGGCAAGGAAGGAGCCTTCCCTACAGGTTTCAGAGGAATTGTGCCCCTGCCGACACCTTGATTTCAGATTGCCGGTTTCCAGAACTGTGAAAAAACAAATTTCTGTTGTTTTAAGCCTGTCTGTGGTCCTTTGTTACAGCAGCCCTGGGGAGCTAATACAGCCTCCTCACCTGTAAAATACAGATGATCAGAACTACTCATGGGTGTGGCAGCTAGTCCCCAACTAGGGCGCCCATAACTGTGCCTCATGATGCTCACGCCCTTGTGTGGTCGCCTTCCTCACTAACTCCAGGCTGGCTTTAACTACAGAACACGACAGAAGTGACTGGGCCAGTTCTGGGACCAGCATTTGAGAAAACCAAGCAGTTTCCACTTTTGCACTTTGGGGGTCCCAAGCCACCATGTAAGAAGTCCATTTATCCCTAGGAAGAGACCACGTGGAGAGGGAGAGACCCTGGGGCCCTGGGAGAAAGATGCCCAGAAGCCCCAGTGTCCCAGCTGAGCCCAGTCCCCCAGCCATGGCAGCTAGGGCACCAGGCAGGGAGTGGAGCCATCTTGGATGTTCCAGCCCCAGCTGCCATCTTACTATAGCTGCATGAGGAGCTCCGAACAAGGCCAGCTGAAGTTCCCCTTCTAGCTGAGCCCCCATTAACCCTTAGAATTGTGAGGAATAAAATGCCTGGTATTTTAAGCCACTGAGTTTGGGAGCAGTTTGCTGTGCAGCAATAAATCACAGAGATATGGCATACCCAGGGCAAGGAGTACCAGCTGCCTACACAGCACCCACAGAGAAAACTGGAAAAAGCTGTTGAGCACATAGCAGGTGCTCAAAAATAGCTCTTATAAATATAAATAGGTGATTCGCCCCTGTTGAGCCCTATTCAGTCTAAATGCTGGCTTCTGTGGGCCTTGGCGCTCTATATCCTGGACTCTTGTTTAACTCCACTGAAGGGGCTCCAAGTCTGCCTACCCACAGGCAGAGCCATTTTTCAGAAGTCTCTCATTGAACACCATTTACAGAGCCACTACTATGTACCAGACTCCAACCTGGCCATTGGGGCTCCAGTGGTGAACAGAACAGACACATTGCTGACCTCAAAGCTCTTAGAGAGCTGGGAAAATACAGACAAGAAATGAGAAATTGCAAGTGTGAATAGCAGGCAGGAAAATTACAGAGAGGAGAGGGGTTGGTTAAGTTTATAACAAAGACTGGAAACTGCAGTCACTAAAAGAAGATAGATGTTTATTTAATTTTCACCTAAAAGAAGTATGGATATGGAAATCCAGGGGTGGCATGGCCATTCCACAGTCATTCATTGGAAAGCCTGATATCATCTATCTTTCCTTCTGTTCAGCCATCTTAACCTGTAACTTCCATCCTCATGTTGGATCCAAGATGATGGCTATTGGAGCTCCAGCCATCTTGGCCGCATTCCAAGAGAAAAGAAAAGAAAAAAAAAAGCCTGTCCTTTTTAAAAAGAACTTTCTCTGAAGCCCCACAATGTCTTCTGCTTACATCTTCTTGGTCACAGATGTCTGCAAACCTGGGAATTGTAGATTTTTATCTGGACTTATTGCTGCCCCCAATAAAATAGGTTCCTGTTAGTAAAGAAGAAAGAGGGAATAAATATTGATAGGGAACTAGCCTACCTCTGCCATAGGGGCCACTCCTAATCACAGAAGGCTACCTCAGGAAAGTGACATTTTTAAGCAGGAAGAAAGCAGAAGTCAATTAAACAATGAGTATCACAGTTGGAGAGAACCAACCTCGACATAAAGCCCAGAGGTAAGAAATCTCATGCAGCCTTCAAGAAACTGACAGGAGTCCAGTTTGGGCCTCTCATCTTAAATATAATTCCCTCATCTGCTTAGCAGGAGGTTTATTTAGCTTAAGACTTATTAAAACATGAGCCTTCCCATCCATCCTGCAAAAAAGCTGCTTTCCCCATTCACATTTGGGCATGAGTGAGTTTTCACTCTTTGCCCAGGAGCAGACTCCGATGACAAGGGAAGCTGAGGAGTCTTTGGAACGTGCATGGGAAAGGAGATACTTTCAAAGCTGAGGGAGATACCTACCCCCCCTTCCCTTCCTCTTCTCTTCTGGTGGGTGAGGGGTACAGTGATCCTCCAAAGCAGCAGCCAGAGAGGCTACCACCCTGAGATTTCTGGCAGCTTCTGCGAGGACCCAGCACGCTGCCACCTGTTGGCTGACTTAGCATCATAAATGCGCAAAACAAATATTTGAAAATCAAGACCTTTTTTTTTCTCTCTGGGCCCTCATTTTAACTCTAAATTCCTTTTGTTCTTTCCACACACCCATTCTGCCTTGGAGGGGGCTTTGGAGGGAACTCAGCTAGATATACAGGCCAGAAAATGTAAAAACATGCTGGGCTTTTTTTTCTCTCTCTCTCTTTTTTTCTTTTCACCTTTCAACAAGTGGGCCTGCCAAGCCCACTTCAAGGAACGGAGCTAGCTGGATTTTAAGTTCGCTCTGTCTTCTGGAACCGGCAGGAATGTCTTTATTTTCCACGTTTCCGCCTTGGTTACCTTGCGAGGTTTCTCAGGCCCTCCATGTCCCCCTCCTCCTCCTTTCCAGCCCACCTCAGCTCCCCTCTGGCTCAATTCACTAGCACATCTGCCGTGGGCCGAGTACCCGATTTTTCCATTGATGCCTTGCTCCGGAGAGGCCTGCTCAGCCACACAGCTCGGGATAGAATGCACCCAGTGCACACACTCCACAGCTGCCCCCACCCCTAACCAGCCCTGACCAGAGAGCATCGGAAACTCCTGTTTACTGGGAAACGATGTGACTCCATAACGTGGTTACCACACCGTTCAGAATATTTTCTTCTCCCAGGAGCTCCCATCCCTCCCACGGCGGCTGTGGAGAAACGTGTGGCTTAGGAAGGGAAGCGGAGGGTGGTAGACTCATAATCGGGGAAGGAAAGGTTATTTACACACTTTCATTAAAGGTCCAGGCGGCTCCCGCCGATGGAGCGAAGGTCTCTTGTTGCTCCTTTGAAAAGCGAGCTGTGGCTTTTTCAATCTGTCCATGTCATCACGATCAGAACCTGATTCTCATCTCTTAGAAGGCATTACGTTGCTTTAATAGGCAACAGTCTAACATAACATTAAATCATTTTTTAAAGTTTCAGCTAGTTGAGCCCGAGCCAAGGTATTTCTTGGATTAGGTTAGCACATCCACCCTCTCGCTCCCCACCCCCCTTTAAAAAATATATAGTTAAAAAGAAACACACGACAAAATACCTATCTACTGATTTCACTCTTGCCAGCATCCAAGAGTCATCTGCTGCAGTGGGACCTTTTGGTTTCTACACAGGCACCCGCAGGATGGCTTCATTTTCAGGATCGGCATGTATTCTTCAAGTGTCCCCCACATACACCAGACTGCAAAATGGGAGGGTGGTGATGGTGGTGACTGGGCTGCTCAGAGATGGGAAAAGTCCTGGTTTTCCAGGGATTCCGAGACTTGCAAAGATAGCAGATGGACTAACTCACTGCTGAGGAGAGAGCAAGAGCCTTTGCCCCCTTTTATAAGTCAAGTTTTAGCAAAGCCTTTGCCTCGAATGTTCTCCAGCCCCTCTTTGCAAAATCCTTCTCACCTAAGGAGGCCATAATAAGGGCACCCTTTCAGGAAGGTTACCCTCTCCTTCTGGCATTAGGCTTTCCCCTTTGCTTCTCTTTCAGGCCATCTTTTAGACCTCTGAAAGAGCCATCAGCAAACTCCACCTGAGGTGATGGCTGGGTGCTCCACGTCAGTCTCCTCGCTGATAGTAAGGCTGTTGAGTCTTGGTCATCCAGGGATCTTGTGACCTTCACTATCTTTTGGTGGCCCAGTGAATGCAGGAGATGCCCCCAAATACACAGCCCAGGAAGATGGGGGAGAATGCATATTCCAGTGAGACATCCTTCCTACCACTCCACCCCCAGCCCACACCACACCACCCCCAGACCAGCACAGGATCTTCCAGATTCCCTCTGCCTCTCACTTCCTACTTGACTTCACTCTCCCTCTGGCCCACCTTCCCTGGCCTCACTTCTTCAGAACACAGAGTAAGATGGTAGAGATAAACCTGGGGAACTGTGGTGAGCGTGAAGTGAACTTCCTTCCGATTGCAGCCATTTCTGGAGAACTACCCCATACCCGTGGTACTGTGCAATGATTAGGAAGAAGTTGGTGAGCAGAGATGGAGGTGGCTGCCTGGCATTCCAGGCAGGAAGGCAAGCTTGTCTTCAGGGCCACTGGATTAGCTTCCCAGGAACCTTGTGAGTTCATTTGCTCCTTGTCCTCACCCAAGGAAGCTGGCTCCAAGAGAGCTGCCTCCTGGGACCTTCCCCTGTGGTGGTCCTGAGCCTACTCTGGGAATGTGTATCTGCTTGACCTCTGCCCAGATGCAGGGGTGCGTCCAGCAGGACCTGTGTCTGCCACCTCCCATCTAACTGCGAGACCCCAGGAGCTGCTGGGGGGTCCTGGGCATAATGCTCAGCCACAGAGGACCATAAGTCAATCTCTCTGGGTCTGGCCTTGCCTCTCCAGCTAGCTCCGACAGTCTGGAAACAAGGACTGCAGAGAGAAAAGGCTTTTCTCAGGGCTTATGGAAACCACTGCTGGCTATCAGCAAAAGCCTTTGCATGGGGCCGTGGCTACTGGAGTGGAGGCTTCAGCTTTGGGACGGTGGAGGGAAAGGGACAGAGGCACTGGGCAGTACTGTATCTTCTCCCAGGAAGCCCTGCTTTGGGTTGCTCTCAGGGAAATTGACTCTGGGGCAGCTCGCTCGGTTCTAAAGCAGCAGCTTTACGTGATTATGTAAGTCCCAGCCTAGTGAGGCACCCAGTCCTCCTCATTAACAGCAGTGGCCTGGACCTGCAGTGCCATCGGGGGACTCTGTGCCCTAGTTGATCAGGCAAAGGCTGAGCATGGGGTGTCCGAACAACAATGCATTTAAGAGCTGAAGCTGGAGGTGGTGGGAGCACAGCTTTGATGTGGGGCCCCTGCCTGGATTAGGGCTGATGGCTGGGGCCTGTCACTGCTCAGGAAGGTGGCATAAGCCTAGATGGCATTTGGGATGTGGGCTTTTGCACCTGGGTCTGATGAGGTTTGATGGGGTTTAGCACATGCAAACAGTGGCTTTTGTTCTGTGGGACAAAGGCCTCTCCTCAGCCTGGGCAGAGGCTGAGACCTTGGTGGCACTGGTTTCCTCCCCGTCGCCTCTTGTCACTCCCCTTGTCAAAGTTTAATTAGGACAAGGCACTTTCGCAGGCTCATTTCTCACTCCAGTAACTTTCTAACACTTCATAACAAGGAGGCTAGAGCCTGGAGACTGGGGGAAGGAGAGAAGCACCGTTGAGGGGGAGCCTGGAGGGGCTGGAGGAGGGGGTGGTGTGTGTGGAAGAACAGAACAGGCGTGGAGGAAGCACAAAACCACACCGGATCCTTGGGGAAATGTGGATTGATCTGGGAAGAAAATAAAATAAAACAAATCTTAACTGGCCTTTGTTTTCTGGGTGGCCAGACAGTAATTTTCCCAAATTCTTTATGGTTCCAGAAACAAAAGCAAAGGATCAATCAGTGCTTACTTTGTGATTTTTCGGAACCGGGTTGCGTGGGCCATTAACTTAACACCTTAAACTCCTCTAACTCACATACCAACTTTTCTCACCCACTGGATTTAAACAGCAGGAGCCATGGTGACCATGCCTGAACCCTGCCCACTACTACCACCAGTTTCTATACTTTTCACCTGGGCTTGGATGCGGGGGAGTGCTGTTCCCTGAGTAGACAACAGGGATCCTGTATTAAGGGTGCAATGCTGCTGAGCTTGGTGGAGAAGTGGCTTTCTTGGGCACACAGAGTGTCTTCACACTTCACACTCTTCAGATGGGGGTGGAGGGCTGGAGGATCCCAGTTAATCCTTGCTTGTACCAATCAGTATAGTTTACGTCATGCTGCAGTAACAAACATCCAAAATGGTAGGTGCTGAAAACAGCAAAGCTTTTCTGCTACATGTCCACGGTGGGTCAGCTGGAAGCTCTGCTCTACATCATCCTCACTCTGGAGCCCAAGTTAATGGAGCATTGTCCTATTATCAGCAACACTATCAATTAATTTGCTAGAAGGAGAAAGAGGTACAGTGGACAGTGTACTAATCCTTGAAGCAAAGGTGACACACATCAGTCTTGTTCACATTAGCCAAAGCAAATTATGAATGTATACTTACCTCCCAAGGAGGATAAATAGGTCATACTACCATGTTTCTAGACAGTAGAACCAGAAATATTTGGTAAATAGCACTAATAACCTCCTATTTTTGTTATCTAATGCTGTGGGACAAATTACCCCAAAACCTACTGGCTTAAGGCAATAGACATTCATTTTCTTATTAGGTTTCTGAGGGTCATTAATCTGAGAGTGGCTTTGTTTCCTGATTCTGGGTCAAGGTGTCCCATGAAGATGCAGTCAAGGTGTTGGCCAAGGCTGCGGTCTCATCTGAAGGGCTGACTGGGGCTGAGGGATCCAAGATGGCTACCTCACAACCATTGGCTGGAGGCCTCGGTTCTTTACTGGCTATTGGCTGGAGGCCCGTTCCAGTCAGTTTTTTTCCACCATCACTTCATAAAAAGGACCTTCTCAGAGTCACCCATGACCTCTGTGTGCAAAATCCAATAGCCATTACTTAGTCTTTACATTGCTTGACCTATCAGCAGTATTTGACTTAATTGATTATGCTCTCCTTTTGGAAGTTTCCCGGACATTATAGCTGTGTAGTTTTTCTCCTACCTTTCTGGTTATTTTTTTCTCCTAACTTTCTATTAGAAAAATGAGAATCCTCATCTGCCCAACTTCTAAGTGTTGGTATGGCCTAAAGCTTCATGCTTAGACCTCTTCTCTTTTCTTCTGTAATCATTTTCTCAGTGATTTCATCCATTGGCATGGCTTTCGGCTATTGGCTGGGGGCCTCAGTTCTTCACCATGTGGACTTCTCTGAGTGTACTCACGATATGACAGCTGTTTATTCCCAAAGCTAGTGATCCGAGAGAGAGAGAGAGAACCAGCAGTGCCTTCTATGACCTAGTCTTTGAGGTCACACACCATTACATCAGCTTCACTTTATTCATGAAAAGCAAGTCACTAAGCCCAGCCCACACTGAATCAGAGGGCAATTAGGCTCCATCTGTTGAAGGGAGGTGAGTCAAAGAATCTGGGGTCATATCTTAAAACCATCATACCTTCACAGACTCCCCAGCAAACTGTTAGGATATCAGGACCTATTTGTAGGCCTGCAAGCCCATCTGGCCCTAGTCAGCCCAGCTTCTTTAATCGTGGCTGGGACCTCTCTCTTGGTCCCTGTCCTTCTCCAACGGGGAGGAGGGAGAAAGCAAGAGGGACAAAGAGAGAGAAAGGGGGAAGCATGTAAGCCCTTGAAGATTAACCTCTATTCTGGCTTAATCCACCTCCTCCCTGCCCCTGGCAGATTTGGCCTGTAGGAGTCAAGGCCTCTGATATGTCCTTTTGTGCAGGAGGTAAGCAAACAGCTGGGTTCTCTCAAGAGCTAAGTGGTTGCCTATAAGCTTTCTAGGGCCATGTTGCACTTTGTGCCACAGGAAAATGACAAAAGACTATGTATCCTATCCTTCTGAGTTTTGAGTTGGAACTTCAGGGGCAAGGGTCTACTGAATATCCTGACTCATGTAAACTCAACCAATCAGTGCCAGAGATGGACAGGGAGAAGCAGAAGCTCTGAGAAAAACCCAAACAGGAAGTCAGCATAGGGAACAATGAAGCTGGGTGTGAGATGGGCAAGGTTTGCCAGCCCCCATGGGTGGGAGGGCACTCAAATTCACCCTTTGACAGTCCACACAGCACCTGTCAGTGGTGGACTCTCAATTTAAAGGCAGCAGCAAGAATATTACATTTTAAAAATGATGTGCTGGTTATTTAGAAAAGTTGTCAGGACAATGGTCTCATACCAACTTCTATCTCCTTATTTCTAGAATTACTAGAGGTGGAGAGTGTTGGGTACCCTGGGATTTGGAACTAGTTAGAACCTAGAGCTGGAAGTTTCCTTTCTGGGCCCCTCAGATATTCTGAACATAGTGAGGAGGAAAAGGAGAGTTCTGTTCCCAGTGGGCAAGCAGGACACATAGGTGAAAAATTCATCAAGTTATACATTTAAGATGTGTATACTTTATTGTATGCATTACAGCTTAAAATAATATAAGAAGTTGTAATCAGGTTTCCTTTACATTCCAGCTCTTTCTGAACATTCAGAGATGTTTCCTTAACAATGAAGTATTGATCATTCCATGAAAAACAATACAAATTGTCACTTTGCCTCCTGGGCTTTAGAGTCTTTCCAGGAAGAAATAATTTTAGGGGGAAATGACATTTCGGTCATAAAACATCCCCCCAACCCTGAGAAGGCAATCCCTGCCCCCTCCCCTTGGTGTTGAGGTTTTGTGCAGCATTCAAATAGTTTCAACTTTCAAATGTCATTTTCTAAGCAAAGAGATCTTATTGTGGTCTAATTACCTTGGCTATTGCAAACAGGAAGCGAATAGCTAAGCTATTGAACTTGGGGGAGAAAAGAAAAGAAGAGGACAGCTTCCTAGCAATATTTTTAAAGTTTCAGAAAGATAGTTTTTCAATCTTCTCAGGGATATTAAATATGTTTAAAAATATGCCTAATTATGTATTTTTAACAAGAAACCAAAGAAAGAATGAATACAAGAAAATGTAGTTTCAATCTTTTGGATAAATAAAAATAAATTTGTATATGTAAGCTATAAATACCTTTCATATTTTAAAAATATCTAATTACATATTTGCTTAAGGAGCTTTTGGACTCCATGGTAAAAATAATGCACATCATACATTTTCCTCTGAAAGATATAAATATAAAACAAATATGAAATGCTGAATTCTTTTCTTGCATAATGAATATGGGCAATTGGATTCATTTTTTTTCCACTAACTTTTACGGTTTGTGTGAACAGTCTAGGCAAAGAAACTTTGTGAAAGAGATCCTAGTGATAGAAATTCCCAAGAAATGGGAGTTGCTTTTCTTTCTTTTGAGTGCTTTATGTAATAGCCATCTACCTGCCACTTCCACTTCTCTCCCAGAGAGCATTTCTTCTAAGGGGACGATGAACAGTGGATCCCTAACTGATTTCTCATTGTTCTTGTAAAATATATGTTACGCCTCCAACCCCAGAGAATGGGCCTCCATCAGAAGCATTTCCAAGTAGCTCTGCTGCCAGCTTCTATGATATCGGATACTACATGAAAACTAAGAAAGCAAGGAAGATAGACATGGAAACACCGGGAAACAAAATCTGTATATTTTATTTCAAAGGGAAACTCTTCATTAATGTCTCTCCCTGGCTCTTGTGAGACACACTGAACATAGGCATACTTTTAATCAAGTAAATTAAACTTGCTTGAAAGCAAGAAGAAGCAGTTGAATTGCATATGGCTGGAGAGATCAGCTTAGATGAGTAAAAATACACTAGGTTCCCTGAAACAGAACACTAGACAGGAGATAATTAACAGCACCCCTACCGTTTTAAAGAAACATTCTGCAAACAGACAGAGCCCTTTATTGACAGATTAGGAGTAAATGAATGAATTTTCAAAGGGTCACCCAGGCGTAGACTCCCAATTGCATTCGTCCAGAGGATACGGCCTTGAAAGTGGCTTTGGCTAGTTTCATGTCCCCCTTGAAGAACATTTATGTGTTTAGTAAAACATAATGATTACTATTAAAATTTATTTAAAAGTATTAAAAATATCACCAGCTCATTGATAATGCAGTTCCCACCTTTCTGTCAAAGGCATGTATTTCTTAGCTCTGTTTCCCCAGTTCACCATCTTAGATGCTATAGGAGTAGGATTGCTGTTTAGTTTAGGCTTATTCTTTAATAGTCACATGTAACTGATCCAATAGATGGAACACGAATTAAGGCATGGACACACACTTTTTTTTTTGTCTGTTGTGATTTGGTTAAAAAAAAAAAAAAAGCTTTGTTCATACAACTGTCTTAGATACTCAGAGTCAAAAATGGGAATTTTATTGGATGTGGGAAGCCACCTATTCTGCAGGCAAATCACTGTCTTCATGGCATCCCATGTCTCTCAGAGCATGGTCTGGCCCAGCAGCACCAGCTCCTTCTGGGACATGGTTAGAAAGTCCAGTTGCTGAATGAGAGTCTACATCTCCCCAAGATCCCAAGGGATGTAATAAGTGCATGGACTGAATACCTACCTGCCCTGTTCAGGCCCCTGTTGGAGGGACCCAAAGGTGCACAAGGGCTTGTCCCTGCTGACAAGGACCTTATATTTTATTAGATCAACAAAGATGAGATGTTATTTTCAAAAAAGCTATACTGGCCTTTGTATCTTACGAACACAGATCCTTGCAACCAAAGTCTGCAGTTGCCTTAAGGATCTCCCCTGTTTCTCTGCAACAAGGAGCCATCCTGTTCTCCTTTCTCCAGTGATGAAAGGATGGTTCCACATCCTTGACCCGAAGGAAAGACAAATTCCCAGGCCTTTTCAACACAGCCTTGACCTGTGTTTCCGAAACGTTCCTTCTTGAATTCTTGGGGACTTCCTTTTCTGGGATGGCTGGATTAGCCAAGGTGTAAAGATAAAAGAAATCAGGCAAGATTTTTTTTCTGGAAAGTAAATGTTTTGAAGCAGAGGTGGAAATGTGGCGTATCACTGGCTGCCGAGGGAAGCCATCCACAGATGCCTACATGAGTGGATCTCAGGCCAGATGTTTGCTGTTCCCACGGAGATGCGGCCACATTCTTGTCGAGTAATAGCTCCAGGAGGGCAGGAAAGGACAACAAGGGTAGATTGCAAGTCTCCGGCCTCCCTGCACCCTTATCCCTTTCTCTTCTAGTTTCCTTGAGGGAGGGGAAGAATCTTCTGTGGTCCTTACAAATATTGTCCTTCCATACTAATAAAGAGCGTCTGCTGCCATTTGTATCCAGGCACCTGTGAGGTCAGTGCTCTGATGAAGGTCAAGGGGTCTGATAAACCTGGGCCAAGGGGAGCCAGGAGGCAGCTTTTTGGGGCGGGGTGGCCTTCCGCAGGCAGGGGTGTGACCGGGTCCTCCGGAGCCCTGCTCCACCGTGGGCCTGTGGAGGACGCCTGGGATAACGTGTTCCAGGTGTTCAGCTTCAAAACAAAGAGGCTTTTCTCTGTTGCCTGAGAATGAAGAGTTCTCACTAGTTGCATAAGGTTTTTCCGAGATGGTAATATTTGGTTACAGTAAGATCTGTTATTTCACAGGAAACCCATCAGAGGTGCCCGTAATTTGATTCATATAGTAACTGGGAAAACTCAAAGCAGGGGGTGGGGATAGGGGGGTGGAGATAGGGGGATGGGGATGGAGACCCCAGCTAGTTCATGCTGCAGCAGCAAGAGCCAGTTTCCCAGGGGTCAGTGTTCAGCTCTCTGAGCAGAAGTTCAGAAGGAGAAGCTGCCTGGTCCCTGACACCTCCCAAGGTCAGGCTCAGCCCGGGATGCTTTGCTGGCATTACCAAAGTATAGTTATAGACCAAACAGTTTCCATGCTCTACTTATTCCACCTGATTTCATCTTTCTAGAGATTGCTAATGTGTAACTCTGAAGCCTGGACAAAGAACATTATGTCACAGAACTAGATTCAATATTTAAGTGTCCAAGGTCAATTGCTACAAATTTCTTGGGGGGTGTTATAGTATTTGGTACCTGAAGAAAATAATTTTATAAAGTATCCATGGTGAAGGAACACCTATAGGTTTTCCTAAACATCTCATACTAATTCATATCTTTCCAGGAATTTTTATTTATATTACTACTGTATCAATTAACTAAATATACATGTTAATATAAATTACTGAAGGGATAGCAATGAACATGATTGCAAATTAATATAATTGACTATGCAGGTTATGTTGTGCGTGAACGGCTTAAAATCTAATTTATTGGCATAGATTTTTTTGTTGTTGGCATAGATTTTATTTAGGATTAAGAGCCTTCAGAAACACGTGAATGTCACATGAGAGTGATTAGATGAGGTTTTTTATCAGCACCCAGATCTGATGAGGTATTCATGTAAGCACTCTTGAAGAGCTGGTTCTTGCTGACCAGGGTGAGGAGGCGAAACATGGAAGGAGCGAGAAACTTTTGAGGGCAGGCTCTACGAGCCATCAGCTTTGCTCTTACCCCCAGTTTCAGGAGATGCTCCTGGTCAATTTTTCAGAGGCAGAATTGGGACAACATCCTGGGAGCTTTAAAATATCTGGATGCCAAGTATTTTGATGAGGTAACAATTTTAGCTATTATGTCATTGTTTCCCATTCCTGGAGTCCATTTGTTTTGGGATCAGGGCTGCTGAGCGGTGCATCTTCTGGGGACTGGAAGTCACAGCCTTGGGGGTCTAGGAGGAGGCGTGGTTGGGGAGGTGGCATGAGGCAGTGCTTGGGAGCAAGATGGAAAGCACGGACATGGGGACTTTGCACTATGGATGGATTTCAGATCCATACCTGCTCACTCCCCTCACTGCCCCGGCAGGTTGAAAAGACTGTCAACTAGAAATGTCTGCCTGATGACTGCTGAGATGGTATTGGACCGGCCTTCCCAGATTACTCGAGCTTGGGGCATTGCCTGGTTGCTAGAAATAAAGTGGAAGTACTCATTAAAACCGTCACATCCCGCCCTGGCTCCAGCTCCCTTCCCTAGCTTTGGAATATATTTTGCCTTCCCATCACTGGAGTTGTGAAGCACTAAACTCAAATCTGTGGGGAGCCTAATGCTTCCTGTCCCACTTTATTCAACAAAGTTCTGATCATTTTGGTCCCCGACTTTCATTTGTAACATGTATCGAATACACAAATCACCTTTTTGCTGTGTGATCATCGATCAATATTATTAAATTATTATTAATAATAATTAAATTATTGAACTTGTTAGACATTTAAAATGACTAGACATTTAAAATATTTAGATCATCTAAATTTTTTTTCAAAGTTATCAAGACCATTCAAAGGATAGATAAGCTCTTTATGGAAATGTTTCTAACACTACACTTTAAATAGCTTTAAACTCTTAAATATATTCATCTGTTTCGTCTTTTTTTTTTTTAAGCATATGTTTGTTTGTTTATTTATTTGTTTTAAAATTTATTTATTCCCCCACCGCCCCTTGTTGTTTTGCTCTTGCTCTCTGCTCTCTGTGTCCATTCGCTGTGTGCTCTCTGTGTCTGCTTGTCTTCTCTTCTCATTTTCTCTTTAGGAGGCTCTGGGAACCAATCCTGGGACCTCTGATGTAGGAGAGGGGCGCTCAGTCGCTTGAGCCGCCTCAGCTCCCTGGTTTGTTGTGTCTCTCACTATCTCTCCTCATTGTCTTTCTTTTTTGTTGTTATTGTGCCAGCTCTCCACATGGGCCAGCTTGCCTTCACCAGGAGGCCCTGGGAATCTCCCATATGGTAGACGGGATCCCAATTGCTTGAGCCATATCCATTTCCTTGCTTCATCTTTAAAATGAAAGAAGTTGAACTTTAGGATATCTCAGTTTCCTCTCACCCTAAAATGATAAGTTAGTGGTTGTGTGTCTCTGTTGAGCCAGCACATT
This sequence comes from Tolypeutes matacus, assembly GCA_026826555.1. Lineage (NCBI taxonomy): Eukaryota > Metazoa > Chordata > Mammalia > Cingulata > Chlamyphoridae > Tolypeutes > Tolypeutes matacus. The sequence goes on along the minus strand of JAKSZT010054540.1, from coordinate 15,479,078 downwards.
CCAAAATAATTACAGCCAGATCTATTTTTTTTCCCTCCAACTTTATTTATGAACAATTTTAAACATACAGGAAAGGTGAGAGTAGTGTAAAGAATAAGTGTGTGCTCACCACCAAGACTCAACTATTAATGAACACTTTCCATATCTGCTTTATCTCTGCATGGGTGTGTTTTCTTGCCAAACCATTTGGAAACAAGTTGCAGATACCGTGATCTTTCACTCCTAAAGACCTCAACGTGCATTCCCTAGAAATAAGGACATTCTTCTACGTGATACCGCATAGTCACCACACGTAAGAAAACTAACAATACTGTATTATCATCAAACTATAATAGCTGCAATACTATAATATCATCTAAGAAGATACGTAACATCTCCTCAGTCTCTTTTAATCTAAAGCAGCCATCCTGCTCCCCACTGCCACTCCCCACCCCCAACTCTTTTCCCCAAGGCCTTGGATTTTTAAAAATTTTTATTTTAACAGGGGAGGTGAGACCAGTTACCTTGTAGAATGTCTGGCTGTTTCCTCATGGTGTCCTCGATTTAGATTCAGGTTAAATGTCACTGGTATGGAAACTTGGAGGTGCCTGAGAGGCTGAGCTGGAATGTGGTCCCCCAAAGAAATAGTGTGTACGAAGCTCAGCTCCCCCACTGACTCTGGGTGGCTATGTTCCTCCCTGTGCCTCAGTTTCCTCATCTGGGGAGAGCAGCAAAGGATTGATACATGAACACCTATAGGGTGCCTTAATCATCAGATGTGGGCTCCTTTCAAACATGTCTGTTAGGAGGTCCAGGTATACACACAGTAGGTTTCATCAGACCCCTGTGTCGAATGGATGTTGCATGCTGGTTCTGTATATTTGGCAAGGAGGCAATGTGAGCAACCCTGGGGACACTGAGGTCATTTGTGAGACACACCTTTCTCTCCATCACATGCAGACTTCAGACCCACGTGCATGCTGCATGGGCAGCACAGTTGCAAATTGCAAATACTCATCACCCAGTTGCATCACCTAGAAACATGCAGGTAAATATGATACCAAGAGCCTGTTGAATGCCGTTAATTATGTTTCATTACCCCTATCTGCCTGCTGCTGGGTTTGCTGTACTTTTTTCTTGAATGGCAATAAGAATGCTTTTTATTTCAAAATGACAGCCGGGGAAAGAATCAGGTTGCTAATTTCCCTGAGACAAATGCGGGCCTCCTGACAGTCAGAGGCTGGAAACCAAGAGTCATTTTTCTTACGAGATTCGACTTGAAAGTCATTCTTTAAATGACTTGGGTCTGTACTAGTGAGTTCCAAAGTTCTAATTAAAAACAGAAGGCAGGACTGGAAGAGGAAGGAGAAAAAGCTCCAAGTGGAGAGGGGTCCAAGGATACATTTCTTGTTGGAACTCACAGCTGTCTGCAGCTCCTTTTTAAAGGCTTTTTAACACTCGGATTCCAGTGGCCAGAAATCACTGTGGGCGGATTTCTCTTTCGGAGATAGTGGGAAGCAGTGTCCCACTCACTTGGGGGCTTTTGCCTGAGAAGGAAAAAGGGCATGAGCCTCCTGTGTGCTCTGGGCTTCCCAAGAAGGAGGTCCCGGTTGTTTGTCCATTGTGTTTTGTTACAAAACAGGCAAATGAGTCTCAGAGTTTTCTTGTGTTAAATAAAGGATGAAGGTGAAGTGTCTTCTTTCCCTCCTCCCCTTAGTCTTTCTGAGCTAGGAAATTCTGTAACTAGAATCACATCTAAATTCAGTGTTATTTTTTGATGGTTTATTGTTTTCCGCTTTCATCATATTTAGAAAATTCATAAGATGTTGACTAGCGAATGATCAGGCAAATCAGTTAATGTTATTTGGGAGATTGGTCCATTTGGGTTGGCAAGATTACGATACAAAAGGTATTCCTGGTGGTGGCGCTGTAATGGGTCCTATAACTTTGAAAATGTAATTTGGTGGTATGTATCGGGAACCATAAAATGTTCCATTCTGCTTGATTAATGTCTGCCTTGGGAATTTATCCTACAATATCATAAGAAAGAAACAGTTTGAGGAAAGGTGTTCATTAGAGTGTATTATATAATAGTGGCAATGCAGAAAATAATCTAAATGCTAATAGATCAAATTGATAGACAAATTAATAGATCAATTGATACAGCAAGGAAACATCAAGTAAATACTAGTAAGGGGGAGAATATTCATGACATAACATTTTTGAAAGAGAAGACAATAAAATTCTATATACATTACAGCTGTGTAGTTACATGTAAAAGAGCTTTCAAAAATAGAAAATAGTTAAGGAATAATAGTGATATGGGTACAGATTTTATTTTTTTATATTCTTTACTCTTTTTTGCTTTAAAAGAAAAACTTTTTTTTTTTTTAATTACAAAGATTTGTCCCAGGTTAGTTCACAATCCTGTTTTATTTAGGAGGTTACTTAGCTTTGCTAAATCCCCAGCAACAAGAGCATAAAAACAAAAACAAACAAAGAATCAGGACAGTGTCACTGACTAGAAAAGAATGGGTGTATTTTTCCAATACCTGGGTTCCCTCAAAGTGAGCATAGACAAGCAGAAAGCGTGCCAGTTTTGTGCCAGCCGGTGCTGAATCCCATGCTTAACAAGGACCTTTCTCTGTTGTGTGTCCTGCTTGACCTTATGCTTCGTGTTCCTCATCTATGGAATGGGCATAGGCAGTAGCCATGGGCCAGCCAGAGGCAGGCCCTTAACACAGAACAGGTTTTATTTTAGAGGGATCAAAGACGTTTCTTTTTTCTCCTTTATTCCTTTTGAAAACTATATTTAATTTGTCAAGAAAATTAAACGAAGCCTGGGTAACTTGTAAAGCCTAATAGTGACCACTCAACAACATGGTAAATGTCCTTCTCCACCCCATCCCCTTTTCCTTTTTAAACTAAGTTTAGAATTACACATGTACATATGCTTCAGTTATTAAGGAAAACATTGTTAAGCATTCTGAAGTGTCAGTTCCTGAAACCGAGAGGCTATATGAAAAGAGAGAAGCTATTTCTGAGGGAGTCATGAAGTGAAAGTAAATGACTTCTAAGTTGGAAAAGATAACGTTTTGTTGCTGATGCTTTGGGTTCAGAATTATCATAGGTAAATAAATAGTTATTCCAAGTGGGGTCTTGAACTGAATCTGATCGATTCCAGAGGCCCCAAACCAGAGGAACGTCCTGTTGGTGCTGTGGACCGCTTACCACACAAGTGTCCACTGAAGTCAAGAGACCGACCCTTAGAAAACACATAGCTCTCACATGAGCAAGGAATGTCATCCTGTGAAGAAGCTCCTCAGAGATGGACGTTCTTCTCCAGAGATTTGGCCAGGGCTGAATCTTAACTGGAGGTGATGAAAAGAAAGAAGCTCTTTCCGAGTGTGGCTATTTTATAAAAGTTAAGTAAATGGCTTCCAAGTTGAAAAATATATCATTTTGTGGTTCAGAGCTGGTGGCACATTCTTTTTTTTTTTTTTACCGGGAGGTCCTGGGGATCGAACCCGGGTCCCTCCATATGGGAGACGGAGGCCCAACCAGTTGAGCCACAGCCGACCCCCGGCACATTCTTTTGACTTTCCTCAAGGGGTGACAAATCTTTGTTCTTTGAGGGTGCGTTTCATGTTTGAAAACCATGCTAAATCTTCAGATCAGGTGAAAAATTAATCGTTGTGGGTAATACCACTTTTTGTGAAAAAACAAACAAACTTGGCAACGTGAGAAAAATAATCAGACCTCTCTTTGGTGAGTTTTACAGGCTAGCAATTCCAAGAATATAGCAAAACTGCATCATAGGAGAAGGCATCCAGCCTCCCAAGGAAGCAGCTTCGAAAGGGAACATTGACTTGAATATGCAAGTTTGGATTCTGCTATTTGGGGATTAGTTGGTTTTATTCTTTGTGCCTTATACTATTCCAACACAGCTGCCTTTCGAAAAAGACAACCCCCTCCCCGCCCCCGGCATCAACTTCATATCGATCCTAGGTCATGGCATTTCCTCTCAGACTGATCTGTATGCCTTGTAGCTGCTTCCAGGTTCAAGAAGCATTTCTAACAATATATAAAGTTTATCCAAATGACAAATTCTATAAATTGTTAATGTCCTTCAACCAGAGATTATAGTATAGAAATTATTGGAATTATTATCTACTTTCCCTGAAAAGAATTCCCTGGGCTATTGGGGGTCAGGGACATTTTCTACTACTCACATCAAGATTCCTTTGGATTCAACCAAAAAATAAAATCTTTTTTTTTTTTTTTTTTTTAAATTTTTACTTCTCTGTCCAGTCATTAACTTAAAAAAGTTTCATCTTTCTTTTTATTATATGGTCAAATATCTCTTTCCAGAAAGATGGGTAAAGCTCAGGGGTCAAAAAGGATTGTTAACTAACACTAAGAGGCCACTACTTTCCTCTAAGAGGATATACTCAAACTTTTAACATCTGTTGCCGATTGCATGTGTATGTATTTTGGAGAATGTGTGCAAGTTTCCATCTTGGCTAAGATATTTAGGTACAATGTTTATGTCAACTGAGGAAAGCGGTGAGTTCTCAACAGCACAGGCCAAGCTGCAATTGTTCCTGAAAGTGCAAGGATTGATAGTGAGAAGGGAAAGAGGCTCACATCGTAAATAAAGTCAGAAACAAAGAACTTAGTCAAAATATCTGGAAAGTATCTGTGCTTGGATGTGAAATGACTCCGTTCAGAATTAAACAAACCCAGCAGGAGAAAGCCTTTCCAGCCTGCAGAGGGTTTAGGGGCCTCCTTCTCTGATTTGTGTCTGCTGCTGATTACCTGGTTTTGAAGGTAAAAGCAAAATGCCATGCTCACGCCTCTGAGGATAGTCTTAACCCCCTTCACAGAAACCCTAGGACCAAATCCAACGGGGCTCTGGGGCCCAAGAGTTTCACTTTTTGCTTTATCTTCGCCGTCCATCTGGCCTGTCAAGCCTGTCGCATACCTGCAGCCTACAACCTGGAAATCAGGGACTTTGAAGTTCTAAAGGACGTTTTATCTCGGGTAATTTTCACCAGTTCTTACATTGTTGTGTAGGATACTCAGAGAATGAGTGATGGCTTTGTCTGCTAAGATCAGAGCAATTTGCAAGCTTTACCAAGGGACAAGGTCGAATAAAGGGACTTTTGAGATGAAATCTGTCAGCACCGGGGAACTGGCATGACATCAAGCTGTATGATTATGACAGCTTAAGCATCGCTGGGCAGAGAGAAAGGCTGTGGGCATGTGGAAATTCCTCCTAGTGAGAGCAGGAAAACTTTCAGCTTATAACTGCCTTAATGCTAGATTTAAAAAAAAAAAATTTTTTTTTTTTTAAGTAATTCTTAACCAGGATGGACAAAAAATTCTTATACGTTGGATGGACAAAAAAAGTCAAGCTGTGCAATGAAAACCAAGACTTCCCATCCAAAATTCCCTGTTGAGTCCCCCTCTCCAGAAGGGTCCTTGCTACCAGATTCAGGTGGACACAAATATTCCAGGAGTTCACAAAACACTGTCCTCCCCCACCTTCTACAGGAGCAGGAGGCAGCAGGCTACACACAAGCCTTCTGGCTTTGTTCACTCAACTGTGTATTTTGTAGGTCATTCATTCACTCTAATCATGGCTCAGTTTTACTGTGTTCCTACTCCATGCAAGAAACCATGCTCCATGCTTGTACATCCATCCATGCTTGTACATACATACATATATATGTAAATATATTTATTTAGACTGTACCGGAGATTGAAGCCTGGATCTCGTACATGGAAAGCAGGCACTCAAACCACTGAGATCTATCTGCTCCCCCATATATTTTTAATTCTCTTAACAATCACATAAGGTGGGTCCATTTTAGAGATGTGGAAATAAAAACATGAAGGAGGAAAGGCTTGCTCAAAGGGAAGATGCCAACCCAGGATTCTGACCCCAGGGACTCTGGGTGATCATTACCAATGCTGATAGCCTTATTAAAAAATAATTATTACATAATACCTAATACATACAGTAGAATACATAGGGTGTCTGTCATTGTTAACCCAGTCATAAAACCTAGACCTCTGACCCCACCATCCCAGCTCAGAACCAAACCATGCCCAATTCATAGCAGTTCCTGTAGACTCTCTTGCTTTATGAAAATAATTTTTATCCGTATATAATAATCTCTAAACAATATTTTCTTTCATTTTGCTTTTTTTTTCCTTTATAAAAATTATGTTGTATTCCCTCATTCATTTTCACTGTTATATTGCTTTCCATTGTCTGTATGTACCACAATTTACTTAACCAGTCTCCTAAACTCATGGCCATTTTGATTATTTGGGTCATTTGGCTGTTAGAAGCATTGTTACACTGAACCCTTTTCTCATACTGTCTTTGCACACCTCTGTTAGTCTCCTGATGGATAAAATCCTAGGTCAACTGGGTCAAACCATTGATAGTGCAAAATTTCCCTCCCACAAAGGTGCACCAATCAAACCTTTCACAGTTGTCAAATGAAATCCTGCTTCATCAAATAGTGTGCAAAACCAAACTTTTCTTTTTCATTGCCAATTTGAAAGATAAACCTTTTATTCTTTTACATTAGATCAAATTTATTATTAGTTTCAGCAAAACTTGAATTCTTTTTTCTGTGAAAATCACTTATTTTCCCTCTGTTTGTCTTCTCTTGTTGAATCTCAATAGATCATATTGTTTTATAGAAATCAGCCCTTTCTCTAGCGTGTCTGTGACAAATACCACCCCCACCCCGGTTGTAATTTATTTCTGAAATCTGATAGTTTTTTCTAAACAGAAATCACTGATTTTTATATGAGTGGATTTTGGGTCTTGTGTAGAAAGTCCTTTTGAAAACACTAAAAGAGGATTTTCTTTTAAAAAGTTTCAAAGTTTTCTTCTAGTATTTTGTCAGTGCCATCTTTTGTGTACGTTTGAATCTTTCATCCATCCATTAGTTTTTGGTTAAGTGGAATGAGATGAGAACATCCACATTATATTTTGCAGGTTGCTAACCTGATGCCCCAACTCATTTTTGATTAATCTTCCCCTTTGCTTTGATGTGAAAAATATTGTTTTATCACACACTAAAGTCCCATATGCATTTGGCTTGTTTCTATACTCACTACATGGTTCTACTGATCTCTGTTGATTTGTCTACTAAAACCAAACAAGATCTTTACGGTACTTTAATATGTCATAGGGCTGATCTTCTCTTATTGAATTTTTACAACTTTTCTGTAGATGATTTAAATGTTTGTTTTTCCCATGTGAACTTAGCATTAACTTGTATTGTTTTAAACAAGGGAGATCTGTTGGTATTTCTACTGAGATCACATTACTTTAGAGAAAATTACCATCTGTAACATTTAGTTTTTCTACCCAATAGTAAAGTAGATTTTCCCATTTTATGGTCTTTGCTTATATCCTTTGGTATCCATTTTTTAAAAACTCTTTTCTTCCATTACATTTTCTAATGAGTTTTTGCTTGCACACAAGAAAGCTATGGATTTTTGTATAATTCTGTAAGTAGCATCTTACTAAATTCCCTTATAATAGTTTTCAGTTGATTTTTATGTGTGTGTGAATGTGTGTGTGTTTGAGGCATACACTTTTATCATATGTAAATAATGAAACATTTACTTTCTTCCCAATTTTATGCATTTTGTTCCTCTTGCCTAATTACATTAGCTAATAATTCCAGCATAATTTGAAATAATTATGGTAATTGTGAGCATCTTTGCCTTTTTCCTGATTTAAGTAGAAGTATTTCCAGCAAAATGCTAGTGTATGTGTAAAATCATGTTAAGAGATAACCTGTTTCTGTTTTTTTAAAAGGTATTAAATAATTAATTATGTTGAACTTAATAAATACCTTTTCTTTATATTTATGGAAAATATAATTTAGTTTTTCTCCTTTAACTTACTCTCTGTTAAACTAATAGATCTTCTAAATTGGAACATTCTCACATCCTGGGTTGAACTCCAGTTAGCTGTGGTATATTTTTCTTTTACAGCATGGCTGGATTAATTGGACCTTTTGGAACTATATTTATGAGTTAGATTGATCTATATTTTTTCTTTGGGGAGGCCTTGTCAAATTTTGTTATCAATCTATGACTCTTTACTCCATAAAAATAATTTGTTAAAGGCAATGTGGTATCCTGGATTGGATCCTGGAACAGAAAAGGACATTATGGAAATCACTGGTGAAATCTGAATAAAGTCTAGAGCTTAGTTAATAGTTTTGTACCAATGTTAATTCCTTGTTTTGACAAATGTACTCTGGTGATATAAGATGTTAACATTAGGGGACGCTAAGAGAAGGATATATTGGAACATTCTCCACTATCTTTGCAATTCTTTTGTAAATCTAAAAGTATTCAAAAAATTTTAAAAATTAATAAAAATAGGTAAGATGTTATGCATGTTTCTTTTGTAGTTTCACAACTTTTGCTATACACTTATTGTTTATGTATGTCCATGATTGGATGACATACTTCACTAAATTGTTTAAAAAATAACTTGGAAATTTTCCTTCCTTCTTTATGATCCTTAGCAGAACATTGAAGGTATCTGTACTTTGGATGGTTGATACAATTCATCTACAAAACCAATAGGGCTGAGTGCTTTCTGGAAAGTAACTTTTTGATAATTAAAAAAATTTTTATTATACAATTGGTTTTATTTCTATTTCTACCTCTTCTGGTGCCATTTTCAGGAATTTATATTTTCTTAGAAAATCATTGAGGTTTTCATATTTATTTTGATAAAGTTGAGTGGAGTCATCATTCATTATTTAAAAATTTTCCTTTATAACCGAGAATTTTCTTATTTCCATATTTTTTCCTTCTTTTTGTGATTTTATTCCTCTTTCTTCCTTGATTAAGTTAGTTAAGGTTTATTACGTTTACTGTTCTTTTTTGGGAAAAAAAAAAAAAAACTATTCTCCTTATTTGGCAGTTACACAATTTTTCTGTTTTCTCCTTTTATCTTGACTACTCTCTTCCTCAGATTTATTTTACTGCTTTCTCTCTAATTTCTTGAGTTGAGTGCATATATGATTAATTTAATATGTAAGGCTATGAACTTTCCTCAGAGTATTGCTTTAGCTATATCACATAGTTCCATATACATATTTTTTTTTCTATTTTATTTTGCAATATTCTGTAGTTCTGTTTTCTATTTCATTTGGGGCCTGAGCTTTGTTTAAGAGAAAGATTTTAAAATTTCAGGACTCTTTTGCTTTTATAAACAACTCCTACTAGAATGATTATGTATTTTTTGTGAGAAACAGTCCTTATAGGTGAGTAAGCCATTGTTAATTTTTTTCTCTATGAATATCCTAAGTAGAGCATGAATATCCATGCTAAATCAAAAGCAGATATAGCAAAACTCTTTATTTTCAGTTATGCCATATATAACTGAAATATAAATATATAATATATACTTTGAGAAGCTGAAATTCCTTTTTCAGGCTTATTTTTTATTTTACTTTCATAATTTACATGGGGGTAGGTTAGGCTTTCAGTTAAATGAAAGGAAGCACATATTTAGATCATGTCATTTGGAGAGGTTGTATAGGTTAGAAGTTTAAGTTCAATGAAGATTTAGGGGAGGGAATGTGTAATGACAGAGACATACAGGTGATAAGGGGAAGAAAAGAGTGATTCAGTAGGCTCTTAAATCTGTGAATTGCATAGCTGAAGAAGCCAAGCATTCCCCCCAACCCCCACCCCTACCAACCAGTCCCCACTGCTACCCTTGGAGTCTCTGTCATAAGTAACATGTGCCCTTTGGTAGAATGCTGAAGGGCATCACTTCAGTCATTAAGTGGGAAGCCAGCATTTTCAGCCCCAGTTTCCAGCTAGAGAAATTGAGAATCTAGCCAACAACCTCAGAAAAGACGAGTATGGCCTTCCATGGGGCACCCACAGACAGACAGTGTCACCCAGTCCTTTGACCTTCAGAGAGGGCACACTCTAACCCTTGTCTTTTCTGCAGCAGTCAAGAGCCATCCCAACAGTTCTACTATCTAGACGCCTTACTCCTCTGCCAAGTGTCTCAAAGGTAAGGTGTTGCCCCAAGTCATTCAGAAACGTGGCTTATAGAACCCATCTTGGGTTTTATGCACATTCTCATGCAACCTATAAAACTGTGACTACAGCTCTGCATGCTTCCTGAGTAATGGCTTTTGAATCCCTCCACCCCACTATCTTCCCACAATGACTCAATCTGAATAAAATGATATAATTCTCAAGGGATTCATTTGGTTCCATTGCCCATACCACTTGCCATTTTCCACCCCATTCTAATCTGGTGGGTCTCTTCTAGTTGTTTCACTTGGCTGATTTCTTTCTACATCTTCCGTGCCAGCCCTTGGGTATGCATTCTTTCTCAAGACACATCACCAAAGCAGATTACTGTAGTGGAGCTTCCCCTAACCCCTGGGTATTTATTTTATTTAGGTATAAGGAAAACTGATAAATGTGTTTTGTATTACATGCTATCAACTATGGCGGGCCGCCATTGCACCAGGCAGAGGGTTGTTTTCCATTAAGACTTCTAAATTGCCTTGGGAGCCAGGAGCTGTTGGTGTTCCTGCCAGCATTTGGTGGAGGGAATGGCCTGGGTCCCCCTCAGTCAAGTCAGCTCAAAATGTAGGGGTAGAGCACATTGCCTCCTGTTTCTCCTCCTTATACTTAACCCTGTAATGTCTTTTTTCCCTCTCTCTCTTTTCCTTGCTTCTTTTCTTTAGAGCAAACACAGTTGTACATGAATTTCAGGCCATCTAGCTCATGTTCCTTATACATTCCATCAATACTTAACTTTAGTGTGAAATGGTAATACTAATAACATTTTATAGTAATAACTATTATTTTACAATTATTGGCCAAAAGAAAGCAGATGTTCTAATGCTTAAGGGTTTGTAATTAATTGTAATTAAATTCAGATTATATATGGGTTTGTTTGTATATGTGTATGTGTGTGTGTGTATGTGTGGAAGAGAGAGAGGGAAAGAGCAGGAATTTAGAGTTGGCACTTATTAGGTCAGTCATCAGCACACGAGACAATACACCATTTCCCAATTTGAACGGTTTCAAGGTATCAAAAAAAAATAATAACAACAATAATTCTAGTTAAATTTTGCTGAATCTTCACAGTATACTGTCAAGGCACCCTTTGCCAAATGCTTTACATATGTTATGTCAATTAGACCTCACAATAATTATATAAGAGAGGAATCTTTATTCCCATTTCACACATGAGGAAGCTGAGGCTCAAGAGTGATTAATTCATGTAAGCCCAGGTCATATAATGAATGGTGGGCATAATTCCTCAAGGAGATCATGGCTATCCTTACTAAAGCTTTTCTACAGCTGCCTAAGGGTCTTTTCCCCAAAAGTGGCAATATTACCCTTTTTAGAGACAGGTAAAGAGTTTGCGGATTCAGTAGGGAATCAGGCAAAGTTTGGAGCAGGAGATACAGAACTCTTGCTACCTAACTATCCTTCCACTCTTCAAAGAAGGCTCTCCTGTCCACTCTGATATATTTTTAGAAAATCAAATTGATATAATTATATGATTTTGAACTATATTTTCTTATTATGAATGCTAATTTTTATAACCTTTTTCTATTTTGTCTCATTGAAACATGAATTCTTTTATTCCCCACACTTATAAAGTGGGATCTCAGTATTAGAGTGTGACATTATTTTTCTAAAAGTGAGATTTCATTTTGTAGAGAATTTACATTTTAAACTGTCTAGTTTACTCAAGGGTCATTATTTACTGAATACACAGTAAATCAAAGCTATGAAATGCTTACTACAGAGTTGTCAAGCGATAACTATTTTTCTTGGTTGTCTTGCAATGCAGGCTCTGGACATCAGCGTTTCACTTTTTACCTTAGGATTATCACCTTGCAATTAATGTCGGGATGTAATGTCATTTAAATCCATATGTCAGAATTTTCCTTAGAAGCTCAACCTGCCTAGTCTTCTGCTCGCCAAGCCTGGCTGTGCATAGAAGCAAGTTTGGGGACCTCTGTTTGTGAAATCCCGGTCGTAACTACTTTTATTTCAAAGGATCATTATGGAAAATGATCTTATATAACATAGACAATTCAGAGACATTTTTAGTCTTCAACACGAGCAATAGTAGGTTCAAAATAGTATTTTCTGTGGCTGAAAATCTCAGGAGACAGTGATCTGGGACAAGAAGGTGGCACAAATAATTATTTTAATTGAGAGCCCGGGCACTCAGCTCATGCGGGGGATGAAAGCTTTCCTCTGTGGCTGGTTCTCTGGTGAACGCTGGAGGGCAGTTGTATGGCGACCCATGCCACAGCTTCTGGGAGGAGTGCAGTCTGAAATCCTCCAGTTTAATTGCCTGGGTTGCCCTATAATTTAAGGTGCTGAGTGTGATATAAAAGGGTCATTAAATCAGGACATTAACCATGTCAGAAAGAAAATGAGTTCCTTTGTTGGATGGGTTTCTGTGGTCCTGAAATCACCAGGGTAAATCATTCACATGACTACAGCTCTGAAGAGGGATCCGTGCAGCCTAAGACTAGTAGGCGTGTGTTTCACACACATCCCACTGGTGCACACATGTCTGTGTGCGCTCACAAACATGTTATATACCACCATGCAGGAGGACCATTTTGAACTTCTGTTAAGGTCAGTTTATTTTAATATGAGCTAATCTGACCACTGATGGGAGCGAGCCAAGGGACCAACCTTGTTTCTGTAGAAAGACAAAGTAGTTTCTTCTCCCAAAGGGTTTTGAAAGGGGCCACCTCAAAACCAACAATTGCTATTCTTTAGTGGCTGTAATTTAGTGTTGCAAACTTTATCTTGTGATTTCAGAATTTAATTTCAGATGAGGATCTTAATCAAGAATTTGGCTTCATTTTGCAGTTTTTTTTCTATGAGTGTGTGGGTTTTTAAACCAATGCTTATTTACTTATTTTTCCATGAACCACATGCCAGGCACTGGGCTAGGCCATCTTACATATTTTTCTTGTTTTAGATAAGAAAAATGATCTTCAGTGGGGGAAAAAAAAACTGATACAAAGAGAGGGTAAAAACAATAATGTTCATATCGGCCAAGAGTGGGAACAATTGGCCATCCATAAATTTAAAAAAAGGAAAAAGAAAAGCAAAACCAAAAAAACTTTGACCTAAGTCTCACACTTTATTAAAAAAAATAACTCAAAATAGACCATGTTAGACTATAAAAAGCTTAGGAGAAAATTTTCATGGCCTTGAGTTAAGCATACCTTTCTTAGCTATGGCATCAAAAGCACAATCAAGAAAAAAAAAATCATAAATTGGGTTTCATTAAAATAAAAAACTTTTGCTCTACAAAAGACACTCTTAAGAGAATGAAATGACAAACTATAGACAGGGAGAAAATATGTGTAAATCATATATTACATAAAGGACTTATATCTAGATTATATAAAGAGCTCTCAAAACTCAACAGTAAGAAAAAAAAAAAACCAATTTAAAAAGTGAGCAGAATATTTGAACAGATACTTGGCCATAAATTGATATATGGATAGCAAACAGACAATAGAAACATGCTCAACATCACTAGCCATTAGGGAAATACAAATTAAAACCATGAGGAAAGACTACCACACACCTATTAGAATAGCTAAGATAAAAAAATACCAACAATACTAAGTACTGGCAGGAATGCAGAGCAACTGGCACTCTCATACACTGCTGGTGGGCAGGCAAAATGGTGTAGACACTTTGGAAAAGCTTGTCAGTTTCTTGTAAAGTTCACCAAACACTTACCACAGGACAGGCAATGCATTCCTATCAATTTACTCTAGAGATATGAAAACTTACGTTCACACAAAAACCTGGTCATGACTGTTTATAGCAGCATTAAAAAAAAAAAATGCCAAAAAAGTGGAAACAAGCTCAGTGTCTTCCAATGGATGAAGAGACAAAAAAACCATTGTATATCCACATATTGCATTACTATCCAGTGATGACACATGCAATGATTTGTTTGAATCTCAAAGGCATTATGGTGAGTGAAAGAAGTCAGTCTCAAAAGATTACATACTGTATGATTCCATTTATAGGACATCCTGGAAATGGCAGAACTATAGGAATGGAAAACATATCAGTGGTTGCAAAGAGATGAGGTGGGGTGGGTGAGTTTGATTATAAAGGGGCAGCATGAAAAAAAAAATAAATAAAAAACAAAAGGGCAGCATGAAGGACTTGTTTTGGAGTGGTGATAGTAGAACTGGACCTTAAATAAAAGTATTTTACTATGCAAAATTTAAAAACATTAATAATAAAAAAACTAACAATTAAGCTAAAATATAGACTAACATTGTTTAAGCAATTACTATATGCCAAATCCTATTCTCAGTGCATCTAATCTGAGATCCATGTAACTCATGTGTGTAGCACAAAAGGAGGTTCAATCTACCACACCTCAGCTACAGGTCTTTTTAGCTACACTGGTATAAATCCAAAACCCCAGAGAGACTTTATGTTATTACTTGTGATTGCTCTTAAAATGACTTTTCCTCTTGGTCTAGTTTCTTCTTTGATGTCATACATTGGTGCTCGGGATTTGGTCTCCTACTGCAAGACCTGGCTTTCCCTGTTGGATGGGAACTATAGCTGGCTAAGAACTGCAAGTAGCACTGAGACTGGACCCTGTGGGCACCAGGAGTCTGAGCAGATGGTGGCTGTCCCTAGTAATCCTTTGGGTACACAGGATGTATTAAAATCTGATTCTTGACATACATGTTAGATAGAAAAGGGCCACCTTAGTTCCTGGGAGGGATTCCTAGAACAAGACAGACTAGGGTGCCCTGGGACTACTCATAGTTAGGGCTCAGGTGGAAAAGCATGGCCCTGACATAGATAAAAATGAAAAACATGCCACATAAAGTCCATAATTCTTCCTGCAAATGGTGGAGAAGGGGGGCTTTATCTGGCTAATTTCAGAGCCTTAATGTGATCCAGGAAAGGTTCTGGAGCTGATTTGTGGCTGCAGGTGACTCTGCTCCTAGTTTCTGGAACGCTGTTGGTTGAGCCATGCGGTGGGGCTGACTGGACCACCCAATCCTGGGGACAATGTCTGTGAGTCTGCTCCATTTGCTCTTCCCCAAGGGCCTCTCTGAGTGTTTAGCCAATATGTTGGTGTCAACCCCAACCCTTCTCTAGCGTTATGAAGCCTTCCCAGTGGCTCTGACAGGGTGTGGGGGAAAAACCCCTCAGGAGACAGGCTGGAAGCTTCTCATCTGGGCGGAAAAACGCCTGTGTATGAATCAAATGGAGTAAAATATATGAAACATGTACAATATGTTTTATAACTCGAGTGGAATTCCAAAGGCCTGTGTTCCAGTAATAACCACCCAAAGACAGATGCACATTGGAAGAGTTTTAAGATGTGGGGACTATGTCTTAACCAAAGAATGTGAAGGCAGGACGATTACGTGGACTGGGGACTGAGGGGGCCTTGCTTTCATTTATTTTCTCAGTGAGAGTTCAGAGTAGATAGAATTACCAAGATAATAAGGAGCAGAAGATGATGTCATTAGGTGAACAGAATGTTCTGGTGGGGGGTGGGCAGGCCAGCTCATACTCTTGGACACTTTTAGAGCTCACCAGGATACAGATCAGGGCCTGTGTTGAGAGACAAGCCTGAACTTTGGGATATTGTGTGAGATACCAATCACTTGGCATTTCAGTTCTTGTGTTGGGAAAGTGGGGATAATAAGACAAGTGCAAGTGTATATGCTGGCACGTAATGAAGGGGGGAAGGCAGGCAGGGCTGTCATCAGAAGAGTCTTGCTTCCTTGGATGGCTTCTCATGGTGGCTCTACATGGTTGCTCACTTGTTCTGGGCCAGTGTGGAGCCAAGCTAGAACTTCTGGGAGGAACATGAGCACGTCATTTGCTCTCCCACCTGCCCAAGTTAGATTTAGGAAGGGCATAATGCTGGTTTTGGCAGTGATGGCCTGTCTACAGGTTCCTGACCACTGCTGTGGGTCTGAGGACTGGCATTTGGATTTTAATGTTGTGTTTTGGTGGCACCAGAGTTCAAGGAGCTATGAGGTCCCTCTGGACCTCTGTGAGCCCCCAAACAGCTGGACTTGAGTGACAGCATGAACCCCACAGCTCTGGGGGCTTGAAGAAGAGATTGCATCTTTTTTGGGCTGAATTGTATACTCCCAAAAAAGACACATTCAAGATCTACTTCCCAGTCCTGTGAATGTAACTTTATTTGAAAATAGGGTCTTTGAGGATGTGATTAGTTAAGACGAGGGCAAATTGAATAGGGTGGGTCCTAGATCTAATAAGTCTGGTGTCCTTAGAAGAAGATAGACATTTGGACAAAGAGACAGACAGACACACAGGGGAGAGGGTCATGTGGTGACAGAAACAGAGACTGAAATGAGGTGTCTACCAGCCAAGGAACACCAGGGATTGCCAGCAAACCACCAGAAGCTGGGAACAGGCAAGGTGGGATCATTCCCTAGAGTCTTTGAAGGGCATGGCTCTGCTGACACCTTCATCCAGACTACTGGCCTCTAGAACTGTGAGACAATACATTTCTGTTGTTTTAGGCCACCCAGTTTGTGGCACTTTGTGACGATTGCCCTAGGAAACAAAGACAACATCCAATATTTAAGGAGTTTTATCAGGTTCTAGCTCCAGCCATAACCACAAAGTAGTTAAGGAGTGAGGGTTTGGAATGATTTTCATCTAATATTGATGTTAAGATGATACTTCACATGTAATTTCAAAAATTTAATTTTATTATTTAATCAAAACATTTAAAACAATTAATACTAAAAAGCTTATCATGAAAGCATCAATTCCCAGCTTGGTATTTATCTCAATATTTTTAAAGAATGTGCTTATAATGATAAGAAATAACTTTTACTTTTAATTTTAAACCTCACTTAATAATTTTCCAGCTCTTTTATCCTTCCTCTTACACATCCATTTCCTTTCTTTGTTTCCCATCCTCCCACGGATTCCAAGTCATGAACTTTTTTCACATTTTAACATTTCTGAAAATAGGAAGTGGCAATGGATGGCATGTCATAGCTCAATTGGCAGCACTTTCTCTTTCTTTGTGGTATATTTTATAGTCAATAACATGAAGTATTTATATCTCAAAAATTGGGTAAATCAATGTTTTTTATTCTGACTATGTAAAAATTAAAAGTGGAGTCATGGAGCTTGTGGGATTACATTTCCTTTCTTGGCAACTTTTGTTTTTTCCTTGAGTTAAGAATTATTTTGTTTTATTATTTGTGTAGTTTCATATATACCTAAACTAATTCTTCCTCAAATCCTCCAAAAGGACTGTAACTCTTTTCAGTGCAAACATATTAGGTAAGTTGCCAGTTTCATTTTTTTTTCAACAGAGCCCGTGGCAGGCTGGTAAATTTTTACAACTGGCTTTCTGAAAACAAAACAAAACAAAATGGTGTATGTACATGTATATATGCTAGTTTATTATTAAAAATGTGTAGCACAATTTTCAATTAATAATAAAATTTGTAGTACTCTTTATTGTAAATTTAATATAGCCAATTGATTCTCACAGAATATTTTCATTGATTTTTGCTGAACTCTTGCATCTATAATGAACGAGCATAGTTTTTACATGATTATTAGTTGATATTTTCATTTATGTTAATGAGCCAGACAAAACTGAAATAACAAAGATTTTTTTGGTACATAATTTGTTCACCAATGACGTGAGCAACTTTTTTGTGGAATCAAAGATTAGTTTTTGAATACTGGAAGAAGAATCCCTCATTTTTTTCATGCCATTCATTACATAATGGCTTCAGACACAACACACTTTAAAATTTAATATGCATTATTAACAACTTCATTATTTTCCTAAGTACAGACAATCAACAAAATAATAAACCAAGCCCTGTTTTGTAACCTTTGCCAGTTTTGGTGGTATAAATACTCCTACCCTGGCAGATTTCAAGCTCTCAATGTGACATCACTGAATGTGGGGTTAGGAAGAGCTATTTAGTAGCACATATTATGCATTTCTACTGTTTAGATGTAATAGACATAGAGGAAACCTAAGGAATATAGGTAATAGTAAAATGTAGCAAAATAATTAGGAAGAAATGAATTTTGAATATGGCCTTTATTTCTTAATATAATTTATTTAATTGTAAGTTGTATATTTTATTTTTTCAAATGACAACTGACTTGCAAAGTCCCTAAATTTGTAACAGTTGGCTCCCACGTGCTGGCACCAGCCAGCTGCAAGACATCACTGCACGATAGAACTCTCTCTCCTAGAGTCCTCCTTCTCCTACCTCTGTTCTTCACTGATATTTTTCTAGATCTGCTGCACAGGTATTGACCTCAGCTTTCCCTTCAGCCTTTTATCCTATGAATTCCCTTTACCTTCTCCTGCATTGGATCCATTTCATGGAACCCACATCTTCCTCTTTCTTGACTTATTTCTTTGTTTTTCTGGAACACATCCTCTAGTAGCTCACTGAGAAAAGGTAACAGTGCTTTTTCTTAAAGTCAAATCATTTGGGCACATGTTGAAGGAAACATTGTTTCAGGGATTAATCATTTCATGAATTCATACTTCATTATCATAATTAGAAATCATCACTCACTCTCTCTTGCATTTCTAATCATTTGTTCAACAAACATTGAGACTACTATGGCACATTTTTCCCCATCTTTATTATAGTAATGAACATTCTTCTGCTACTTAATGGCTTTCATCTGAAACATTAAGCTTTCCAATTCTTTGGCTTTGATACGTTTACTTTGCAAATGCCATTATCAAACAACAGCCATTAGGGGTTTGTTCAATTTTGTGTTCTTTGCTGTTCCATCTCAAATCTTACACCCTGCACTTACTATAATTTGTCATCAGTGTGACAGCACCTTTAAGACAATGATAAAGTCTCACTTTGTAGGTGGTTTGTGTTGTGGTCTGTGAAATGCTTGTAGCTGAGACAAAACATTATTTATTTGCTCCATGTTATTGATTTGTGCCCTAGTTTCTTTATCCCTTAAAATGCAGGCACAGGACTTGACATATCTAAGGACTTTTCACTCTAAAATTCCAGAATTCTGTTACATGAATAATTTTTGTGTGACTTTATCCAGGTATTCTGAGAAGATGATGAAGCAAGAGAGAGAGAGAGGAGATAGAAGCCAATTGTTTAATCTGGATATCTAAAATGAAAGGAAGCACACTCAAACCAGCAGTATGTTCTGAAACAAGCTAAAGAAAGTTTTCAAAATTTTACACTAAAAAAATCCGACCTGGGTCTGAGATATGTTCATTTACCAAGTTACATATTGGGGAACTGGGATCCACGGGAAGTCTTTAAAATGCCAGCATCATTAGAGATCATTCTTAAGGAATATCCCAGAACTGTTAAAAGTTCCCCAGGGACCTTTGTGTGGGCTTCCTCTGCCTCTCAGGATTGGTGCCATCCCTGAGAAAGAAGGCAGGTAGGGATGGATGAATTCCTTGAGGGCATTTGTCTCTGTGTCCCATGAGGCTGGCCTGTGGTTGGGGAAGGGAGCAAGTAGACCTGAACAGGCAGTTCCCTAACCCTCATTCCTTACCCCCCCCCCCACACACACACATACTTTTTCCATAGACCCAACCATCAGGGCATCTGCCATGTAGCTTCTGGCAGCCCCTGCCTGATCTCCATTCCCACAGCTGTCAGGCTATTTCCATCCATGCCAAGATGGCAGTACCTGGGTGGTACTTTTCTCATCCTTCTTCTTGGCTCCTGGAGACATTCTTGGTCCTGCCTTCATCATCCCTGCTGGTTCTAAAGCCACTCTGGTCTCAGACCAGACCCATGGGGGTAGCTGTGTCCAAATGGGTCTGGGGCTGGATGCCTAAAAAAATAGTATCTACCACTTGCTGAGGGGTTTGTGATGTCTGAGGAGGGAAGTCCCCCATTTCCCCCTCCTCTTTCCCCTCCTCCTTCTGGCCACCCTCCAAAGCAGTTAGAGCTCAACCGTGGGTGCTCCCCTACTCCTGCTGCCTCTCCCAAAGCCAATCATGGAACCACAGGATGTGGGCTGCCACATGGGATTCCATGCCAGAGAGGGGCAGAGAGGCCTCCCGAGTGGCCCGGAGTGGATGGGGTCAAAGCAGAGGAGTGAAGTATGTCCTTGGGTCCTGGCAACGAACACGAGCCGGGCTGGCTCAGGGACTGGGTGAGAAGTGCCACACCTGTCCTGAGACAGCTGTAATTAACAAGTCTGCTTCAAAATGCATGAGTGAGCCACCCTGGCTAAATGGTCCAGGGTTTGGGGGAGATGCCTGTCTTCAAAGAGTGCTCGTGCTCAGGACACCAGAGGCAAGGTTCATTGGGGGTTCTGCCTCCCCTCACTCTACAAAAATCAAGGACATAAAATTATTGCACTTGTTGCACAAAGGTTGAATTGACTTTCCCCCAAAAAGGACTCACACAAAGGGAGGCACTGAGTGCACTCTAAGGAGGCATTTGGGGAAATCCTGGGAGCCAGAGTACTGTTTCTGCTGTTCTCCCTCAACACACACACACAAACTCACACACACTAATATTTACACACACTCATACTTATATACATTCACACTCACATACACACACACTCACACACACACATGCTTCCTCTCCTCCAGGTGCTTACTTCCTGTCATGGGCTCCACAGCAGGTACTAGTCTATATAATCATGTGGCAACTTTTACCATTCTGTGTTTACATTTGCTTTGAGCCATTACTTGGACCTCTGGTTTTTATATAACTGTTCACACACATGTGGATGTCTTAGGTCATCACTCAGACCTTCAGTGCTTGAAGGGGTATCCATGGCATTGCAATCTCCTAGCTTGCACACGTACAAGTGTGCCCATGTTTCCCTGGTGTGTGCCCCACAGCCTGGTGGAGGGATTGCAATGCCAGGCGCTTGCTGCTTCAGCTACTTCTGTACCTGGTCTCTCCAGGAACCTCCTGTCTTGCCCCTATGGCCCCAGGAGACAATCTCCAAAAGACCACAATCAGAAATCAGGACATTTCCCACCATCAGGCTGCCTAGGCTTACCCGTGGCCATCTGATTACATACTTTATGTCATAAAGGCAAATTACCTGTTTTACTAGCCTGGTGTTGGAGTTCACTTTTCTGTTGATAGCAGGTCTGCAAATTAGTTATTAAGGGAATTCAAGGTTGCTTATGAGAGGTGTTGCCCACAAGCAAGAATTTGAGAACCAGTTACACTCCTAAAATGAGGGGTGAGAGTGGTGGATTCTGAGCAATCAATTATTTGATTTGAATTGCTATTTAATCCATTTTCTTTACCTGTTTTGAATTTGATCTTATCTTAAGAGTAACAAGTAAGGGAATAAAGTTAATGAGTAGAATCAAGAGGCAATTGGAAGAGCTCCACCCCCCACTGCCTCCTTTCATATAGAAGAGGGAAAACCCAGAGATGAAGGAGAAGCTGAGGGGCTAAGGGGGTGGTTAGAGATTATCCTGGGTTTTGTGGTAATCTTTTTTTTAGGAGGTACCAGGGATTGAACCCAGGACCTCGTGCATGGGAAGCAAGCACTCAACTACTTGAACTATATCTGCTCCCCAATTGTGGTGATTTTTAAGAAGATTCCAGTCTTGATTTTAATCTGCACCCAAAGGGCACATTTTCTACTGCTTTCTACCTGTAACTACCTAACGTTTTTTTTTTGTTTTTTTTTTTAAAGTGTGTAGAGGATGTGTGATCCTGTGTAGGCCCATAAATTGAAGCCACAAGCAGGAAGACCTTCAGTAACCACTAATCCTAGGGTGGTTACTTTTGAGAATTCCTCGGGAGTGGACAGAGTAAAAGAAAATGAATTCCCACAAGGGCCAGTATCCAAAGAGGCAGCTGTTGAGGAATTGAGCAGAGACAGTTACTCAAAGACTCACTGTCCTTAAAGGAGACTTGTCGGATGGGGAAGCTGAAGCCATTTTCCTCAGTGGAATCATATAGTTTCCTGTATGTCAGCCTGGAGGTAAATAAATATGAGATCTTTGAATTATAGGATTTAACTTCTACAGATGTTTGGATGTTCAAAATGGAACATTTGAGACATTCACTTCTAAATACAAAAACTAAAAAATAAAATAGAATAAAGATAAAGTGTGACAAAAGATTACCTGTGGTAGTGTGCAATTGTTTCTTCTGTGAGAAGATTTAATTATGAGAGTCTCAAGTGACCCTTCCCTTTTAAAATGAATCCTTTACTACCTAGGTGTGATTTTTCTGCTCTGGGGTCAGAGGTAGAGATATAGAAAAAACTTCAGAAACCTGCATTTACAATGATTTGGAGAATTTGTTTTTAAGATAGTAACTTCTCACAAGGTTGAAATGGCAGCTCTGGGATGGATTTTATTTCCCTAATTTTTGGCTCTTGCATTTTCTAGGTATGGAGGGGGGAATGGAGAGAGAGTTATACAAAACAGCTGTGAAGTTGAGTGGCTGGTGGGCCTGTGGCAAAGATACTGCAGCTCCCTGGAGTAGGCAGAGAAAATGTGTCTGAGGCAAGGGTGAAGCAGGGCATGGCCCCCTCACTCAGATAGTGCTCATCCTACCTTGTTCCCAGAGAGTCTTCAATAGGCAGTGGGCCAGACAAGATGGAGTAGGCTCATTTCTCCCTATCCCCCCCCTTTAAGACAACTAAAAGCCCTGGACATAATGCAACAAACAGACAGAGGACTCTGAGGAGTGGCAAGAAGAAGGAAACAGGTTAGGACCTTGGTACTTTAGGAACAACAGAGGGATGAGTTCCCTGGACTTTCTTTTGCTTCCCATATATCCGGATTGGACACAGGAACATCCAAGAAATACAAATAGGTACAGATTTTTTAAAGCCCCAAGAAAAGATTTCTCTCTTTAGCCAAAGGACCAGGAAAAGGGCTTTCTGTAGAACAGAAACCATTCTGATAATGTCCACTCTATTCCACTCCCTCCCCCCATCCTCCACAGTGCCAGCAGAGGCTGAGTGGGGAGACTGGACTTCCATCTTCCACCTAGAAGTGGCAGGAAGTATTCTTCCCATTCCCAACTGAGAGACAGGGGGAGGATTTCAGAGAGGAGAGAGCTGGAGTAAGGACGTCTTTTTAACCTGTGTGTGAAGTCCTGGGCAGAACCCTAAGTGACCCACATGTGAAGCTGACCAGAATTAACATGACAAAAGGCTTGAGAACTGAACTATTGTGGAATACCACCTAAGTTTTCAGATTGGCCTTTGGGTAGCACAAATGAAGCAGAATATGACTTACATGCTTAACTTAACAGGGTGAGTGTATGCTAAAATAGAAGATCTAAATAGGACCTTGAGTCTCATAACATAATACATAAATGTCCATACTGGACATTAAAAAATCATTAATTATACCAAGAACTAGGAAAACCACAACTTTAAAAGACAATCAACAGACACCAGCACTGAGGTGAATCAAATGTTGGAATTTGCTGACAGGGATTTTAAAGCAGCCATTTTTTAAATGTTCCAATAAGCAATTACAAAAAACCTTGAAGCAATTTTAAAAATTAGTAAATCTCAACAAAGAGAAGATACAAAAAAGAACTAAATAGAAAATGTAGCACTGAAAAATACAATAACTGAAATAAAAACTCACTGTATGGGCTTAACAGCAAGAAAGAGATGACAGGAAAGAATCTGTGAACTTGAAAACAGCTAAATAGAAATTACTCAATCTTAACAAAAGGGAAAAAATAGGGGGAAAAGTGACCAGAGCCTCAGGAACTTGTGAGACTTAACAAAAGATCTAACAATTGTGTCATCAGAGCCCCACAAGGAAAGGCTGAAAAAATATTTCAAGAAATAATAGCTTAAAATGTTCCAAATTTGGTAAGAGGCATAGACCTAGATTCAAGAGGCTGAAAGGGTCCCAAACAGGATAAACTGAAAGATATGCATGCCAAGATGCATCATCATTAAAATTCAGAAAACTAAGGACAAAGAAAAAGCACCTAGAGTGAAATTATGCATTACTTATAGGGGAGTAACAATTCAAATGATAATGAATTTCTCATCAGAAACCATGGAGTCTAGAAGGAAGTGGCACAACAGTTTTCAAAAGCAGAAAGAAAAGAACTATCAACCCAGAATTCTGCACCCAGTAAAAATATTTTTCAGGAATGAAGAGAAAATAAAGACATTTTCAGATGAAAGAAAATTAAGAGAATTTGTCACCAGCAGATCTACCATAGAAGGATGACTAAATGAAGTTCTTCAAACAGGAAATGGTAACAGAAGGAAAGTTGGATCATGAGGGAGGAAGAATTAACAGTAAATTGGGTAAAAACAAGATCAAATAAAATAGTCTACCATTCTCTTGAGTTTTTAAAATTAAGTTTGATGCTCAAAGCAAAAATTATTATATCATATGATATGGTGCTTGTGACAGTTTGATATTATTTTATGAATCCCAAAAAGAAAGAATATGTTTGTAAATTAATCTATTCCTCTGGGTGTGATACCCTTTGATTGCATTAAATTCTGTTGAGATGTCTTTGATTAGATTACTGTTGTTTAGGTTTTTAGATTGGACTACATCAGAGGGTGTGACTCAGATTGATTCCCTGCCCTCTTGCTAGGTCTGACATAAAATGGGCACTCACTCAAGAAGACACACAGAGCAGTGAACTTTGTCATTTTTGATCCTGTCATGTCACAGAAAGGAGAAGGCTCAAACAGCTAAATCCCCAGGGAGATATGGACCATTTGCCTGATAGCTTACAGCTGACCATGGGAAGAGAGCCAAGACTGATATAGGAAGCCCTGAGAGACAAGCTTTATGCCAGCCTATAGCTGAGATTGGGAAGAAGCTGGGCCCATGAAGGCTCAGAGGAAGAGGAATCCCAGAGGGGAAAGCTGAAACCTGGCAGAGATCGTCCATCATCTTGTTTCAACATGTGGCAACTTTGGTGAGAAAGTACCTCCTTTTTTTATTTTTTATTTTTAATCTATTCATCTTTTTTTTTTAACATTTTATTGAAGTATATCATTCATACATGAACATATATAAACTATAAGTGTTCAGTAAACATTGTGAACTTACAAAACAAACATGCATAACATCATACAGGGCTCCCACACATCACCCCCACACACAAACACCCCAAATTGTTGTGAAACATTTGCTAACAGATCATGAAAGAGCATTGTCAAAGTATTACTACTAACTATAGTCCCTATCTTCCTCCCCTATATATATTTTTAAGGATTTATTTATTTATTTACTTTTATCCATTTTTACACCCTCCTCCCCATTTTTGCCATTTCTGTGTCCATTCGCTGGGCAATTCACTGTGTTCATTTCCTGCCCTCTCTTCTCATCCTTCTCCTTCTGTCTTCACTGGGATTTGATCCTCAGAATCTCTGATGTGGGAGAGAGGCATCCTACTGCCTGTGCCACCTTAGTTTCCATTTTTTTTTTTTTTTTTTTTTGGTGTGTCTTGTCTTGGCTCTCCCTTGTGTCACTTTCCCGTTATGTCATAATCTTGCTGCATGGCTCGTGGGACCTGGTGGTGCACCCACACAAGGGGCCTGGTGGCCCACGTGCCTTCTATATTTTTCTTTTTTTTCATTTTTATCGGGAGATCCTGGGAATCGGACCCAGGTCCCTCCATATGGATGCCCAACCACCTGAGCCACATCCATCCCCCTGCTATATCTCTTAAGGTTGACCAAAGATACCCAAAGTTACAGTCTTTTCCCATACAGGATGGTCATATAATAAATCAGGCTTAGTTTATCACCAGCATTCTAAAAACCAGACCTAGGGAGAAAAACTAAGTCTGGGGACACATGCATGGTTTCTAATATGGTGAATGTTTAGCTTACCCTTGTTATCACAAAATCAGGACAGTAAGAATATTCTCAGGAAAGTACCTCTTATGATACCTTGAGTTGGACTCTCCAAGGCCTTGGGACTGTAAGTTTTTACTCCAAATAAATACCCTTATAAAAGCCAGCAGCATTCTGGTACTTTGCATCAGCACCCCTTTGGCAGACTAATATATTGTTCAATGTATGTGGAGAAGATATTTAAGGCAATTAAAATATGAAGGAGGGTGTAAAGGGACCTAAATGGAGTCAAGGTTTCTACATTTCACTCAAAATTTAAAAATGTTGATAGAGTAGACTGTGATAAGGATGTATAGTTTAATACCTAAAGCAGCAACTAAAAACAAGAAATACAATAAAAAAATACTACCTATCAATAATAATGGAATTCTAGAAAATGTTTGAGTAACTCACAGGAAGGCAGAAAAAGAATCAGAAGAACTAACAGAAAGCAAATAATAAAGTGGCAGACTTAAGCACTAACATACCAATCAGTATATTAAATATAAATGATCTAAATATACCAATTAAAAGACAGAGATGGGTAGAAAATGGATTAAAAATCACAACCCAAATATGTTGTCTACAAGAATCTTAATTCAAATATAATGATATAAGAAAATTGAAAGTAAAAGGATAGGAGGCGAAATGGCCATGGCCTAGGTATGGAGAAGACAAGCCGAAGTCAGATGCTAAGTCAACAATCACTCCATCAAGTTCAGAATGAAAGTCAGAGGGACAATTCTGAGTTCCCACTCTGAAACAGGTGTTTGACAAATATTGTCCTCAATGATTGAGACTGCCCCACAGATTGCTCTATTATCACATTTCATTGATGAGGAAATTGTCACTCAA
Organism: Tolypeutes matacus; assembly: GCA_026826555.1. NCBI lineage: Eukaryota > Metazoa > Chordata > Mammalia > Cingulata > Chlamyphoridae > Tolypeutes > Tolypeutes matacus. The sequence goes on along the minus strand of JAKSZT010054540.1, from coordinate 15,452,312 downwards.
AACCTTATCCCAAGACTTTCCCAAGTTGAGACAGATAATAAGTAAAGGATCAGGGATAACCCCAGCCAGATTTTTTTCTATTACAGCTAGACTTAAAGCAGATCTGGAAGTAAAGAAGAGTGGACAAATTAAGGGGACTTGAAGGTTAGAGTAGTGAATTCTAGCAAGGCTGTTAGATTTCTGGAATGATCCCATCCTGGAACCCTGAGCTAAGCCTGAGCCCTGACTCACAGCTCTTGTTTCTCCTGCTCCAGTGCTCACATTCTAGAGAAAGCTTAAATATTTGATGGTATTGAGGGCTTTTGTTAAAACATGTAGATGTGGTCATGATATTGAGCTTACATTTTTTAAAATAAACTTTTTGGATATATATTTAAATATTTAGAGTTAAAATGATATGGTGTCTAGGATTTGCTCTGAGATAATCTACTGTATGTGTAAGGAGAGAAAGGGAGATGTAGATGAAGATTTTCCATGACTTATTAATTGAAGCTGGTGATTGGTAGATGTGGGTACATTTGTCTCTATTTTTGTATATATTTGAAAATTTCTGTAATAAGATGTTCCTTAAAATTTCCCCCACAGATGACCTGGAAATGAAATAAGAATCATGTGCCTGAGGGAAGAAGGGAGGTCAGGCCAGGTTTCCACAGGATTGGGTGGTGCTAGTGTGGGAAGGGTGTTTTTATGGGTCGACTTCATGTCTGTGAGTTTTGGATGTTTCTGGGCATGAACCAGGAGAATTTTTCCCACTCACGGTTGCTAGGATAGGCTACTTTTCAGCCCAGGATGCCTCGAATCCTAGGACAAAGGAGAGTTTTGCCTCCTCTTTGAGGAGCTGGCAATCTGAGATGGGAACACAAACCAAATGGACATCAAAGGGACAAGACAGAAACCTGTTTTACCCTGGGCTAAAACCTTTTCTAGTTTTGCCCTCTATACCATCTTGCTTGGATCCACCTGGCACATACATTCAAGCCCTTTTTCTTTTCACATTTCACCCTTTTTCCAAAGCCATTCCTGGCCTAGAATACCCCCTCCTTACCAGCTCACTCAAGCACTCTTCTTCCCAGTTCTTAAAACAGTTTCTGAGATATGTGCCCACTAAGAAATTCCCCCTAAATGTTTAGATAAGGGGTGTTGATTTTGCACGACAATTCCTTCCTCACACATTCCTTCACTAAACACACTGACTCATTTGCTTTTCATTAATGTAAAAATGTAAATCCTCACTTTATTAATTGATGGTCGTTTCTAATATTTCTATCTGGCATAGTGTGGTCCGTATAGAAACTCAAGTAAAACCATGCAGTTAGGCACTTGACAGATGCTTTGGGAGAAAAGGGTTGTCTTTGTTAAAGCAATAGTGAAAATGATGAAGTGAGGGGTGTGCCCTCACCTGCCCCTTGCTGCTTTCCCCTCACTTAGTACAGGGGGCTTCCCCCTCACTAGAGGCTCCCCAAAGTCCTCAACTCAATAGGTTTTCTTCCTTGATGTCAAAACTTATCAGTCCCATCTCCTGAAGGCTCCCCTCCACTTGAACATGGATAGCTTAATGGGTCATTCCATCCTAGTTAGCATTCGTATTTTAATACCTTGACCCAAAGGATAAATATTGTGAGCATTTGGGGACACTTTGGGAGCCCACTGGAGGAGATGTTTTGGAGTGTAGCTGGTTTTCAGAGCCCTTCCTATTAGTCCTCACAAGAAACCAGCACTGTGTTCAAGATATAAATCACCCAATAAATTGGTTGTGACAATGGAAAACATTGGCAAGTCATCTCCAACTAGTTGATGAAGGTTTGATGAAGATAAGATTCCTATCCACTTGCAAGGAATACAGATGCCTTTTTGAGAAAACTGGAGTCTCCCAAGCTGAACGCCATCTCTAGATATAGTTGGATTTACCCCCGAGATGCTGGCAATTTTGGAAGGGATTTCCTTGTGGGCTCTGTTGGAGAGGAGGTATGCTGTTGGGATGAGGATAGGATGGAGGACGGGTCAAGAGCTTTCCATCTCCAAAATTCTGAAGTACATGCTGGGATTTCTGACTGAGCTTCTACATGCATATCATAGTGAGCTCATTTGGAAAAGGTAAAAATTCTTATCCTAAACAATATGGGTCAAATAACTCCTTCAAGGCAGCCACAGATCCTGGGAGGATCATTCCCTCTTTCCCTCTCCAGCTTTGGCTCCTGCCATCAGTGAAGGCTTTACTGGACTGGAGGCCTTGGCCTTGGGCCCAGAAGCCATCATTGTGGACAACCCAGGCCTAAGGCTGATGGCCCAGATAATTGGACAATCTGGGCCCAAATGGCAGTTTACAAAGCCAGAGAGATTTTTGCTCAGCTTGACCTATCATTTAAGACAGACAGAAAAGTTTCAACATTTCTTTCCCACTCCCCTTTTTTTAAACAATGCAAAATGCTGGTCTACATCTAATTAAACCCAAGAAATGTGACAACTGTAATCAAATGCCCACAAAAATATTTATAAATCTTACAGACTCTATTAATCAATAAATATGTACAATTAGCATTCTAAAATGATATTTTTCTTTTTTCTATATGTATGTTTTAATTTCTAGCCTGTTGGTAAAAAGTTTCATGAAACTGAATGACTTCTAGGGATTTTACACATACATATTTATTTTAATATATACACATATTTAACATGTACTATATTTTAATTTGTACACATATATAGTATTTTAATTCACTGTAATAAAATTAACTTTTTTGTGTACAGTTCTATGAGTTTTCCCATATTCTTAGAACAACCACCACAATTAGTATGCAGAACAGTTCTACCAGCCCAAAGAATTCCCCTGTGCCACCTCTTGATAGTCAAACCCTCTCTCCATCCTTAATTCCTGACAACCACTGATTTGTTCTCCATTCTTATAGTTTCACCATTTCCAGAATATTCTATAAATGGAAACATACAGACTATAACCTTTTGAGACTGGCTTCTTTCACTCACCATAATGCCTTTGAGATTCATTCAAGTTATTGTGTTTCAGTGATTTATTTCCTTTTCATTGCTGAGAAATATTCCAATGTGTGGATATACAACAGTTTGCTTGTCTATCCACCCATTGAAAAGTACTGGGATTGTTCACACTTTTTTGGAATTTATAAATAATGTTATAATAATTCACAAGCAGATTTTTGTGTGACCATGTTTTCATTTCTCTAGAGTAAATACCTAGGAGTATGATTGCTGGGTCTTCTGGTAAGTGCATGGTTAAGTGTATAATAAACTGCCAAGCCATTTTCTAGAGAAGTTGTACCCTTTTGCATTCCCACCAATTATGTATGTAGGAGAGTTCCATTTGTTAATTATCCTCACAAGCACTTAGTATTGTTCAGTTGTTTCTCTGTTCCATTCTAATAGGTGTGTAGCTATATCTCATTGTAGTTTTAATTTGCATTTCCCTAGTACCTAATGATATTGAGGAACTTTTCATGTGTTTGTTTGCTATCCATATATTTTATTTGGTGAAGCGTTCAAATATTTTGCCCAATTTTAATTGCTTTTTGTTTTCTTATTCTTGGGAGTTCTTTACATATTCTGGACCCAAATCTTTTGTCTGATATGTGATTTGCAAATATTTTCTCTCGGTCTATGGCTTATCTTTTTAGTCTCTTAACAGTGTTTTTTGCAGAGGAAAATTTTTAAAATTTCAATAAAATCCATGTTATCAATTTTTTTCTGTATTGGAAAAAATTGTTTTGGATGTTGCATTTAAGAATACTTTGCTTAACCCAAGTGTAGTAGTTTGATATTGTTTATGAATTCCAAAAATAGATATTGGATTGTGTTTGTAAACTGGTTTGGTCCTCTGGGCATATTAGATTGTATTAACTTCACAGGTTTCACTTTTAATTGATTAAATTATGATTAGGGGGTTGATTGGGCCATGTTGGTAGGAGGTTGAGTACCTGCCTACTTGGTGGGCGGGGACTCAGAGAAAATGATAAGGTAGAGAAGTAAGTTGGAGTTTTTTGATGCTGGAGCTCCAGGAAGTAAACACATGGGAGAAGAACAGAGAGATATAAAGATGGCTCCATAGACATGGCAGAGGGCCCAGGAGGAGAGAGCCTGATGGTTTACAGCTGACCTTGTGGAGAGAACAGAGCAGCTGAGCCCAGACAGACTTATCTGGGAGAGAGACAAGACTTATCTCAACCTACAGCTGAGATTGGAAGAAGCTGGGACCATGGAACCTTAAGAGGAAAAGGAAAGCTGGACCCTTGCAGACGTCAGCTGCCATCCTGCTCCAACACGTGGCAAGAGACTTTGGTGAGGGAAGTAAGTTACATTTTATGGTCTGGTAACTGTAAGCTTCTACCCCAAATAAATACCCATTACAAATGCCAACAGATTCCTGGTACTTTGCATCAGCACCCCTTTGGCTGACTAATATACCAAGGTCTGAAGATTTTGCTCCTAAAACTTTTATAGTTTTATAGCTTAATTTGTGTCTGTGATTCTATTTTGAGTTAATTTTTTTATATGGTGTGTGTTGTAGGTAGAGCTTTGTGGTAATTTGGAGCTGTGTATACCCCAATGTTCTTAAACTTAATCCATTTCTGTGGATGTGAACCTATTTTAAGTAGGAACTTTTGATGAGGTTACTTCAGTTAAGGTATGGCTCACCTCAATCAGCATGGGTCTTAATCCTATTACTGGAGTCCATTATAAGCAGAATGAAATTCAGATATATATAGAAAAAGCCACAGAGGGAGCAGCCAGAAACTGAACTTCAACAAAACCCAGAAGAGAAGAGTGATACCAGAAGATGCCGCCATGTCCATTGTCATGTGACAAACTAAGGACCAAGAATTGCCAGCAGCCAGCTCCAGAATGCCACTGTATTTGAAGTGGGAAAGCATTGCCTGGATGATACCTTGATTTGGACTTATTTCCTAATCTCAAAACCATGAGCCATTAGATTCTCATTGCTTAAGACAATCCATTGCATAGTATTTGCTTGAGCAGCCAAAGAAACTAAAACAGGGTTCAATTTTTTTGCACGTGATGTCCAGTTGTTCCTGTACCATTACTGAGAAGGCTGTTCTTTCTCCACTGAATTGCTTTTGCGCTTTTGTTAAAATATGGTTGACCATATTTGTATGGGTCTGTTTCCTGAATTTTCTATATTGTTCCATTGAAGTATATGTCTACTCTTTTGCCAGTTCTATACTGTCTTGATTAGTAGAATTTGTAGAGTTTTACCATATGTTTTAAAATCAGGTAATATGAAGCCTTGAACTTTGTTCTTCTTTTTCAAAATTCTTTTGGCTATTCTAGTTACTTAAACTTTCCATATAAATTTTAGAATCAACTTGTTTATATATACAAAGAATTTTGCTAAGATTTTAATTGGGAATGTGTTAAATCTATAAATCAGTTTAGGGAATTGATGTCTTAAGTCTTCCAATCTGTGGACAGGGTATGTCTATTTATTTGTGTCTTCATCGATCTCTTTCATTGGCGTTTTATATTTTTCAGCATGTAGACCCTGCATATATTTTGTTAGATTTATGATTTAGTATTTATTTTTTTGGAAATATTGTAAATGTTACTCATGTTACTGTTATCAGTCAGTGTTTTCCAGACAAACAGAACCAAATGGAATAAATGTGTATGTATATATCCATATTAAATACATATTAAGAGATGTATTTTAAGGATTTGGCTCACCTAATTGTGGAGGCTGGCAAGTCTGAAATCTGTAGGGCAGACCAGTAAGCTGGAAACTAAGACAGGATTTCTTTAGTATTAAGGAAGGATTCTTTCTTCTTTGGGAAATCTCAGAATTTGCTCTTAAGGCCTTTAACTGATTACATGAGGCCTGCCCACATTATGGAGGGAAATTTCCTTTATTTAAAGTCAGCTGTTTGTAGATGTTAATCACATTTATGAAATACCTTCACAGCAACATCTAGACAAGGGTTTGACCAAACATCTAGGTAATGTATCCTAAGTGACTTGACACATAATTGATCATCACAGTTGCTGCTTTTTTAAAATATCAGCTTCCAATTGTTCATTGTTATTATTGTTCATTATATAGAAGTGCAATTGATTTTGTATTTTTATTTTATGCGCTATAATCTTGCTAAACTTACTTATTAGTTGTAGGAGCTTTTGGTGTAGATTGTTTGGGATTTTCTACATAGACAGTAGTCATCTGTGAATAGGGAAAGTTTTATTTCTTTCAAATCTGAATGCCTTTTATTTCTTTTTCTTGCCTTATTGCATTTGCTGGGGTTCCAATATGATATTGAATAGCAGTTGTAAAAGTAGACATCATTTCTTAGTTCCCAGTCTTAGAGAGAAAGAACTCAATTTTTCATCATTAGGAATAATATCAGTTGTAGATTGTCTTATATATGCCTTTTATCAATTTGAGGAAGTTCCCTTCTCTTCTTAGTTTGCTGAGATTTTTCTGTTGACTTCTGTCCAATGCTTTTTCTGCATCTATTTATATCACCATGTGGTTTTTCTTGTTAATTCTGTTATGGTGGTGAATTACATTGATTAATTTTCCATTAATGTTGAAACCAGCCTTAATTCCCAGAATAAACTCCATTTAGGTTTGTATTATTAGATGTATAGATTGTGATATATATATATATATTAATTCTTTTATATATAGTTGAATTTGATTTGCTTAAATTTTATTGAGGCTTTTTGGATCTCTATTAATGGGGATATTGGTCTGTAGTTTTCTGTTTTCTTTTCTTGTATTTGTCTGGTTTTGGTATGAAGGTAATATTAGCTTCCTAAAATGAACTGGGGAGTGGTCCCTCCTATTCTGTTTTTTGGAAGAATTTGTGAAGAATTGTTGTTATTTCTCCCTTAAATGTTTGGTAGAATTCACCAGTGAAACCATCTGGGCCTGGAGTTTTTCATTTTGGAAAGTTTTAAATTACAAATTCAGTTTTCTTATTTTGAAGGTTTTTAGTTACAAATTCTTTAATAAATATATAAGACTATTTAGGTTACTATTTTTTCTTGATAGATTGGTAGTTTGTTAGCTTTTAAGAAATTTGTCCATTTCATGTCCATACAGTAGTTCATATTATCCCCTTATGATCCTTTTAGTGTCTTTAAATCCTGTCTTTTGTTCTTGATGTTAGTAATTTGTCTCTTCTATCTTTATTGATCAACCTGGATAAAAGTTTATCAATTTTATTGATTTTTTAAAAAAGACCCAGATTTTTATTTCATTGATTTTTTTCTATTGTTTTCAATTTCATTGATTTCTGCTTATTTTTATTATTTCTGCCTGTCTGCTTGCTTTGGGTTTATTTTGCTTTTCTTTTTATAGATTCTTCAAGTTGTACCTTAGTTTCTTAGGATTGTTGTAACAAAGTGCTACAAACAGCATGGCTTAAAACTATAGAAATTTATTGTTTCACAGATCTAGAAATCTGAAATCAAGGTATCAGCAACCCTATGCTTCCTCTTAAAAAGATGTAAGGGAAAATCTGTAAGGGACTGCTTCTGGCATTCGCTGGCCAGCAATCCATGGAGTTCTCTGTCTCTGTCATCACCTGGTGTTCTTCCTTATATCTCTCTCTCTTTTTTTTTTAAAATCAAAGTCTGTTTTTATTGTTGTTTGAATTTTTTTTTTTTAAAGATGCTTAGATTACATAAATGTTACACAAAAATTACAGGGATTCCATGTTCCCCACCTCCCACACCTCCCATAACATCCCATATAAACATCTTTCATTAGGGTGGCTCATCACCTGCAATGGATATACACATTCTGGGGCTTTGCCACTAAGCATGGACCATAGTTCACATTGTAGACCACACTCTCTCCCACACAGATCTGCATGTTATATGCTGATGTAAAATGGCCTATATCTGTCATTGTAATGTCACTCAGGATAATTCCCATGTCCTGAAAAAGCACCTGTATTACAACTGCATTTCCTTCCCTGCCCCAAAAGCATCCAGTGGCCACTGGTTCCACCTCCCTGTTGTAATTTCTTCCATTGCTTGAATCACAATATGCCTACAACAGAATACCATTAAGTCCACTCTAGTCCATAGGTCTTCCCCCAATCCTGAGGAGTTTGGGATGGTGATGTCCACTCCAACTCAAGTGAGAGGGGGCTTATATCCCATGGATACGGTGGATGGGATTATCCTGCCTGCAACTGCAGTCTCTCTCCAGTCCCTAGGATGGCCATTGTCCATCATTGTCTCCTCACCAGGTGACTTGGGTGAGTTCACTGAGCTGTAGAATCCACCAAGATTCCAGGCACAGCTGGCACATGGGCAGGCCAGAGGCTCCAGTCTCTGGAAGTACACCTACAAACTCCAGCATCACATGCAGGTTTGAATAGAAGGGACTGATGGACCATGTGCAGGGAGGACTTATTTGAATCCAACTCTGTCACTCTCAGGAGCACAGATTCCAAAGTAAAGCCCACTGATAAGGCATCAATCTCTGGAGCTATTCCCCCTTATATAGGACCTGGGTGTCTCCAGAGCCCTCAGGAGCCCCTCTGTGTGGGGTGATATCCACTTTGGTGTTCTATGAGATCCTACTGAGGTGTGCATAAGCATGACCTCTGGGATGACCTCCCGACTCTCTTTGAAGTCTCTTAGCCACATGAACTCATTTTCCCCCTTTTATTGAAGGTCTTTTTCCAGTCATATTGTCAGTTGGCACTTGGTATTAATCCCTCATTGCCAGGGAGGCTCATCCCTGGAGTCATATCCCACACTGGGGGGAAGGTAATGCATTCATATGCTGAGTTTGGCTTAGAGAGAGGCCACATTTGAGCAACAAGGAGGCTCTCAGGTGGCAACCCTTAGGCACCCCATAACAGTAGGTTAAGTTTCAATTACAAGAGCAAAGACTCATAAGGCTAGTCATCAATAACAAGAACCCACCAGTGGACCATCCTCCCTTGCCAGACACTGCCCTTACACTTGGGGAACTGTTGCTATTCCCTTGGAGAATGTGGCAGAGTTCTCCAGGCTGGGAATTCAGTATTCCCTCATTTATTGAGTGATTGTCTACCTACTGTAACCATGCCCCACCCCTTGATCATTTGAACAATTTTACATATCTTTCATGTATATTCAGGTGAACTTCCTCCCATGAATGCCCCATCCCAGACACCCCCCACCAATGATCCTCTCTGGCCCCCTCTGTAACCCTTCTGTGATCCAAACCTTCCTTGAAGATGAAGCCCAAATAATAGCCAAATATAATTAATAGGAAAATGAAATAATAAAGATAAGTTTAAATATAAGCAATAAAATACATGGAAACTTAAAAAAAAACACTAGAAATAAAATAAATTAAAAGACTGGGATAGTCAAAAAATGGGGAAAAAAATAAAAAAAAAAATTTAAAATATTTTTCCTTTTATCACTGCATTATTGGATGTCCACTCTTTACTGTGGCACCTGCCCCCTCTCACTCCCCAATGTCTCCCGAATTTTCATTTAATTTTCAAAGAAGTTTTAGGTCAGAGCAAAGTCACACACAAAATACTAGAGACTCTCATATACCCGACCTCCTTCCCCTTTCCTCACCCCATATTAAAACCTTTTTTATGTGGATGGTAGCATTGTTATAACTGTTATACAGGTAGTGAAACACAGCTACTAAACATTGTCAATAGTTTACAATATAGTTTACATTTTACACGGTACAGTTTAATAATTTTTGATGATATTTACCATGTCCTGCGTCCATTACTGTAAGGTGATGAAAAACATTTCCCATGACCACTAAATATCCCCTGTTTGATCTTTAATGTTCCTTCCTCCTCATCCCCCTGGGGCACATGACACTCCCCTGTCTTGACTCACTGGATGACAAGATTCATAGTTACATGCAACAAGAGGTCTTGATATGCTGATTATCCTCTCCTATTAGGATCCACCCTTGCACCTAAGAGACACCCATCTGTCTGTTTCTGGGTGAATCGGTCCTCCCAAAGATGGGGGCTCATCTTCTTCTCACTCACCATTTGGGTCTCCACTCCCCGACACAACACATTATGACAGGATGAACACTCACACACTCCCAGAAGCCTACTCCAGATTCACCCCTTCCTAAATGCCCCCCAACTTACACCCTAAACCAGTGACACTACCTTGTCATACTGCCATAAGAGCATTCCCACTCCTGCACTTTCAACATCATACCCAGAAATCCCATGTTCACCTAGTCCCCCTCCCATCTCTCCCCCTAGTATCCTGGGTATTCTAACCCACCCTTCCCAGTCTACCCACCTGTCAACCCTACACCACCAAACCCAGTAATATCACTACCCACCTGTCCTATCCCTCAATATGCAACTATACTCTATCACTTTACCATAGATTATGTCCATATGAGTGATGGTTCACAACCTTCTCTTCTCTTTCTTTCCTTTGTTAACCTATCTTTCAGACACTGGTTCTCCGAGACTACTCACTTTCCTCAATTCAAATCAGTCAGGTCATATACTGTTCATCCTTCAATGCCTGGCTTGCTTCACTCAACATAAGGTCTTCAAGATTCATCCACGTTATTCAGTGTGTTAGCACTTTATTCCTTCTTACAGCTGAGTAATATTCCATTGTATGTATGTACCAGATTTTGTTTATCCATTCATCTGTTGATAGGCACCAGGGCTGATTCCAACTTTTGGCAATTGTGAACAATGCCGCTATGAACATTGGTGTGCATATATCTGTTCGTGTCTTTGCTTTCAATTCTTCTGGGTATATACCCAGCAGTGGAATCGCTGGATCAGATAGAAGATCTATTGTTAGTTTTCTGAGGAACTGCCGAACTGTCCTCCACAGTGGCTGGACCATTCCACAATTCCACCAGCAGTGGATGAGTGTTCCTATTCCTCCACATCCTCTCCAACACTTACAGTCTGCTGTTTTTTTAATAGCTGCCATTCTGATGGGTGTAAGATGATATCTCATTGTAGTTTTGATTTGCATTTCCCTAATAGCTAGCGATGTCGAGCATTTTTTTAGTCATTTGTATTTCTTCCTTGGAGAAGTGTCTTTTCAGGTCACTTGCCCACTTTTTAAATTGGTTATTTGTCTTTATTTTCAAGGTGTGGGATTTCTTTATATATGCAGGATATTAGGCTCCTATCAGATTTATGGTTGCCAAATATTTATGGCTGTCTTTTTATTTTCTTAACATCCTTCGAGGTGCAGAAGTTTTTAATTTTGAGGAGATCCCATCTATTTTTTTCTCTTGCTACTAATGCTTTGGGTGTGAAGTTCATGAAAGCATTTCCTATTACAAGGTTCTGTAGATGCTTCCCTACATCATCGTCCAAGGCATTGATGGTCTTGGCTCTTATATTTAGATCTTTGATCCATCTTGAGTTGATTTTTATATAAGGTGTGAGATGGTATTCCTCTCTCATTCTTTTGTTTATGGATATCCAGTTCTCTAAGTACCACTTGTTAAAGAGGCCATTCTCTCCCAACTGAGTAGGGCTTGTGGCCTTGTTGAATATCAGATGACTGTATATGCGAGGATCTATATCAGAACTCTCAATTCGGTTCCATTGGTCAGTATGTCTATCCTTGTGCCTATACCATGCCATTTTGAGCACTGTAGCTTTGTAGTATGTTTTAAAGTCAGGTAATGTGATACCTCCAACTTCATTTTTCTTTTTCAATATGTCTTTGGCAATTCGGGGCCTCTTACCTTTCCAAATATATTTTGTAGTTAGTTTTTCCAGTTCCTTAAAAAATACAGTGTTGATTTTTATTGGGATTGCATTAGATCTGTAGATTAGTTTGGGTAGGATAGACATCTTGATGATGTTTAGTCTTCCTATCCATGAACAGGGAATATTCTTCCATTTATGTAAGTCTCCTTTGATTTCCTTTAACAGTGTTGGGTAGTTTTCTGTATATAAGTCCTTTACATCTTTAGTTAAATTTATTCCTAGGTATTTGATTCTCTTAGTTATTATTATAAATGGTATTTTTTTCTTGATTTCCTCCTCAGATTGCTCATTATTGGTGTACAGAAATGCTACTGATTTTTGAGCATTGATCTTATAGCCTGCAACATTACATTACTGAACTCCTTTACAAGTTCTAGAAGCTTTGTTGTAGATTTCTCAAGGCTTTCTATGTATAGGATCATGTCATCTGCAAATAATGAAATTTTTACTTCTTCTTTTCCAATCTGGATGTCTTTTATATCTTTTTCTTGCCTCAGTGCTTGAGCAAGTACTTCTAAGACAATGTTAAATAGGAGTGGTGATAGTGGGCATCCTTGTCTTGTTCCCGATCTCAGAGGGAAGGCTTTTAGAATTTAACCATTGAAGATGATGTTAGTTTTGGGTTCTTCATATATACCCTTGATCATATTTGGAAAGTTTCCTTCTATTTCTATCTTTTGTAGTGTTTTTATCAGGAAAGAGAGCTGTATTTTTTTGAGTGGTTTTCCTACATCTATAGAGATGTCATGTGATTTTTTTCTTTCAATCTATTTATGTGGTGTATTACATTGATTGATTTTCTTATATTGAACCATCCTTGCACACCTGGGATGAAACCCACTTGGTCATTGTGTATAATCCTTTTGATATGTTGTTGAATGTGATTAGCAAGTATTTTCTTGAGTATTTTAGCATCTAGGTTCATTAGAGAAATTGGTCTGTAATTTTCCTTTCTTGTGGTATCCTTGTTTGGTTTTGGTATTAGGGTAATGTTGGCATCATAGATAGAGTTAGGCAATATTCTTCTACTTCTATTTTTTGGAAGAGCTTAAGCAGAATTGGTGTCAGAATTCAGCTGTGAAGCCATCTGGTCCTGGGCTCTTATTAGTTGGGAAGTTTTTGATGACTGAGTCTACTTCTTTACTTGTAACTGGACTGTTGAGTTCATCAATTTCTTCTTTCATCAATGTAGGCTGTTTGTGAGTTTCTAGAAACTTGTCCATTTCCTCTAAATTATCATTCTTGTTGGCATATAAATTTTTAAACTATTCTCTTATGATACTCTTTATTTCTGTGGGGCCAGTAGTGATATCCCCTTGCTCATTCTTTATTTTGTGTATTTGCATCTGTTCTCTCTTTTTCTTTGTTAGTCTGACTAAGGGTTTGTCAATTTTATTGATCTTCTCAAAGAACCAGCTTTTGGTTTTGATTATTTTTTCTAGTGCTTTCTTATTCTCTATTTCATTTAGTTCTGCTCTAATCTTTGTTATTTTCTTCTCTCTACTTCTTTTAGGTTTAGTTTGTTGTTGTTTTTCCAATTCCTTCAAGTGTGCAGTTAGGTCTTCAATTTTAGCTCTTTCTTCTTTTTTAATATATGTATTTATGGCTATGAACTTCCCTCTCAGGACAGCTTTTGCTGCCTCCTATAAGTTTTGATATGTTGTGTTGTCATTTTCATTAGTTTCAAGGTAGTTACTGATTTCTTTTGAGATTTCCTCCTTGACCCACTCTTTGTCTAAGAGTGTGTTGTTTAACTTTCATATCTTTTTGCCTAATCTGGTTTTCTGGCCCTTAGTGATTTCCAATTTCATTCCATTGTGGTCAGAGAAATTATTTTGTATAATCTCAATCTTTCTGAATTCATTGAGAGTTGTTCTGTGGCCTAACATGTGGTCTAGCTTGGAGTATGATCCATATGCACTCGAGAAGAATGTAAATCCTTCAGTACTTGGGTGTAGTGTTCTGTATGTTTACTAAGTCTAGGTCCTCTAATGTATTGTTCAGAGTCTTTGTTTCTTTATTGATTCTCTTTCTAGATGTTCTGTCTAATGATGATAATGGTGTATTAAATCCACCACTATAATTGTAGAGGCATTTATTTCTTCTCTTAATTTTTCCAGAGTTTGCCTCATGTATTTTGAGGCACCCCGATTAGGTGCATAAATGTTTATGATTGTTCTCTCTTCTTGAGAGATTACCCCTTTTACTAATATATAGTGTCCATCTTTGTCTCTTACAATAGTATTTCATTTAAAGTCTAGTTTGTTTGATATTAGAATAGCTACTCCTGCCCTTTTTTGGCTATTGTTAGCTTGTAAAATTGTTTTCCAGCCATTCACTTTCAGCTTCCTTGAATCTCTGGGTCAAAGGTGGATTTCTTGTAGACAGCATATAGATGGATCATATTTCCTTATCCATTCTGCCAATCTGTGTCTCTTGAGTGGTGAATTTAATCCATTAACATTCAGTGTTATTACTTGCAATGAATTTCTTACTACAGCCATATTTACTTGTAACTGTTTCTGTTTTTGTATTTTTAGTTGTTTTTAAACTCTCCTCTAACTTTCTCTCCCTTGTTTTTTCCTTTCAACTTGTAGAACTTCCTTTAGCATTTCTTGAAGTGCAGGTTTCTTATTGGCATACTCTCTTAATTTCTGTTTATCTGTGAATATTTTGAACCCTCTATCATTTTTGAATGCCAGTTTTGCTGGACAGAGAATTCATGGTTGGAAGTTTATTTCTTTTAGTAGTTTGACTATGTCATACCACTGTCTTCTTGCCTCAATGGTTTCAGATGAGAAATCAGCACTTAATCTTATTGTGCTTCCCTTGTGTGTGATGGTTCTCTTTTCTCTTGTTGCCTTGAGTATTTTCTCTTTGTCTTGAGCTTTGAACATTTTGACAAGTATATGTCTTGGAGTTGGCCTGTTAGGATTTATACTGTTTGGGGTGCGCTGTGCTTCCTGGATCTGCACATTCATCTCTCTCAGTTTTCAGCCATTATTTCCTTCAACACTCCTTCTGTTCCCTTTCCCTTCTCTTCTCCTTCTGGGATGCCCATAATGTGTATGTTTGTGCATTTTGTGTTGTTGGTTAAATCCCTGAGTCCTTGATGGATTTTTTCTATCTTTTTGTCTATCTGTTCTACTATCTGTTTGATTTCAGATGTATTGTCTTCCACATCACCATTTTTTTCTTCTGCCTGTTCAAATCTGCTGTTATGTGAATCCAGCATCTTTTTGATTTCTTGGATTGTGCCATTGATCGTCATCATATCCATTATCTTTTTATGTATGTTTATAATTTCTTCAGTATGTTCTCCCAGTGTCTTCTTAATATCCTTAATCTCTTCCTTCACTTCATTCAGTTGGTCCATGATATTTGTTTGGAAAGCTTTAATTAGTTGTTCAATGTTCAGCATCTCTTCCTTGTTTTTAGTCTGTTTATTGGGCTGGTGCATGTCTTCCTGTTTCTCAGTGTGGTTTGTAACTTTTTGTTGCCCTCTAGTCATCATTTTATCTTGATGGGTTTATTTGGTTGATTAGCTTCTCTCTCTGCTCTAGAGTTTTATTTAGCTGGTGGTTCTGTGTGTGTGTTAAGTTTTCTCTTTGACACTTTTTCTTCTTATTTTATTTCCTTGCTTCTTTCTATGTTCCCTGGAAGGCAAAAGATTAGGGCCAGAGGAATCAAAATATGTGAGAAAGGAAGAAGGATAATAGTAATATTGATAAAAGTTAGAAGAGGGGCCATGTAAGACTTAATGAAATGAATATTTAGCTCATGTAGGCAATGTAGAGTAATAGAAAAAAGTGGAGTACATACAATAGACTGGGAAACGAAATAGAGGAATATATATATAATGATTTAGAAGGCTAGAATGATGAGGAAGGAGAGAAAGGGTAAAGAAAGGGCTGAAAGGAAAAAGTTAATATTAACAAAAAAAGAAGAAAACAGAATAGATAGAACAAAAATTGTCACCCTTAAGTTGTGGGCTAATGAAAAACGTGGTATGTAAGAACCACAACAGAAAGCAGAAGTCAGAAAGATGAAGGAAGGAAAAGAGATAGCTTGGGATACACAATCAATATAGACAGAGAATGGGAAATCACTGAAGAAGAAGCACAGCAAAGAAGAGACAAGCTAGCAGCAGCTAATTAAAAAAAAAATGAAAGCAAAAAGAAGGGGGGCAGGAAAGAGGAAAGAAAAGCAAAAGACAACAAATAAACAGAGAAAAACCAAACAACCACACAAGCAAGCAGTCAAACAAATCTAAGGAAGAACAGTGTTCCTTCTTGGGACTTGTGGAACCTCTCAGTCTGCTTGTGTTTAACAATTGTATTAAACTAAATTAAAAAGAAAAATTTATTTTTTATTTTTTAAAGTGACTGTCTTTTTTTTTGGCAAAATAAGGGACACAAAAGAAGTCTTCTAGACCACCCCCTTCACTGAAGGGACCCTAACTAGGATCATGGAAACTAATCAAGCACTTCCCATTTTCTGGCCTCCCCAGGGGAGCTGAAGCTCTGATGCTTGTCCATGCAGAACAATAAAAATGGCTGACTCTGCCCCCTCTGGAGCCAAGCCTCAGTGTCACTGTCTACTCGGTAAATCGGGCTTCCTCAGTAGATTTGCCTCTACCCTCAGCCTGGCACTGCTTCAAGCCAGCTTATCTGCTCCCCAAAGCTATGAGGGGGTCCAGGCAGCCAAATCCACAGAAAGGAAACCCCTCTCCACCTTCTGTCAGAACCCTCCCACTCTTGGAGAACACTCCCTCTCACTGGATTGCCAGTGGGAGTCGCGGCTCAAACCAGCCTTTTTCCCTGAGGATGGGGCTCAGCCGTTTGTGTTAACCTCCACGGGCAGGGTTAAAACTCATGAATCTCTACCGAGAAATCCACACTGTCAAGTTGCCTCCAGATAGATGTCCCAAGCTTCTTGCTCTGTGCGCCCACAGCACAGACCCCCGGGCAGGACCCTGTCCCCAATCAGCCGTCCTCACAGAGAGCGAGTCAGTGAGTGCCCTCCTAAACCAATGCCTTCTTACCTTCGGATCTCTCTTATATCTCTTTGTGCCCAAATTTCCTCTTCTTACAAGGACATAATATTAGATTAAGGGCCCACCTTAATCCAGTTTGACTTCCTTAACTAATAATATCTTCAAAGACTCTATTTCCAAATAATGTCACATTCACAGTAGCAGGGATTAGGAATTGAACATGTCTTTTGGGGGGACACAATTCAACCCATAACAAGGTAAAGGCATAAATTACTGATTTAAGGCCTTTCTTTTTTAATAATATAAAATTGAATGATATAAATTTTTCTCTAAGCAGTGCTTTAGTAGGCAATTTTATTTTTTGCTTTTTTTCACTTATTTTTTTATTCCTACCAATTTTGATATATTTTCATTTTTATTCACTTCAAAATATTTTACAATTTCCTTCCTTTTTGACCCTATGGATTACTTAGCAGTGTGTTGTTTAATTTCCAAATACTTGGGAATTTTCCAAGTATTCTGTTCTTGATTTCTAGTTTAATTGTGTTGGGGGGGTCACAAAACAAAGTTCAAATAATTTCAATTATTTTAAATTTAATGAGTTTTAAAAATTTAGAATATGGTCTATCATTTGTGAATGTGCTATATGTTGTCTGATAGAGTGTTCTATAGATGTCAGTTAGGTCAGATTGATGGATGACGTCCTTCATGTGTTCTACGAACTTGCTGATTTTGTTTGTTTGTTCATCTAAATTTAAAGGGCCTATAGAAATCACCTTACATTGTAGGCTATTGTGACTTAATTTTGATGAAATGTTTTGTCTTTTCTAAATATCTCCCTTTGTTATATCAGCTAACTGCAGGTCCTCATTTTGGTTGATGTGATTCCAAAAAACCAAAGGTAGGGTTTTTTTCCCTCTAGACCCCACAGCCATAGTCAAAAGTAGTCAGTTGCCTTTCTCTCTCTGACTCTCTTCTGCTGAGTAGGTCTCTCTGTATGTGCGCATTTCTAAAAAATACCAACTCTCAAAGTATCTCAAAACTATATCGTAAAAGCTCTGCTTTTACCTGTAGCTTCATTGCCAGTTATTGCTAGACAAGTGTTGGGATGTGTGCTTTCCAGAGTTTCCCAAAATGAGCAAGTGTAATGTGTGTTAGCCAGGGTAGGCCCTGGTGAGACTGAGGGGGAAAGAAGGGAGCTTTTACCCTGGCTTCAGTTTCAAAGTTTAGAAAATAGGTTGAGAAAAGCTTTCTTTGGAAGAACGCTTCTGGGGGAGCGGATGTGGCTCAAGCAGTTGGGCACCCATCTCCCACATGGGAGGTCCCAGTTTTGGTTCCCAGTGCCTCTTAAAGAAGAAGAGCAAGGCAGTGAGCTGACGCCATGGGCTAATGTGGCGAGATGATGCAACAAGTAGACACAATGAGAGTCACAACAAGCAGGGAACAGATGTGGCTCAAGTGATTGGGCACCTCCTTCCCACATGGGAGGTCCCAGATCCGGTTCCCAGTGCCTCCTAAAAAAAGAAGACAAGTAGACACAGAGAGCACACAATGAACAGACACAGAGAGCAGACAGGGAGTGCATACAATGAGGGTAGGGGTGGGGGGAGTAAATAAATAAATCTGTAAAAAAAAAAAAAAAGAACCTTTCTAAGCATTATTGGAATCTGTCTTGAAAATCAGATAACATGTCTAATGTCTTCACCAAATGCCAAAAGGTAGTTAACTAAGGAAGGTGCCACCTTGGGTAGGAGAGTGAGCCTGGGATTTGAGGCACAATGAATTAGCCCTAGCGCGATTCTCTCCTGCTCTGGCCTAAGGGGTCTTTTCCATTTTTTCAGAGGCCCCAGAGCTGTGATCAACATCTCCTTAGACATCGGACATCTGCTTCAAGAACCAGTCCAATTAAAAGGGCAGGAAACTCCCTGGTGGCTGTTTACCATATCCCCCACAGTCCGTGAAGTGAACATTTGATCCCTGGCCGGGGGATGAATGAACTCACTTCAGCCCACAGTTCCGTGTTTAACAGGTCCCCTTCTATTTGTTCACAGAGTTTCAGATTGGTGGGACTTGCATTTAAATAGTTGACAGGAAATAATGCTTTCCGGCCTGATATCCCACATTCATTTGGTCCCTAAGGATGGAAACCTGGAAGATACTTTCCAGGTTGGTTTACCATCCCTATAAATAAGCATAAAGTTTTAATTCATAAGCACCCACTCCCTCCAAACAGCCGGAGCTTGAATTGATGTCCTTAATAAATACTCAACACAGAGGAAGCAGCCTTTCAGCTCTGGAGCTCTTGGTAACCCCTGGATTACCCAGTCTGGACAAACAAGTTCCCCAGACCCACCATTGCAGCCACAGGGAGCTGTGTGTGCACACATCCTTGTGCATGTGTAATTGGCCTGGGGATGGCCACCACACGTATTCTTAAGCTCTGTGTAAGGAACAGTTTAGGAGAAATGGCTCCAAATGTCTTCATGAGACACAAGCATGAGGACTGCCCAATGAAATCCATAGGTTTTCAGTGTGTGGGAAAAGAGGGCAGTCAGGGCCTCTGAGAGGCTGTGTGCTGTCCTGCTTTGGTGCTGGCTGGGTGCAGGAGGGAGCTTCTGGCTTCACTGTGGAGGGACAGCCATACTGGCCGGGTGCATCCCAGGACTCCCCGGGAGGGCCATTGTATCCGTGGGTACCTGAGTCTTTCAGTCTGGCTGGGATAGCATATTCCGACCCCAAAGCCAACATCTCCTTCCACTATCCTTCCTTAAGCACCTCTCATCTGATTCAGAGAAACCCCTGGACTGCTGAACTCCATCCTATCTCCTGTTGCCAGCTGCAGACAAAGTGGCCTCTGGCCTTCACCATGATTAAAAGGCGGGGCCACAGAGGGGCAGGTGGGCATGGCTCATTGCTCCCATCTCTCTGGGCTGGCTTTAAAATTTTTTTTTTTAATTTCGGCTCAAAGCATACTTATCAGGGATTAGCTTTTTGATCCTTGGTAGCTATACGTGGTATTGGTTTCAAAGATGAGTTGTGTTTTCTTAATTTTTATTTTCTGTTTGGTTGTTGTTAAATAAATGGCATTGCTTGCTCTGCCTTTTTTTTTTTTTTTTTTTTTTTTTTTAGCATCATAGGAAATGCTGCGACCTATTTGTGGGAATAAACACAAAAACAAATAGGCAGTGGGGACATTCGAGGACATCTGAAACTGTTTAGCTTATACCTATGACTAAGGGGAAGTGGCTTCCAACCTGGCTTCCTTCGACGGGTGGTGGGAAAGAGCCCTGGGCCGCGGGGCCAGTCACACCAGGACCCAGCCTTCCCTGATGGGTGGAGCACAGGTGTGGGCAACGCTGGGAAAGGGGCTCTGGGGACTGCTGCTCCAGGTCTGGTATGGGCCTGGGCAGGCATCCCAGCAGCCCACCGGGAGGGGACAGTGGTCAATTGTCTGGCTGAAAACAAGCCTGCGGGATCATGTGTCATAGGGCAGGGGTTCAGCCTCTGATCCCGGTGCACAGTGGCCCCGGGGCACCTGGAGCTGTGTCAGAATCCCTGCTCCCAGGTTTCCGGCTGAATGGCTCAAAAATGTTCCGATCCCCTGCACCCCGGGTGGGGGTGCTTGCAAGGCCCAGTACATCTGAAAGCAGAGAGGGATCAGACCCTGCTTATTAAACCCCAGGCTGCGAGGCCCTGCTTGTTTCAGGGAGGGGTAGACAGGTCTGCACTGACAGACACCCCACAGTGACACACACACATTCACCTTGGCCGTGCTCCTGACAGGTACAGAGTTACTTCCCTGAAGGGGTCTTTGCATATCTGTGGATAGTGATAATTACAAGTATAATTATAAACATCAGATGCTGCTGGGTTTCTTGTCAAAGAAAATGAAGCTCATTCAAGTGCACCCATAGTTCCTTTATTTTAGGTCTGAAGTAATCCTGCTCTGAAGGCCTAGGATCTTTTGTAGGGTGAGCCTATTTTGGAATTTTTTCAGCCATCATTAGAACCCAGATATAACAGTTGAAATGTGTGAACAGAGCAGAAGACACTCAACCTCCTGGACACCAATGTCCTCAGTGTGCTCAGGAGTCTTGATCAAAGAAAAAGAGAAAAGGAACACCAAAAAAGACAGGAGATCTTCAGCCCAGACCTGCCACTCTGGACCACTCCCCCTCACTCAGTCCCATGCAGCTTAAGAGTCACATAGAGGCAGCATGGGCCAGAGACCTTCCTGCCATGGATGCATACCACAGAGCCACTCATAACAGTGAGTTAGAACTCCACGCACATCCAGGCACAGGGATCCAGATCTGCAGAGACCCAGAGTGGAACACAAGTGGCTGACTAGCATGTACAAACTAAAAGGCCCCAAGGAAATAAAAGAAACAGGAGCAGAACTGTTGGTAAGAGTAAACAGCACAGTCTCTGATTGCTGGAGCACCTAAATGAAGAAAAAAAAAAAACACAACAGATATCTACCAATCGACCCAATCTGGCTCCCCAGAAGGAAGTAACTGGAGGCCGAAAAGACTGACAGAAAAGAGAAAGGGAAAACTAAACTGCTGTAAGTGTAATTAAAAAAAAAAAAAAAAAAAAAAAAAAGACACTAAGCGAGGGAGAGAAGTTAAATCATAGAAGCTAGGGAGAGAATTCTGCACAAAAATCAACAGAACAAATTAGGATTCCCCAAAAAGGAACAGAGGAATGAAGCTTTCTCCTGGAGGTGAAGCAATTGTATATGGGAGGGCCTAAAATTGGCACCACATATCCAGGGCCAGAATCAGGTGCAGAAGACCTGGAAAAATCTGAACAGGTAAACACAGGCCCCTCCAAAGGTCCAGTATAAGTTGGACAAAGCATCAAAGAAGAGCGTTAACACACATCCAAGGTACAATAAAACCCTAGGCAAGAGGGAGAAACTGATCTTCAGAGTTAGCATATCAAAATAGTCAGGTTCCTAGACATCAGCAAAAAATTACAAGCCATATTAAGAAACTGGAAGATATGACTCAGCCAAGGGAACAAACTCAAACTTCAGAGGAGGTGCAGACTTTGGAACAACTAATCAAAGAAGTTCAAGCAAATATCCTAAATCAATTCAAGGAGATGAAGGAAAATGTGGATAGAAATAAACTAATGGTGGATATAAAGCTAAGAAATATTAAGAAGACAATGTGTGAGCAAAGGGAAGAATTAGAAAGTTTAGAAAGAAATATAACAGAAATTATGGTGTGAAAGGCATACTAATGGAGATTAAAAATATACTAGAGGAAAACAATAGCAAATTTGAACAGGCTGAAAAAAGAATCAGCCAGCTAGAAGATTGGACATCTGAAATCTTACAGATAGAAGAACAGATAGAAAAAAGAATAGAAAAACATTGAGCAGTATCTCAGAGGTTTGAGTGACAGCATGAAGAGCACAAACATATGCATCATGGATGTCCCAGGAGGAGAAAAGAAAAGAAAAGAAAAGGAGCAGAAAGAATATTTGAGGAAATAATGGCAGAAAATGTCCCAACTCATGAAAGACATAAATATACATGTCCAAGAATCACAATGTACTCCAAAGAGAATAAACCATAATAAACCTACTCCAAGACACATATTAATGAAAATGTCAAATACCAAAGATAAAGAATTCTGAAAACAAGAAGAAAAAAATCACGTTGTCACATACAAGGGATCCTCAATAAGACTAAGGGCCAATTTCTCATCAGAAACCATGGAGATGAGAAGGCAGTAGTATGATATATTTAAGGTACTGAAAGAGAAAAACTGCCAGTCAAAATTATTTATTTGGCAAAACTGTCCTTCAAAAATGAGGTAGTCTAAATTATTCACAGATAAACAGAAGCTGAGAGAGTTCATCAACAAAAGATCTGCCCTACAAGAATTATTAAAGGGGTTTCTGCAGGTTAAAAAGAAAAGACAGAAAAGATTGGCTTGGAATAGCTTGAAGAAATGAAGGTTATCAGCAAAAATAACTTAAATCATAAATACAAAACACAATAGTACTGTATCTTCAATATACAACTTCACTCTTTAATTGCTATAAGAGTCAGAATACAATTGAACAAGATAAAGTCATATAATGGACATGCAAAATATAAAGTGGTAAAGTGGGACAAAAGCAACATAAAGAATGGAAACAGAGGGATGAGGAGGCAGAGAATGTATATGCTATTAAAGCTAAGTTTGTATCTTTTCAAATCAGTAGGCTATAGATGTATGTTGTGTAACATAAACCCTAGAGTAACCACAAATAATATATCTAAAAATCTCCAGAAACTGAAACGAGAAGGAATCAGTCAGATATATCATAAAAGATCAATTATATAGAAAAAGGAGGTTGCAATAAAGGAAAAAAGAGGAAAAAAAGCTATGACATATAAAAACCAAAGAACAACGTGGATGAACTAAATACTGCCATTATAATAATAACACTGAATGTTAATGGATTAAACTTCCCAGTCAAAAGACACAGATAGGTAGAATGTATTTAAAAAGCATGGTCCAACTACATGTTGTTTGCAAAAGACTTACCTTTGACCTAAAGACACAAACAGATTGAAAGTGAAAGGTTAGAAAAAATATTCCATGCAAATAGTAACCAAAAGAGAGCTGGAGTAGCAGTACTCATATCAGACAAAATAAACTTTAAGTCAGAAGCTGTTGCAAGAGACAAAGAAGGAAACTATATATTAATAAAAGGGGCAATCCACCAAGAAGAAATAGTAATCATAATTTTTTTTTAAAGGGAGGCAGATGTGATTCAAGCAGTTGGGTACCCACCTACCACATGGGAGGTCTCAGGTTCCGTTCCTGGTGACTCCTAAAGAAGATAAGCAAGACAGTGAGCTGACACAACAGGCTGGTGTGGCAAGCTGATGCAACAAGATGATGCAATGAGGAGACAAAATGAGGAAACACAATGAGAGGCACAACAAGCAGAAAGCGGAGGTGGCTCAAGCAATTGGGTGCCTCCCTCCCACGTGGGAGGTCCAGGGTTCAGTTCCTGCTGCCTTCTTAAAAGAAGATGAGCAGACACAGAGAACACACAACGAACAGACACAGAGAGCAGACAGCAAGCACAAACAATGGGGGGGGTAGAAATAAATAAACAAAATAAATCTTTAAAAATATATATGTATATATACATAACTGTGGTGCTCCAAAATACATGAAGCAAACACTGGCAGAAATGGGAGAAATAGACAACTGTACAATAATAGTTGGAACTTCAATTCACCATTTTCATCAATAGACAGAAGTTCAATAAAGAGAGAACTTGAATAATATGATAAATGAAATAGACCTAGCAGACATATATAGAACATTGCACCCCAAAACAGCAGGGTATACATTATTCTCAAGTGCACATGGATCATTCTCCAGGATGGACCACATGATGAATAACAAAACAAGTCTCAATAAATTTACAAAGCTTTTTCTCTGACCATAGTGCAATGAAGGTGGAAATCAATAACAGGCAGAGAACTGGAAAATCCACAAACACATGGAAGTTAAATAACACTCTAAACAATCCGTGGGTCAAAGGAGAAATTGCAAAGGGAAATCAGTAAATATCTTGAGATGAATGAAAATGAGAACACAACATATCAAAACTTATGGGATGCAGTGAAGGCAGTGCTGAAAGGGAAATTTATAGCCCTAAACACATTAAAAAAGAAGAACGAGCCAAAATCAAAGACCTAACTGCACATCTGGAGGAACTACGAAAAGAACAGCAAACTAATACCAAAGCAAGGAGGACAGAAACAACAAAGATTAGAACAGAAATAAATGAAATTGAGAATTTAAAAAAAATACAGGTCTTCAGGATCTTGTGTTTGGCAATGGTTTCTCAGACTTTACAGCCAAAGAACAATTAACAAAAGAAAAAATCGATACATGGGACTTCCTCAAAATTACAAACTTTTGTGCATTAAAAGGACTTTGTCACAAAAGTGAAAAGACAACCTACTCAATTGGAGAAAATATTTGGAAACCGTGTATCTGATAAGGGTTTAATATCCAGAATATATAAATTATTCCTATGACTCAACAATAAAAAGAAGCAGTCCAAGTAAAAATTGGGCAATAGACTTCAATAGATATTTCTCCAAAGATGATATACA
>JAKSZT010054540.1:15293643-15412435 GCA_026826555.1 Tolypeutes matacus | reverse complement strand
GTTTTATGAATCATCTCTATTATCCCTCACCATGATTTTCATTTATTTCACTAATTTCTGCCCCCTTATTATTTTTTCCAAGCTCATATTTCAGTCTTTTTTTTCCCACTAGATATACAAACTATAACTTTCCCTCTAAGCATTTTTAGCTGTATTCCACATTCTTGATATGCAATTGTTTTATTGCATTCTATTCTATTAAAAAATTATAATTCAAGTATGATTCCTCCTTTAATCTATGAATTACTTAAAAGCATAATTTCTAGTTTTCAAATGCAGAATGTTTTAAGTAATTTTTTTGTTGATTTCTCATTTTATTGTATCATGATGAGGGAATGTAGTCTGTATGATGTTCATTATTTGGAATTTGTTGGGACTTTATTTGTGGCCAAATATGTGGTCAATTTCATAACTCTTCTATGTGTTTTTTATTGCTTGGGTGCAAAGTTACATCAACTTGTAATCATATTATTCAGTCTTCTACATCCTGTCTTATTTTTTGTCTACTTAGTGTCTCAGTGTTTGAGAGATTTGTTAGCATCTACAAAATTATGGATTTGTATTTTTTTCTATAGATGTATTGTTCATTTTATCAGTATTAAATGTACCTTTTTGTGTCTTTTAATATTTTTACTTTTACTTTTAAATTAATTTTTCTGACATTAATATTGTTATCTTGGCTTTTTAAAAAATATTTGCTCTTTTTAAATTATCTTGTTTGTCTTTTTAATGTTAAATTGTAAGAGTACCAGGGCTGGTTTTTTTTGTGGGAATTTTTTGCAAGATATGTGTGTTGTGAAAATTTTCTCCCACTCCATGACTTGCCTATCATTTTCTTCAGTGTCTTTTGATGAACAAAAGATTTCAATTATGATGAAGTCTAATTTATCAGTTTTTTCTTTTGTTGTTATTGATTTCTGATTTGTCTAAGAAACCTTTGCCTAACCCCAAGTCATGAAGATATTCTATTATATTTTCCTCTAAAAATTGTTATGGTACATTTCAAATTAACTTTTATGGATGGTGCAAGATAAAGATCAAGATTCTTTTTTTTTAAAACCCTATATAAGTATACAGTTATCCCAGCCCCATTTGTTCAAAACATTTCTTTTTCTATTTTATTGGTATGCCTCCTTTGTCAGAAATACAATGAATTAATAAGTGTGTGTCTCTTTCTGAACTCTATTCTTTTCCATTACTCTATCTGCTGATACTTAAGCAAATATCACATAGTCTTGCGATAACTATAGCTATAAAAGAAGTCTTAGAAGAAGATAGTTTAAGTCCTTCGATTTTGTTCTTTTTTTCAATATTTCTTTGGCTATCTAGTTATATGGAATTTCCATGTACAATTTAGAATCAGCTGGTAAATATGTACAAAAATGCCTTCTGGAATTTTGATAATGATTATATCAAATCTGTAGGTCAATTTGGAGAGAATCAACATCTTAACACTACTATGTATTTCAACCCATGAACATGGACTATCTCTCCATTTATTTAGATCTTTTTCAATTCCTCTTAACAATGTTTTGTAGTTTACACTGTGGAGATTTTGCATGTCTTTGGTTCAATTTATTCCCAAGTATTTTATGTGTTCTAATGATATTATGAATACCATTTTATTTTAAATTTCAGTTTCCAATTGTTTGTTGCAACTGATTTTTGTGTGTTAAGCTTGTATCCTATGACTTTGCTAATATACTTATTATTTCTAATAGTTGATTTTTAGATTAATGAGGATTGTCTGTGTAAACGATAAATGATCAGTTCATCTGCCTGATGTTTATGTCTTTTATTTCTTGTTCTTGTCTTGTTGGAATGTTTGGCCCTCCAATAAAACATTGAATTAAAGTGGTAGTAAGGGCCTCCTTGACTTTTCCTGATATTAGGGAAAAAGCATTCACATTCAGTCTTTCACCATTGAGCATGATGTTGGCTGAAGATTTTTCACAAATGCCCTTTATTAGAATCAGGAAAATCTCTGTTATTGCTAGGTAGCTGGGAGTTTTAGCATGAATTGATTTAAATTTTGTTAAATCTTTATTCTGTATCTATTGAGATGATTGGTTTTTCTGTTTTTGTTTTTGGTGAGGGTGTTAATATGTTGAATTAAACTGATTTGTGTTCTAATTTTAAATCAACCCTGAATTATTGAGATAATCCTATTTGGCTATGATATATTTTCTTTTTATATATGGGTGGATAGCATTTGTTATCATTTTGTCAAATATTTTTGCATCTATGTTCATGAGGGGTATTAGACTGTAATTTTTTTTCTTTTTTGTAATGTCTTTGATCAGGCTTTGGTAATAGGTTATGCTGGGCTTATAAAATGAGTTGGAAAGTATCTCCTCTTTCTCTATTTTCTGAATAAGTTTGTGTAAAATTGGTTTTATTTCTTCCTTAAATGTTTGATAAGTTCACCAGTGGAACTATTTTTTTTTAATTTGGAAGAATTTGGTTTATTTAATAGATACAAGAGAATTCAGAATTTTTGTTTCATCTTGTATTAGCTTTGGCTAATAGTATTTTTTCAAAGAATTTCTCTGTTTCATCTTAGCTCCTGAATTTGTTGGCATAATGTTGTTCCTAATAATCCTTTACTATTCTTTGAATGTTTGCAGGATTTGTAGCGATATCTCCACCTTCATTCCCGAAATAATTTGTGTACCCTTTCTCTTTCTCTCTCTCTGGAGCAGTTTAGCCTAGTATTTACCAATTTTTTGAACAACTTTTAGCTTTTAAAATGTTCTCTTATTTTATATTTTATTGATTTCTTTTCTTATCATTATTTCCTTTTTCTACTTACTTTGCTCTTATTTTTCTAGCTTCTTAAGGTGGAATCTTAGACCACTGATTTAAGATATTTTATTCTTTTCTAATATAGACATCTAAAGCTATATTTTTTATCTCTAAGTTCTGCTTTAACCGATCCCAAGCTTTGATGCGTAGTGTTTTTTAATCATTCAGTTTGAAGTATTTTTAAATTTCTCTTGTGATTTCCTCTTTGACTTATGGATTATTTAGAAGTGTGTTATTCGTTGCCAAATAGTTGGTGTTTTCCTAGATACCTTATTCTTGATTTCTAATTTAGTTTCATCGTGGTCAAAGAACAATATTTATATTCTACATGATATAAATCTTTGCTAATTTATTTAGATTTGTTTTATGACCCAGAATGTAGTCTATCTTGATAAATGAACTATAAACTTGAAACAAATGCAGGTTCTGCAATTTTAGGTATATTCTCCTGAAAATATTAATTAGATCAGAGTAGTTGTTAGTGTTGTTCAAACCATCCATGCCTTTACTGATTATTTTCATCTATTTTTTCCAACTATTTCTGAAAAAGTGATGTTAAAACCTTCAACTTTTTGTGGAATTGCCTAATTCTCCTTTTAATTCTATTTTTGCAACATATATTTTGAAGCTCTATTATTACGCATATGCACATTTATGATTGTTATGCCTTCCTAACAAATTGACCCTTTTATCATAATGAAGCATACTTCTTTATCTCTGATAATGCTATTTGTTTTATAGTCTATTTTATCTGATATTAAAAGAGTCATTCCAGTCTTTTTATGCTGGCTGATGTACAGTTTATTTGTTTCCATCCATTTACCTTTAACCTTTTTGTGTCTTTATATATAAATTGCATCTCTTATAGACACCATGCAGTTGGGTTTTACTTTTTAATTCATTATTGCAATATCTGTCTTTTAACTGGAGTGCTTACTCTGTTAACACGTATTATTATGGTTGGATCTAAGGCTACCATTTTATTGTTTTGGATTTGTCCCATCTGTTTTAGTTCCTCTGTTCCTCCTCTTCTGACTTTTAAAATTATTTCAATATTTTTGAGAATTTAGGTTTTTCCATTTTTCTATTGGCTTTTAGCTATATCTCCATGTATTTTTTTAAATTTTTAAATATTTTTTTTAAAAAGACACTTAGATTACATAAATGTTACGAAAAATATAGAGATTCCCATACACCCCACCTCCCACACCTCCCACAACCTCCCACATAAACATCCTTCATTTGTGTGGCATATTAATTGCAATTGATAAACACATCCTGGGGCTTTGCCATTAAGCATGGACCATAATTCACATTGTAGATCACACTCTCTCCCACACAGTTCTACATTTTATATGATGATATGAAATGGCCTCTGTCATTGCAGTGTCACTCAGGACAATTCCCAAGTCCCAAAAAGCCCCTCCACCCCCGTATTACAACTGCTTTTCCCTCTCCCTGCCCCCAGAGCCTCCAGTGGCCACTGACTCCACATCAATGTTGTAATTTCTTCTATTGCTTGAGTCACAATATGTCTATAGTAGAATGCCAGTAAGTCCACTCTAGTCCATAGCTTTTCCCCCCATCCTGAGGAGTCTGGGATGGTGATGTCCACTCCAACTCCAATTGAGAGGGAGCTTATATCCCATGGGGAAGTTGGATGGGATTATCCTGCCTGCAGCTGCAGACTCTCCCTATACCCTGGGATGGCCATTGTCCATCATCAGCTCCCTGCCAGTTGTCCTGGGTGAGTCCAATGAGCTGTAGAGTAGGAATTGCTGCTCCACCAAGATTCCGGGCCCAGCTGGCACAAGGACAGCCCAAAGATTCGAGTTTCTGGACATACACCTACAAACTCCAGCACCAAGTATAGGTTTGAATAGAAGGGACAGATGAACCATGTGCAGGGAAAACATAGTTGAGTCCAACTCTGTCACTCTCAGGAGCACAAACTCCAAAGTAGGACCCACTGGCAAGGCATCAAACTCCGGAGCTATCCGCCCTGACATAGGACCTGGGTGTCTCTAAAGCCCTCAGGAGCTCCACTATTTGGGCTGATATCCACTTTGGAAGTCTATGAGATCCTACTAAGATGTGCATAAGTATCTCCTCTGGG
Source organism: Tolypeutes matacus (assembly GCA_026826555.1). NCBI lineage: Eukaryota > Metazoa > Chordata > Mammalia > Cingulata > Chlamyphoridae > Tolypeutes > Tolypeutes matacus. The sequence goes on along the minus strand of JAKSZT010054540.1, from coordinate 15,407,514 downwards.
ATGACTGCCCAACTCATTTTGAAGTCTCTTAGCCATGTAAACTCATTTGTCTTTTCCTTTCCTCCCTTTTATTCAAGGTCTTTTTCCAGTTGCATTGCCAGTTGGTGCTTGGTAGCAATCCCTCAGTGCCAGGGAGGCTCATCCCCGGGAGTCATGTCCCATGCTTGGAAGAAGGTAATGCATTCATATGCTGAGTATGGCTTAGAAAGAGTCCACATTAAACAACAAGGAGGCTCTCAGGAGGCAACCCTTAGGCACCCCATAACAATAGGCTAAGTTTTAATTTCAAGAGCAAAGACTCATAAGGCTAGTCATTAATATCAAGGGCTCATCAGAGGATCATTCTCCTTTGCCAGTCACCGCCCCTACACTTGGGGGACTGTTGCTGTTCCCTTAGAAAATATGGCAGAGCTCTTCAGGATGGGAATTCAGTATTCTCTTATTTATTGAGTGATTTTCCACCCACTGTGACAATGCCCCATGAACACTTGAACATTTCTATATACCTTATATGTATGCTCAGGTGAACTTCGTCCATGCATCCCCCATCCCTGACACCCCACACCAATGATCCTCCCCACCCCCCACAGTTGTAACCCTTCTGTGATTCAAAGCTTCTTCAAAGATGAAGCCATTACAATAGCTGAATACAATTAATAGGAAAATGAAATAATAATGATAGGTTTAAATGTAAGAGATAAAATAAATAAAAATTTAAAAAACTAAAACTAAAATAAAATTGAAAGATTGGCATATTAAAAAAATGAAAAATATTTTTAAAAAATTTTGTTGACCTTTTGCCTTTGATCACTGCAATATCTGGTGTCCAGTCTGTACCATGGCAACCTCCCCCTCTCATTCCCCAGTGTCTCACTATTTTTCATTTTGTTTTCAAACATGTTTTAGGTCACAGCAAAGTCACACACAGAATACAGGAGACTCTCATATACCCAACATACTTCCCCTTTCCTCCCCCCCATATTAATACCTTTTTATATGTGGATGGTAGCATTGTTATAACTAATATACAAATAGTGAAACATAGCTACTAAACATTGTCAATGGTTTACACCATGGCTTATATTTTAGACTGTACACTTTTATAAATTTTGATGATATTTACCATGTCCTATGTCCATCACTGTATGGTAATGAAGAACATTTCCACTGACCACTAAATACCCCCTGTGTTTGATCTATTTTATTCCTCCCACCCCATCCCCTCGGGGCCCACAATAACCCCCTGGCTTGACTGGTTGAATGACAAGATTCATAATTACATGCAACACACTGGTTTTTCCTCCCCTATGAGGAACGACCCTTGCTCTTGAGAGACTCCCGCCTGTCTATTTCTGAACAAATCGGTCCTCCCAAAGATGGGAGTCCAACTCCTTCCCACTCATTATGTGGGTCTCCACCCACTGATACAACACATTGTGACAGAATGAACACTCACACACTCCCTAGAAGCCTGCTCCAGGTGCACCCTGTCCCGAACGCCCCCCCCCCAACCAACACCCTAAACCAGTGACCCTTCCTTGTCTTATTGCCATAAGTGCATTCCCACTTCTGTATTTTCAACCTCATACTTACAAATCCCCAGTGTTCACCTGGTCCCTCTCCCAACCCTCCCCCCCAGTATCCTGGATCTTCTAACCCACCCTTCCCAATCTACCCATCTGTCAATGCTGCATCACCCAACCCAATAATATCATTACCCTCCTGTCCTATCCCTTCAATATGCAACAACACTCTATCACTTTACCATAGATTACATCCGTATGGATGATGGCTCACAACCTTCCCTTCTCTTTCTATTTCTTGTAAACCTATCTTCCAGACAATAGCTCTCTGAGACTGCTCAATTTCCTTAATTCATATCAGTGAGGTCATGTACTATTCATCCTTCAATGCCTGGCTTGCTTCACTCAACATAAGGTCTTCAAGATTCATCCATGTTATCCCATGTGTTAGCACTTTATTCCCTCTTACAGCTGAGTAATATTCCATTGTATATATGTACCACATTTTGTTTATCCATTCATCTGTTGATGGGCACCTGGGTTGATTCTAACTTTTGGCAATAGTGAACAATGCCACTATGAACATTGGTGTGCATGTATCTGTTCATGTCTTTGCTTTCAAATCTTCAGGGTATATACCTGGCAGTGGAATCACTGGGTCATATGGAAGTTCTATAGTTAGTTTTTTGAGGAACTGCCAAACTGTCCTCCATAGTGGCTGGTCCATTCTACAATTCCACCAGCAGTGGATGAGGGTTCCCGTTCCTCCACATCCTCTGCAATGCTTATAGTCTGCTGTTTTTTTAATAGCCGCCATTCTAATGGTGTAAGATGGTATCTCATTGTAGTTTTGATTTGCATTTCCCTAATAGCTAGCGATGTCGAGTATCTTTTCATGTGCTTTTTAGCCATTTGTATTTCTTCCTTGGAGAAGTGTTGTTTCAGGTCACTTGCCCATTTTTTAAATGGGTTATTTGTCTTTTTATTTTTGAGGTATAGGATTTCTTTATATATGCAGGATATTAGGCTCCTATCAGATTTATGGTTGCCAAATTTTTTCTCCCATTGGGTAGGCTGCCTTTTTACTTTCTTGATAATGTCCTTTGAGGTGCAGGAATTTTTAATTTTGAGGAGATCCCATTTATCTATTTTTTCTTTGCTGCTTGTGCTTTGGTTATGAAGTTCATGACATCATTTCTTATTACAAGGTCCTGTAAATGCTTCCCTACATTATCTTCCAAGGTCTTTATGGTCTTGGCTCTTATATTTAGATCTTTGACCCAACTTGAACTGATTTATGTATAAGGTGTGAGATGGTGTTTCTCATTCTTTTGGATATGGATATCTAGTTCTCCAAGCACCATTTGTTGAAAAGGCCATTCTTTCCCAACTGAGTGGGCTTGGTGGCCTTGTCGAATATCAGATGACTGTATATGCGAGGATCTATATCAGAACTCTCAGTTAGATTTCATTGGTCAGTATGTCTATCTTTGTGCCAATAGCATGCAGTTTTGAGCACTGTAGCTTTGTAGAATATTTTAAAGACAGGTAGTGTGATACCACCAACTTCATTTTTCTTTTCCAATGTGTCTTTGGTGATTCAGGGCCTCTTACCCTTCCAAATAAATTTTGCTGTTAGTTTTTCCAATTCGTTAAAAATACAGTGCTGATTTTTATTGGGATTGCATTAAATCTGTAGATTAGTTTGGGTAGGACAGACATCTTGATGATGTTTAGTCTTCCTATCCATGAAAAGAGAATATTCTTCCATTTGTTTAAGTCTTCTTTGATTTCCTTTAACAGTGTTGGGTAATTTTCTGTATATAAGTCCTTTACATCTTTAGTTAAATTTATTCCTAGGTATTTGATTCTCTTAGTTACTATTGTAAATGGTATTTTTTTCTTGATTTCCTCCTCAGATTGCTCGTTATTGGTGTACAGAAAGGCTACTGATTTTTGAGCATTGATCTTATAGCCTGCGACTTACTGAACTCCTTTATAAGTTCTAGAAGCTTTGTTGTAGATTTCTCAAGGCTTTCTATGTATAGGATCATGTCGTCTGCAAATAGTGAAATTTTTACTTCTTCCTTTCCAATTTGGATGTCTTTTATATCTTTTTCTTGCCTCAGTGCTCGAGCAAGTATTTCTAAGACAATGTTAAATAGGAGTGGTGATAGTGGGCATCCTTGTCTTGTTCCCAATCTTAGAGGAAAAGCTTTTAGGATTTCACCATTGAAGATGATGTTGGCTCTGGGTTCTTCATATATACCCTTTATCATGTTCAGAAAGTTTCCTTCTATTCCTATCTTTTGCAGTGTTTTTATCAGCAAAGAGTGCTGCATTTTGTCAAGTGCTTTTTCTGCATCTATAGAGATGTCATGTGATTTTTTTCTTTCAATCTGTTTATGTGGTGTATTACATTGATTGATTTTCTTGTGTTGAACCACCCTTGCATACCCAGGATGAAACTCACTTGGTCATGGTGTATAATTCATTTGATATGTTGTTGAATGCAATTAGCAAGTATTTTGTTGAGGATTTTAGCATCTAGTTTCATTAGAGAGATTGGTCTGTAATTTTCCTTTCTTGTGGCATCTTTGTTTGGCTTTGGTATTAGGGTAATGTTGGCATCACAGAATGAGTTAGGCAATGTTCCTTCTCCTTCTATTTTTTGGAAGAGCTTAAACAGGATTGGGTTAGCTCTTTCTGTAATGTTTGCTAGAATTCACCTGTGATGCCTTCTGGTCCTGAGCTCTTCTTAGTTGGGAAGTTTTTGGTGACAGACTCTATCTCTTTACTTGTAATTGGACTGTTGAGTTAATCAATTTCTTCTTTCATCAATGTAGGCTGCTTGTGAGTTTCTAGGAATTTGTCCATTTCCTCTAAGTAATCATTCTTGTTGGCACATAATTTTTCAAAGTATCTTCTTATGATACTCTTTATTTATGTGGGGTCAGTGTTGATATCCCCTTCCTCACTTCTTATTTTGTGTATTTGCATCTACTCTCTCTTTTTCTTTGTTAGTCTGGCTAAAGGTTTGTCAATTTTATTGATCTTCTCAAAGAACCAGCTTTTGGTTTTGTTTATTTTTTCTAGTGCTTTCTTATTTTCTATTTCATTTAGTTTGCTCTAATCTTTGTTATTTCCTTTTTTCTACTTCCTTTGGGGTTAGTTTGTTGTTGTTCTTCCAATTCCTCCAGGGGTGCAGTTAAGTCTTCAATTTTAGGTCTTTCTTCTTTTTTTGATATATGCTTTTATGGCTATGAATTTCCCTCTCGGTACAGCTTTGGCTGCATCCCATAAGTTTTGATATGTTGTGTTGTCATTTTCATTAGTTTCAAGGTAGTTACTGATTTCTTTTGAGATTTCCTCCTTGACCCACTCTTTGTCTAAGAGTGTGTTGTTTAACTTCCATATCTTTGTGCCTAATCTGGTTCTGTGGCCCTTAGTGATTTCCAATTTCATTCCATTGTGGTCAGAGAAATTACTTTGTATAATCTCAATCTTTCTGAATTCATTGAGAGTTGTTCTGTGGCCTGGCATGTGGTCTACCTTGGAGTATGATCCATGTGCACATGAGAAGAATGTATATCCTGCTGTATTTGGGTGTAGTGTTCTGTATATGTCTATTAGGTCCAGATCCTCTAATGTATTATTCAGAATCTTTGTTTCTTTATTCTCTGTCTAGATGTTCTGTCTAATGGTGATAATGGTGTATTAAAGTCCCTCACTATAATTGTAGAGGCATTTACATCTCCACTTAGTCACTTAGTCTTTCCAGTGTTTGCCTCATGTATTTTGAGGTGCCCTGATTAGGTGCATAAATGTTTATGATTGTTCTTTCTTCTTGAAAGATTATCCCTTTTACTAATATATAGTGTCCGTCTTTGTCTTTTGCAATAGTTTTGCATTTAAAGTCTATTTTGTCTGACATTAGTGTAGCTACTCTTGCACTTTTTTGGTTGTTGTTTGCTTGTAAAATTGTTTTCCAGCCATTCACTTTCAGCCTCTTTGAATCCCTGGGTCTAAGGTGAGTTTCTTGTAGACAACATATAGATAGGTCATATTTCCTTATCCATTCTGCCAGTCTTTGTCTCTTGACTGGTCAGTTTAATCCATTAACATTCAGTGTAATCACTCTCAAGGAATTTCTTACATCAGCCATATTTTCTTTGGGTTTATATATGTCATATGTTATTTATATTTCTCTTTTTGTCTTTTTAGTTGTTCTTACACTCTCCTCCAACTTTCTCTCTCTCTCTCTCCTGTTTTTTTCTTTCAACCTGTAGAATTCCTTTAGTATTTCTTGAAGGGCAGGTTTCTTATTGGCCTACTCTCTTAATTTCTGTTTATCTGTGAGTATTTTAAACTCTCCATCATTTTTTTAATGTGAGCTTTGCTGGATAGAGATTTCGTGGCTGGAAGTTTTTTTCTTTGAGTACCTTGACTATGTCATACAACTGTCTTCTTGCCTCAATGGTTTCAGATGAGAAATCAGCACTTAATCTTATTGTGCTTCCCTTGTATGTGATGGTTCTCTTTTCTCTTGCTGCCTTGAGTATTTTCTCTTTGTCTTGAGCATTGGACATTTTGACAAGTATATGTCTTGGAGTTGGCCTGTTGGGATTTATACTGTTTGGGGTGCACTGTGCTTCCTGGATATGCACATCCGTCTCTCTCAATAAGGTTGGGAAGTTTTCAGCCATTATTTCCTTCAACACTCCTTCTGTTTCCTTTCCCTTCTCTTCTCCCTCTGGGATGCCTATAATGCATATGTTTGTGCATTTTGTGTTGTCATTTAAATCCCTAAGTCCCTGCCAGATTTTTTCTATCTTTTTATCTATCTGTTCTACTATCTGTTTGATTTCAAATGTACTGTCTTCCACATCACTAATCCTTTCTTCTGCCTGTTCAAATCTGCTGTTATGTGACTCCAGTGTCTTTTTTATTTCTTGGATTGTGCCATTCATCACCATCATATCTGTTATCTTTTTATGTATGTTTACAATTTCTTCAGTATGTTCTCCCAGTGTCTTCTTAATATCCTTAATCTCTTCCTTCACTTCATTCAGTTGGTCCATGACATTTGTTTGGACAGCTCTGTTTAGTTGTTTGATGTTCTGCATTTCTTCCTGGTTTTTAGTTTGTTCATTGGACTGGTCCATGTCTTCCTGTTTCTTAGTATGGCTTGTAATTTTTTGTTGCCCTCTGGTCATCATTTATCTTGATGGGTTTATTCAGTTGATTAGCTTCTCTCTCTGCTCTAGAGTATGGTTTAGCTGCTGGTTTTGTGTGTGTGTTAAGTTTTCTTTGACATTTTGTTCTTCTTGTTCTATTTCCTTGCTGTTTTCTATGTTCTGGCTTTATCTTGAGCAATCTATCTCCATGTCCAGCTCCATACAGATCGATGCCCCAAAGGCTCCTGCTCCATGGGCTCCCAGAACAGCTCGCTTGGGCAGGATCCTGTCCCCAATCAGCTGTCTTTTGCGAGAGAGATGGTGAGTGTCCACTTAAACTGATGCCATCTTGCTTTCCTCCTCCCAAATTGTTTTAAAGTGGTAACTGTAACTTAACAATGCGTGTCCACTTTCAGGTTTAAGGCACTGGATCTCATATTTTTCTCCTTCTTCAATTCAGCATTTGTCAAGTCCTCTAGTCTCTACCATCCTCCAGAATATTCTCTCCAAGTATTTTTAAGTTCTTGCCTTAGGGATTACACTGTATCATCTTAAATCCTCACAGTTTACTTCATAGTAATATTATACCACTTTACATAAAATGTAGAAACCTTGTAGTAATTTTCCACTCACCTGTCTTTTATGTTTTTGTTATATATATTACTTATACATATATTAGCCCACAAGACGTTGCTATATTTTTTGCTTTAAATAGTTGTATGCATTTTAAGGAAATTAAAAGAAAAATAGTTTTTTATATTGACACAGAGATATACCATTTATGATGCTCTTCATTGCTTTTATTTATTTATTTTTTGAACAATGGGTTGCTTTTATTTCAGTATGCTGCCACAGAAAAGTGGAAAAGCACAGCAATTTGTCAGAAAGTCCAGCCCACTAATTTCAGGGGTCTGCTGAGCACACCGAATTGTTTCTTCATCCCTGCTGAGGATCATGAAAGGCAGCACCAAAACCAAAGTATACACTGAATTCAAGGTTCTTTTTGTTCCAGTTGTCAGATTCCAAACTAGACCCAAATGGATTGCAAGGATGACCTGTTTGTTTAAAACTTCAATTTTTAAAAGCAATTACAAGAAAACAAAACAATTCATTCAGAGGGATTGTGCATGCTTACAAGTGTCCTCATGTGTCCTTTCTCCAAGCTGAACCACCAAGGACTTGGTGAGAGCTGGTAGGTCTGAATAACCCTGGTGACTATTCTTTTCACCGTATCAAAACCTGAGCTAAAAATGCACCAGTTGATGATGAGAGCAGAGGGTGGCAGGGCTGAGGACCCACTTTTCATCTCCCAGGCTGTTGGCAAGTTAAGAAATGTGGTTCAAAAAATAACTGAGCGAAGTCAGAGACTCTTTCCAGCCTTATCTGATGGCTTCTGGCCAAAGCAAGGAAGTGTCACGGAAAGTGTAGGGTGGTGATGGTACAGAAAGAGACTTCAGGAGGAGGAAGGAAAAAGCAGCATCCTCAATAAGGGTGGGGCAGAAAGGAGGAAAATATGGGGAAAGCCCTGAAAGAATTCCTCACCAAAAGCCAATTTCATAGGGGAGCAAAGGGGGTTACGATCTATTCTTTGGCCAAGGGTGGTAGTGGGGGATGGTATAGGATGATGGCTTGGAAGGGGAAGTCATTTAAGACTTAAAAAAAGAAACCAGGGGGCACAGATGAGGCACCCCTACATACACAGCAGCCCCACAGGCTGCAACCTGAAACCTTCACAACTATTCTAATAAGCCACCCCAATCTGGAGAGCTGTCGCAGGGAGGGATGGGGAGGAGGAAGGTAACGGGAAGGGATGGGAGAGAAGGCAGAGACCCCAAGCCACGTAATCAGCAGCAAGATGATTGTGCGATGTGTCTTTTCACAGTTGAGTTAGATGTGCCCCACAGTTATGATGGGAACCAATTTAAATATACTTTCTTGATCCCTGAAGTCCAACCCCACAGACAGTGGTTACACTTGACAGTATGACTTGTTATAGAACAACTTATATATTTCAAATGGGCAAAAAAAATTATTAATTACAGTACCTTAAAATAAAATGCCTTTGAATGGGAGCTTCCTTTCCAGTACTTTGAGATCAATAAGACATATCTAGAAAATTTACTACTGTGGAAAATGAAGACTGCTTAAATCAAATAGGATGGGAGAAGAGCCTGTGGTTTTTCTTTTTGATTAATTGCTGTAACACTATTTCATGTTTTCATATTTTCTTTAGACATTATTAGGCACCAAAGCTCTTGCAGGACAACTTTGATGATATATGAATTCTGCCATTTTGCTAGCACTGATACGGCTAGTGGATCCACCACTCCATAAGAACTATTAACTCCATTCATATTAATTTTTGTTACAAATATTACAAAAGAGGGTGCTTCTGAGTATTTAGGTCCAAATTCTATTTTAAGGCTGTATATTGAATTTTCACAAATTGTTCTTGGAGGGCAAATTGTTATTCCTGTAAGTGTCATATCTTCCTCATCTTCTAGACCCCAGCTAACCATACCATTTCCTACTCCTTTCTGGCCTTCTTGGAGTTCTTCTAACAGTTGGAAATTGCAAGCCTGTGGTGGTTGCCATCTTGCATCACTCTCTTCATTGCATTTTAAAAAGATACAATTTTCCATGTAGAATCATTTCCCTTCAGGCTGAACTTCCTTAAGCTTTTCTTGTAGTGCAGTTCTGCTGGTAATTTTCTTTTACCTTAAAATTTCTATAGTGCACCTTTATTTTTGAAAGATATTTTCGCTGGATGTAGACTTCTGAGTTAACTATTTTTCCCTTTCATAACTTTTAAATACCCTATTTGACTACTTTCTGACTGCCATAGTTTTTGATGGGAAGTCAATGGATTGTTTTAAAAAATTGTTCTCTGTATGTAATGTGTCATTTTTTTCCAGTTTCATTTTAGATTCTCCTTTAACAAACTGGTTTTCAGCAGTTTGATTATGATATGCCCTAGCTTGGTTTCTTTTTATTTATTCTGTTTGTAGCTCACTGAGCTTCTTAAATCTCTAAATTTATGGCTTTTGCCAACTTCAGGAATTTCAACCATTATTTCTTCAAATAATTTTTCTTAATTCTCTCTCTTCTCCTTCTGGTACTCCAGTTGTATCTATTTTAGACCTTTTGTTATTGTCCTGAAATGTCTCAGAGGAGACCCTCTTCATTTAAACAATCCTTTCTTTCTCTTTCTCTCACACATTAGAAAATATCTATTTCTCTATCTTTAAGTTCATTAAGTCTATACTTTGTCATCTTTAACTCACTGAATTTTTAAATTAAAATATTGTATTTTGAAGTTATAGAATTTTCAATTGGTTCTTTTTTTATCTTTTTTATTTGTTTGATGAGATTGCCTATCTTTTCTTTTTTTAATATAATATATATTTTTAAAAAGATACTTAGATTACATAAATAGTATATTAAAAATATGGGGGATTCCCATATGCCTCTTTCCCTACCCCTTGCACATTTTCCCACATTAACAACATCTTCATTAGTGTGGTACATTTGTTACAATTGAACACATTTTGGAGCATTGCCACTAAACATGGATTATATTTTACATTGTAGTTTACACTCTTTCCTGCACATTTTTGTAATTTATGTCAAGATATATAAAGGCCTATATCTGTCATTGCAGTGTGACTCAGGACAATTCCCAGGTCCCAAAAATGCCCTCATATTACACCTATTTTTCCTCTCTCCCTCCCCTCAGAACTTCCAGTGGCCACTGTCTTCACATCAATGACTTTTCATTCATTAAAAACTTATTTTCACTTACTTTATAGAGCTATAGTTTAATATCTGGTTAAAAATCCTTGTCTATTCATTCCAAATATGAGTTTTCTACAGGTTGGTCTCCAGTGATTTTATTTTTTTGGAATCTTGAGATTGGGTCACATTTTCCTAGTTCCTCTTATGTCAAGTAATTTTGCATTGTATCTTGGCCATTGTGGATCTTATGTCATGGAGACTCTGGATTCTGTTATATCCCTTCAAATAATGTTGGCATTTTTGTTTAGCTGGCAGTTAATTTGGTTTAATTAAAACTACAAAGTCTGTCTTTTTGACAGATGAAATCCTAGTTCAGATTTTGAAAACTCTTTAGCCATGTTGCTTTTAACCTGCCCCATGTATATATGGTTAAGGAGTCACCTAGAGAATTTATATGTAGAATTTTGTCTCCCCATCTATGAATCTCTCCTTTCTGGGGTTTCAATAGCTGTGGTTTCTCCAAATTCTGCTCTCTGGTTCTTCAGGTCAGAAAGACAGGTTTTCTTCAGAGTAAATGGGTAACTCATCCTGCATTAGTCACTTCTGCCAAATTTTCTCTCCCCCTCCAGTATCTTCTTGCTTTTGTTCACTCTTCAGTGCCTTTAGGTCCTTGTTTCTTTTCCCCCCAGAACTTGGAGTTATAATTTGCAGAAGGGCCAGATGATCCACGAAGAGCTTACTTGACAATACTGGAAACAGAAAAGCTTATATCTCTTATTAAGAGTAATTTTTATAAAAACTTTCCTTTAAGTCACCTAGTAGGCTTCCCCTGAGGGTCATTGGCCAGACCATATTTATATGGTCCCATAATAGGGATGAGATCACACTGATTTCTTAGATAAATCACAATTTACTCCTAGAGCTATGGACAGAGTCCCTCTTTTCTAGGGCATCTGAACAAAATTAGAGCTGAGCCAGCAAAAAAAGGAATGGGTATGACTACTGAAAAGACAAATTACAGTTGTCTGCTACATTTATACATAATTTAACTTATCTGTTTTTCTGAAAATAGATTTATACAAAGAGATAACTAAAAAGGTGACTATTGGCATAATTAAGGAATTTTCTGTAAGATTCCTTGAAGTAATAAATATCCCTAGAGAAGGCTGGATCTGCTTAGACTTACTAAAATTCAATATACACTAAACTTCAATGTGGGGATATTGTGCAAACATCTAATATGAAGTGTACCTATGTGGCAGGTGTCCTGGAAAGGAAGGCTACATAGGAGTTCCTTCAAGTGGCACGAAAAAAAGTAGGTAGAGTGGAAAGGGGCACATCTTGTGAGTAGAGTAGGTAGAGTGGAAGGGGGCACATCTTGTGAGCAGAAGAGACCATATCACTGCTTGGTGTCAGGCCCCTGGCGAAGAGATAGTAGGGAATGGCTGCTTGGGGTTCCCAGGGAGACTGTGTGCATGGGGCTTCCAGTCTTACCAAAGATTTCAGTGGCCCCAGCTTATTTCAAAATCAGTCGGATTTCTGAGCTTGAAGTAATCATGCAGCTTCCTGCGAGGAACATCTCAGAGTTCATGTGGACTAAAAACCTAAAGCTAGAAATTCCTTCCCAGTACTTTGGTGTCACACAAGATCCCAGGGTCTTGGGACAACTTGAGGAGTAGGAGTAAGGCTGGGAGTGCTCATTACACCTGAGAATGAATTTCCAGCTATCTTGGGGAATAATAATAGGCAAATTTTACTGCAAATCTGATTTGTGGACTAATATTTGCTATACCTGAAATTTCGATGAATGGTTAAAAAGATGGGTTTTTGGAAAAGGAAAGTCTCTGGTTTTGTGATTAAAAACTGATGCATCAGAAAGACTTCTGATCCAGGCAAGATTGTATAGGTCGCTTTTACCCCACTTCTCTCTACCAAGTACAGCAGTAAACACTAGAAACGTCGTGAGACAACCAAAGAAGGACTCTTAAAGGTGATAGCAAGCAGGTGAGCTGGTTTGGGGGGCCACCACTGGAGGAACGGCACAGTGACAGAGCGTCTTGCATCTCCCCACCCAACAGAGAAAGGCGACTACACCTGTTGTTTCCCATCTCCCAAGCTAACAACAGAAGGCAGCCCATACCTCTCATGCCATTTCCTTGCTCTGTGGTTCATGGAATAGAATGTGCTCTTAGGACCCCTCGGCTCTGGGTACTTGAAGCCAAGTTTTTTAGTTACTAATAAAGCTCAGATTTTCTCTCAAGCTGTTGTCAATGTGTGTGTTTCAGGAGCCCCTTATGGCACTCCACAGCAAGACGTTGGCCCTTCATCCCCTCTGCTCCCATCTCCTCCTGCGGTAAGTGGATAAAAGGAGGTCTCTGGAGTGAGAATATTGGAGAAAGGGTAGTGGGTATGTGGAAGGGGTGGGGAAAGAAGCGACTTCCAAACATCATAAATTATTATTCCTACTGCATTCTCTTTGCTGCCTTTTCTTGGCCTTTGTTCCATAAATTTCTTTACTCCTCTGGGAGGAATTATTTGCCTGGCTCACTTACTATGGCCAGTTGAAGGCAGTGGGACTGGCTGCTTTGGGGAAAAGTGTGCTTGAGGGGGCTGTCCCTCCCAGGACCCTTTCCTATACTTGGGAGGCAGGATTTGAGTAATTCTTTCACACAAGGAGCCCAGGAGGTGCAGAAGAGAAGCACCTGAACCACAATCCTTGCCCCCTGAGCTGTGAGGACAGTGCAGCCTGGCACTTTGGGTGGGTCCTGCCATCCTGGCACCTGGGTGTCCCTGCAATAGGGGCCACCCATCCACAGGATGACACAGGACCTGTGTTTGACACTGACCTGGTGTCAAACACACAAAAGTGTGTCAGGGGTCAAGCCACAGTTGTCTTGCTGTCCTATAGAAGCAAAATTGATCTTCTGTGACTATGTTTCTGGAACCTGGGCAGGAGGAGTGGGGGGGGGGGAGGGTGTCCACAGTGAGTTACTAGACTTTCCACATACCTGTTATAGAATCTAAGAGAGATGATGGCCTTCTCTATCAGATGGATGAAGCAGGCCTTTCCAAGAAGAGTCTTAACCAAAGAATTTTATTAGTGGAAAAGGGAATTGTCCTGCAGACAACTCTGAAGCCCTTTGCTGATGAGCTAAAGAACGTTTTGCCAGCTGGGAGGCCATCCAGCATGCGGGAGGGTTGCAAATACAGCCAAGTACAGAGAAAGCAAGCTTGGAGCAGGGTGGGGATAGGTGTGGGGATGGGCGGATTAGATAATGTGTCCTTTCTATGGGCAAAATCCAGAGGAGCCCTGGGTTTTTGTTCCAGGAAGAACGTGAAGGGTGAGTTTGGAGAACAAGTAGTAAGGACACTGTGTGGGGTGTGCCAGAGTTAGGTCCTGCTCCTCCTCACCCCAGGATGAGAAGAAAACTGCCATCCAGACCGGCTGGTTTTGAACCTGGGGAAATCCAGGCTGCATGTCCTCCTCCTGGGCTAAGCGAGTCAACGTGACAAATCCCCATGCCCCCAGCATTCACTGCAAAGGACAGCTACATGTCCTTTATAAATGAGCAAAGGTGACTCATAAAGTCTTAAATAATAGATGATATGGGAGGTCACATATTTAATCCTGCAGCAAAGGATGTTGCTAGTTGCCTGGGGTTTGTGCCGGATGAAGGAGTGGGGATGCAGAGGAGAGCCAATTTAGGACAGAAGCCTCAAGTAAAGGGGTATGGTAACAAGCCCTTGTAAAAAATCCCCACCTGCCAATGAGCTTCTGGAAGGCCTGTGGCATGCTGGGCACAGGATTCAGCCCACTATGGACTTTTCTCTCCACTTCTTGCAGTGCTTAAATGTGGTTGTGCCCACCTCAGCTTGGCAGATGAGGAAACAGGAGCTCAGAGATATTAAGGGGCCTTTGTGTTGCCAGGCAGCCTGGCTCCAGAGGCTGGGGAGCACAGTGAGGTCTTCGGCGGACCCCTCTGTTGGAGGAAAGTGCTCATCACTCAGGATCTAAGACTTCAGCCACATTCAAGGGTTTGGGATGCAGGGAGGAGAGGCAGAATTAGGACCAGGGCTTGGAGTCCAGAGATCCCAGCCCTCCTGGCCTGGAGAAGACCGTGTGCTCCCTGGGGACATTCCAGCCTCATCCCTTAGCTCCCACCCCCACCCCCCAGTTGTGCAGGGAGTGCTTCATGGGATGTTTCACTGGGTGGGCAGGAACCTTCCTTCTCTAGACCCCAGGGGTGAAGTGGCAAGCCTGAGGTCACACAGCTCCTCACTGACCTGTAGCCACAACCAACACCAGGTGGTTCCCTGGGGAGAGGTGCTCAGCAGACCTGGGGTGAGCGGAGTGAGCCTATGTGCCCGAGTCTTAATCCTAGCTGCATCCTAGAACCCTGGACTTGAAAAGCGTACCCCTGCCTGGGTTCCCCCCAACTGAAAGAAGCAGCACGTCAGGATGAGGGCCCAGGTTGTGGGTGTTTCCTTCTCTTTTATCATTTCTCCAGGCGACTCTGATGTGCTGACAGAGCTGAGATTCAGGGAAGGGCATCCAAGTTCCCCAGTAACAGCCAATCGACCCTGAGTCCTGGGTCCACTTTTCTTATTTGAATATGTTGCTTGGGATGCCGGCTTCATCTGTTTTTCCTTATCCTGTTGTTACGTCCTCAGTTGGCAATTAATACTATCAACCTGACTTTCCAGTAGAAACACTTCTGTGGTTTTGTACTTCGTGGAGAAATTATGTGCCATCTCTGTTGTCGTAACTGATTTTTCCAGGCAGATAAAGCCCAGGCTGGGATACTTCCCAGTGTCACACCTGCAGTGTCAGCTGCTTTGGGGACACAAGAGCTGAGACCAAAATAAGGAAACTTCCCAGCCTCCAGGTTTCCCTGCACTGCAGGAGCAGGAAGACATACAGGTGTGTGTGTATGTGTGGGTGTGTGTGTGCACACACTAACTGAAATTGGGGGCTGGGGACAGGGCAGAGTCAGGCAGACCAGGGTCTAAAACTGGGCCCTGCCCCTTGGTAGCTGTGTGGTTTGGGGAAAACAGACTCACATCTGGAGCTTCCGTTCCCCCCCGTGTAAAATGGGGCCAGCGGTCCCCAATTCCATGGATGAATGAGACATGTGTGTGCCTGGGGCAGGCAAGTAGGACAGCCTCAAGATGCTTTCGTTGCTGTTAATTTTTTCTCTCCTCCCTTGTACCCTTTAGACATTCCACAGTACCCATCCTGTACCCATCAGAGGAGGGTCCCATGTTGCTAAGACAGATGTCTTTCCTGGGGTTTACCTTCAGGGCTGTTCTGTACACTTGTGTGGATGTGTGGGTCCTCTCAGGGACCTTTCCTGGCTGTTCCCCACCTACTTCTGGAAACTCCCTCAGGTGATTTTCCTTCTGGGAGCCTCCAAATTCCCATCTCTGCTAGGCTCTGCCAACCCCACAGGACCCACCCACTCAGGGCTGGGACTTGTGAAAGGGAGGGAGAGGTAAGAGAGTGTAAGGAAGGAGGGAGGGGGCAAGAAAGGAGGGAGGGGAGGGTTAGGAGGGGGAGGGAGGGCAGGCAGGGTGGATTGGGCAAGACTAACACCATCATTTGGCTGCCTGGAGCATGCCATGCAGCAGCTTTGGGATCCCAAACTGAGGCATCTGTCTTTGCTCCCAAGTAGCCAGTATGGACTGGGAGGAAGCAGGCTCATTATTCCCCTCAGGCATGGCTTGATTTCAGGTCCAATTTGTCCCCTTGACAGAAGCCTTTGGCACAACCCGGCTATGCAACTGTACATGATGGTTCTGAAGGTAATTGCCACTTAATCATTACCAGAGGAAATCATCTTTAGCAAGGGTAACTCCAGTTCACTCCCAAGCCTGATTTGGGGGTCTGTCTCCTGTCCCCCATCCCTCACCTAGAGTAAAACTTATTGAAGGAGGCAATGGCCATGTGATCTGTCTCTGGGTCCCCCCTCTGCTGCACAGAGCACAACAGGCTGAGCTCCACGTTGTATTGTGGCTGTCTCATCCTTGCTCCATGGATTTTCTGGGGTTATTTGTGCCTTCTTCTGTTCTGTGAATGGTCCTAAGTTAGCATCTCTGAGCAATTGCACAGGATCTGGGAGACTGCACAGGAAAGATGACATCCTGTTGAGGCAGAGGCCCTCTAGAGCAGGTTCCTGGATGCTGCAAAGAAAGTTCTAGAACAAAAGGCCTGTGAATGCACCTGAGCATGAGAGGGATCCCTTTCCCAGGACTCATAGTTTTGCTCTCAGCTTCCCCCTGACACAGGAACACTCTTCTCTTTCTATCGCCCTCTGACCTCTTAGCTGTGATGCCACACTGTGACAGATTGAAGTTCTTTTATGAATCCCTAAATGAAAAAGACTATGTTCTTGAACTAATCCATTCCTGTGGGTGTGGGGCTCTTATGATTGGACTATGTCAATGAGGCATGACTCAGGTTGGGTCTCTGCCATCTTACTGGGGCACTGAATAAACGGAGACACACAGAGAGAAACACACAGAGAAAGGAAGCTGCCATTTTGATCCTGCCATGTGAGAGAAAGGAGAAACAAGAGAGAGAGACTACTTGATCACTGAAGTATGAAGCCCCCAAGAGGCTGGGTCCATGAAGCAGCTCAAGGCTGAAGAGACTAGCCACATGCCTGATGGCTTATAGCTGGGCCCCAGGAAATGGTAAGCCTGAAGGGGAAGGCAGGGACCTTGGTGGAGACCAGAAGACCCACCATCTTGCTTCGTGGCAGAACACCAAGATCACCAGCAGCTGACTTTGGTGAGAAAGCATTTCTGATGGAGCTTTGATTTGGATATTTCATGGCCTTGGAACTGTAAGCTTTTATCCCAAATAAATCCCCTTTATAAAAGCCATTATATTTCTGGTACTGTGCTTTGGCAGCCCTTTGGCAAACTAAGACACCTCACTCATTCACTGATTCTGACAGCAATGATGAGCACCTATTATGTACTTGAAGGAGTTCCCAGCAGGCAGAGGCAGAGGGAATTGGGGCCAAGGGGGACTATATTAGTCAGCCAAAGAGGTGCTGATGCAAAGTACTGGAAATCTGTTGGTTTTTATAAAAGGTATTTATTTGGGATAGAAGCTTACAGTCACAAGGTCCTAAAGAGTCCAACTCAAGGTACCATAAGAGATATTTCCTCACCCAAAGTCATTGCCATGTGTTGAAGCAAGATGGCGGGTGATGTCTGCAAGGGTTCAGCCTTCCTCCTTCTTCTTAAAGCTCCATGGTCCCAGTTCTTTGGATCTCAGCTGTAGGCTGGCATAAGGGTCATCTCTCTCCCCAGGGTTCGTTTCTTTCTGGGTTCAGCTGCTCTGTTCTCTTCACAAGGTCAGCTGTAGACTATCAGGCTCATCTCTTTTCCCAGCACCTCTGCCATGTCTAATGAACTGTCTCTCTTCCTCTGTGTTCTTCTTCTATGTGTGTCTACTTCCGTGTGAGAGTCTGCTTTATCAGCCCACCAAGTAGGCTGGGACTCAATGCTGAGTTGCACTCTAATGACGTGGCTGAATCAAATCCCTAATCTTAACATAATTTAATCAGACATCTCAGCTGAATTTAATATAATCAAAGGGTTATCATGCCCAGAGGAACAGACCAGTTTACAAACATAATTTATATATCTTTTTAAAAAACTCATAAATAATATCAAATTGCTACAGGCACTTCCAAGGGAAACACAATTCCCCTTTGCCAATGGCTGCTGCATGCTGGGCACTATAAGAGGGTTGCCGAGCTCAGCCAAGGGAGTCCTCGCAGTGGTCAGTGCTAAGGCCTGGCCATTAAGTGTGGGTGACCAGCTCATCAGACAGAAATGCAGAAGATTCTAGAACACCTGTCTTTCCTGCTCCCTCCAACCCCCATGTTTTGGTGCCACTCACCTGTGGCTCTGGAGGTCCAAGCCCAATGGGACTTCATTTTGGCCAGGAATGACAGTCCTCTACAGAGAAGCCCCACACAGTGGCCTCTGACCTCAGGCTGACAATAGGTCCAGCTCTTATCCTTTTCTCCCCAAGGGCCCATGGGCTGCACCCTGTCCCTGAATTCTCACTTGACTGTCATGCTGACCCATCAGAGCCAGGTGCTTCTCCCACCTGACCCCTGATGCTTTTCCCTCCTCCACCCCACCCCACCCCCAGAAACTCAGACCCTTTGGCTATCACTGTCAGCCAAGGGCATTGACCTCTGTGGACATAGGAAACAGGGTTGATGCCCTCTACTTTCAAATCAAATGCCACAGCAAGGTCAACTCCTTCTGGCCTTTGGCTCCTTAGAGGTCCCAACCTGCCTGGCAGCAGAGTTCCCTCACCCTACATGGGAGTCCCTCAGGATGGCTGCAGTGGGCCTTTAGTTCCTCCTTCTCTACCCTGCCCACTCCTGCCCTGGCACCATTTGGGAAAAACAAATGTTTTCCAGGAGAGTCAGAATTCATCAGGGAGGTGGGGAGCTGTGGGCCCCAGGCTTGTCTGCTGCCTGCCCAGGGTGTGCTCAGAGAAGCCTGGGGTGGGCAGGGGCAAGGGGTGGAGTTAACCTTTTTGTTGCAGGCATAAGAATGGCTGACATTTCTTTAGATAATTTTCTTTGCAGATGCTGTCAATTGATTTGTGCACTTGTGGCTTAGCAAAGAAATAAGCTGAACCCCAAGAGCTTCTCCCAACCTCTCTCAGTCCATCTGCCCCTTTCTGGCCCAGCCTGGGAGCAGCCATAGTGGTCAGCAGGCCAAGGCTGGTCTACCTCCCCAGGAGGGCCCAGGGGTAGGCAGAGAGAAGAAGGGAAGGGGGGGTCAGGTGTGGCTTCTCCAAACCTTTGGCCCCTGGGAGGCAGGAATTCCTGGGGGTGGGGAACTGTTAACCCACCAGGGATTGTCAGGGCACTCCACTGACAGGCTGGCAGGTGAGAGAAGAAGACATGGGGGAAGGATACCCCTGGAGGGTACGAGGGTTGGGGAAAGGGCAGTAACAAGAGGGAAAAGGGGGGTTTCATGAGAGCACCAGGAGCAGCTGTGGCCCCTGGGCCTCTAAACCCATCTCTGCCCTTGGGTCATGGATACGGATTTCTTCCAAATACCAAATACATAGTCCAAACAGGAATCATGGGTTTGAATTAGGTTTAGGGTTCCATGTTGAAGCAATCCGCCCTTAAACTAAATCAGTTGGTGCTTCTTGCTTTTCTTTTCTAACAGCTTCAATGAGGTATAATTGACACATAATAAACTGTGCCTTGTGAAAATGTACAGTTGATGACTTTGACATCTATAGGCCCCTGTGAAGCCTTCATGACTATCAAGAGAGTTGTGACAGTTTGAGGCTGGGTGGAATCCAGAAAATCATGTTCTTAGAGCTAATTAATTCCTGTATATGTAAGTCTACTTTAGGGGAAACTTTTGATTAAATCACGTCCTTTAAGGGCCTTTGATTGGATTGTGTGACCCAGGTTAGGTCTTAGTCCTCTTACTGGAGTCCTTTACACACAGAAGAATAAAAAGATGCAGATAGAGAAAAAAGCTGTAGAGACAGAGAGAAACCCCTGGAGGATAAGAGAGAAGGCCCTGGGAGCCAGAAACTGAAGTCAACAGAACACAGAGGGTGAGAGGGAGCCACCAAAGCCAGAAGCTGAAAGCAGTGAGCCCCAGAGGAGAGGAAGGAGATGAGTAGATGCCACCATGTGCCTGATTGTCCACAGCTGCAGCTCAGGGAGACGGCATCTCCTGATGATGCCTTGATTTGGACACTTTCACGGTCTCAGAACTGTAAGCTTGTAAGTTAATAAATCCCCATTGGAAAAGCCACCCCATTTCTGGTATATTGGCTTGGCAGCCTTTAGCAAACTCAAACAAGAATGAGCACATAGTCAGTCATGAAAATGTCCCCCTGCAATCCTTCCTTCCTTAATCCCCTACTCCTCCAGCCCCTGCTTCTCGCTTTTATTTTTGTTTTTTAAACGACTAAAGAAAGTTCATCTCCTTCATTGGCCTTGTATGAACAAAAATGGGCCAGAAGTGGGAACTGAAGGAGCAAAAGAAAGGAGAGGAAGTTTGTGGAGAAGCCATAGTACTCTCTTTCCCAGGAGCCAGCCTCTTGCTCCAGTTTTCTTGGGAGCAGAAGCAATGTCACCTGAAAGCCAGGTTTTCCTCCTGCTGAGAGAACCTAAGATTCTGGCCCACTGAGTACTCCCGGGGTAGCTCCTAATTACCCTCTGAGGTCTATTTTCAGTTTAGGGTGCTGAAGAGCAGCCCTGGGGTATATATTTAAAATCCTGGTCAGGTCCCAAGTAAATTTTGGGAAGCTTCTTTTCCTCCCAGGCCCATTCTCTTACTGGAATCGTCTGATGATTTTTTTTTTTTTTTTTTTTTACTAGAAACTAAGTATCTGGGTTTTTAAGTCCAATCTCCTGGCGCTAATACTGGTTTTTAAACACCTGAGAGGACAGAGATCTAAGGGCCGTGTCTTCATTTGCCAGGGCTGCTACAACAAAATACCACAGACCGGCTGCTATTAACCAGCAGGAATTTATCGGCTTATGGCTTGTAGGCTAGAAGTCCAGCATCACGATGTCTGCAGGGCTGTGCCTTCTCTGAAATCTGCAGTGGTCTGGAGGTGACTTGCTGGTGGTCCGTCTCTGCCTCCGTGTTTTCCTTTCTGTTCCATGTCCGACTTTCCTTGGCTTATTAGGACTCCAGTCCTACCAGACCAAGTCTGACCTCTTCTTAATAACGTCTTCAAAGATCCTATTTACAAAAAGGTTCAAACCCAGGGGACCCGTGGTTTGGACTTGAACATGACTTTGTGGGGGATGTGATTCAATCTACCGCAGAACTCCAAATTGCAAGCACCCAGTTTGAGGCCTAAGTTCCATTGGGAATCTGTCTCCCTACCTTTGCCCCCTACTTCCTGACTCTGGGAAATCTCTGCCCTTCGGCAGATTCCCATTTCATTTCCTTTCAGCAAACCTTCCCTGAGCAACAGTTGCTATCATGTTTCTGGTTCTAAGCTGGAGAGGGTGCTATGGAGACAAATGGGCCCCATCTCTCCTTGGAGAGACATACTAGCTGATGGACATCACCAGAGAAGGTTGGTGCCAGTCCAGTGGACTAGTAGAAGAGAGGGCGATTGCTGGACTGGGGTGCTGGGGGAAGGTCACAGAGAGGAGGGGACACTGGACCTGAGCTAAGAAGGATGATGGAGATCTACAGGCAGCCAAGGAAGCAGAGGAGAGAACAGCTGGAGGGGAGCAACAAGGTGCAAAGTGCATGCTGTGTTCCAGAAATGGCAGGTGCTGGGGCTAGAATGGGGACCCCAGGGATGCTGGAGGGCTTGGGAGAAGAATGGCTGGGAAGAGATGCTAAGCAAGATTCTCCTTTGGGACCTCGTTCAGCCCCCATCCTTCTCCCTGGCTCTTGCCCTCATCGAGGGCTTCCTAAGGCAAGGCCTCTTGGCCTCCAGGAGGGAGGTCTGTTGAATTTACTTTAGGGTCCTGGAATTCTATATGGAGCATGGCTTCAAAGATTGCCTAGTTGAATCTCCATCCAAAGCAGGATCCCCCCATCTCTCATAGCACTAATTTCATCTGTACACCCCCGCCCCTTCATCCCTCCTGGAACTAGGCCCTCAGCATCTCTCCTTCCTAGGGGAGTGGGAGGACTCAGGTTTTTCTCTGTGCAAGCATGAGCTGCCAAAAGGGTGCCTGGAATAAGAGTCCAAAGCTTACTTCAAGTGGGAGAGAAGGAGGAAATACAGACAAACCTCATCTGGACTATTAAAAAAAGTGTCAGATTCAATCACCCAGGTTGTGGGACTGTCAACGCCAAACATCTGGATTTGGGGATGGCCCCTAAGACTCCAGGATGTTGCACTTTCCACCTGGAAGTCAGCTGTCAGCTAAACGCAGCCCTGACACAGGAGAGGGCAAACACCTGGCTGAGCCCAGCCCACTTCCTCAGTGGGGCCTCAGCCGCTCTCCCTGCAGGCAGGACACACGTGTTCCCAGAGGTTCTTGGGGGGGCGGGGAGGCAAGGCCTGTCCAGCTGTTCTGGGTCTTTCTCAGCTCTAGACAGCCCTGTGGTCACAACCAGGAGCTGACCACTTGGTGGCCATGGCCCAGGAAGATGCCTTGGGTTTTCTGAGGTACCCCGTCCTTACTGTTTTCATGAATCATTAGCAGAAGGGAATGACGGACAATTGGCAGATTCCTGGGGATCCTGGGGAGTGGGAGCAAAGCTACTTGACTATCATTTCCATTCGGACCCTGCCATTGAGGATTACATCAAGGAGGTCCACCACACAGCTAACCTTGAGGGCCTGAATTCCCAGAGGCATGGTGCATATGTGCTGTAGGTATGTGTAGTATGTGTATGTGTTGTCTGTGTTGTCTGTGTAGTGTGTGTGTGATGTGTGGTGTATGTGTGTGCTGTGTGCATGTGGTATGTTTGTGTGTGTGGTAGTATGTATGGTGTATATGTGTGTGGCATATTTGGCGTGTGTGTGGTGTATATGTGCGGTGTGTGTGGTGTGTTGTGTGTCTGTAGTATCTTGTGCAGTGTCTGTGCTGTGTGTGGTATAAGTGGTATGTGTGTGGTGTGTGCATGTGGTGTGTATGTGTGTGTAGTGTGGTGTGTATGTGTGTGTAGGGTGTGTAAGTGTGTGGCATGTGTGTGGTTTCTGTGTGGTGTGTGAGTGTGTGTATGCGTGCATGTGTAGGGTTACTGCTTTAAAAGGAAGTGAAATGGCACCAACCACCCCCAATATTTTTTCTAATAAAGTGTCATTAATTAGAATCCCTCACCCACACCAATTTGCTAAGAAAGATGTTTCTGTCTAAAGGAGCTGATCAGGGAAGGCCAATCAACTTTTGTGAGAAGTAACTTTTCTGTCATGACCAATCTCCCCTCCCCTGCTCCCTTTGGCTGACTTCAAGGTGTGAGCACAATTGTTGGAGGGAAATGGCTTGAGAATAATAATACTGCATCCTAGTTTCTCAAAAGGTTAGACACCGTTACCACACAACGCAGCAATTCCACTCCTAGGTACATACCCAAGAGAAATGAAAACTGGTCCATGCAAAAACGTGTAAACCAACATTCATAGCAGCATTATTCATAATAGCCAAAAAGTGAAGATGACCCAAATGTCCATCACCTGAAGAATGAATAAACAAATGTGGTCTATCCACTCAATGTAATATTATTCAGCAGTAAAAAAGGAACGAAGTCCTGATACACGTTGCAACATGGATGAACCTTGAAAACGTTATGCTAAGTGGAAGAAGTCAGTCACGAAGGACCACATATTGTCTGATTCCATTGACATGAAATGTCCATAATAGGCAAATGCATAGAGACTCAGAGGTTCCTCTGGGCTGGGAGGGTGGAGATTGGAGCGTGATGGCTAAGGGGTATGGAGTTTCTTTTGGGGTTAAGGAAAATGTTCTAAAATTGATTGTCGTGATGGATGCCTACCTCTGGAATATAATAAAAGGCACTGAATTGTACACTTTAAATGGGTGAATTGTATTGTGTGTGTGTATTATATCCCAATAAAACTGCTATAAAACAAACAAACAAACAAACAAAAAAAGCAAAGAACGCTGCATCCTCAACATATTCCAGGGTTGGGACTTTTCACAATTTCCAGCTGGTTTCCCATCCAATTATCCCATGTAATTGAGGGGTTTAGTATGGTTAAATAAGTATATGTTTTTTCAAGTTGTCATCCAGATATTTGGAGTTGTGGAAATACAGGATTGTTCCCATCACTTATTCTAAAGGAGACAACAGTATAATATGATATTCCTAGATCTCAAAGGCCTAGCTATTTTGTATGATATTAAATAAAGGAAGGATTGAATGCTTATTACCCCTGAATCCTGTATTTGGATCCAAGGAATAAAAAAATGATATGTTGTTGATTTGCAGTGTGACCTTGGGCAAGTGACTTAGCCTCTCTGGTTTGTAGTTTCTTCATTTATGAAAGAGGATACTAATAGTACCGAACCCTCAGCATTTCTGTGAGGATTTAATAAATAAAATAATTAAAGCTCTGTAAACTACGCCCAGCATATTGCACAATGTAGGTATTAACTATTATTTGACTCCCACTTCAGGTCTTAATACTTTGCTTCTGCTGTTGTCTGGTTTGGGATAAAAGCTTACACTTCTAAGGCTGTGAAAAGTCCAACTCAAGGCACCATAAGAGGTGCTTTCTTACCAAAGTCAGCTGCCATGTGTTGAAGCAAGATGGCCATTGATCTCTGCCCAAGTTTCAGCCTTCCCCTCCAGGCTCTCCCTTATCTCTTGAGCTCTGTGGGCCTGGCCTCTTGAGGCTTCATGCTTAAGTGACTCTATAGTCCCCTTTCTCCCTGGCATAGGACTTGTTTCTTTCCAAGTGTCCAATAGCAGTCTTGGCTGTTCTGCTTTCTTTCCAATCTCAGTTGTAAGCTATCAGGCAAATGGCTCATCTCTCCCTGGGGTCTCAGCTATTTGAACCTTCTCCTTTCTGTCACATGGCAGGATCAAAAATGACAGTTTCTCTTCCTGTGCCTGTCTCAGTGAGTGCCCATTTATATCATATCCAGCAAGGGGTAGGGACTCAACCTAAGTTATGCTTTACTGATATAGTCTAATCAAAAGCCCCAAAGTGATCTTATCAAGTAATCTAATCAAATTCACAGCTGAATTTAATGTAATCAAAGGGTATCACACCCAGAGGAATAGATTAGTTTACAATCTTTCTCTTTTTAGGATTCATAAAATCATTTCAAACTGCCACAGCCCCCTAGCTGCAAGAGAGTCAGGAATGTAGGAAAGTTTTTGTCAGACCTCAGCAAAATCAGTCTGTTAGCAGTGAAAAAAATCACCCAAGTGCCCCAGCACAGGGCCCTCTCAGGGAAAGATAAGACACCATCATGTCCCCTTTCAAAAGCAAGCAAATGAACAACAATGTCTCCACCCCTGATCACAAAAGAAATAGCATACATTTCACCATAGAACATTTGGAAAATTCAGAGAACTAAAATTAAAAACCCCATAGCCCCAACATTCAGGGATGAGAACAGTTAAGATTTTGACATCCAATCTTCTCATTCCCACCCCCTCCAATTCCTGATGGCTATTTAGGCTATGGACTTTCCTTTGCAATTTATAGCTCACCTTTTGTCCTGACTGCATATATCAAACTTTTTTGTATGCAGAAAGTGTTTCGCATCTCAAGAAGCCAGTTTAATGGCTTATATGTAAAGAAAACCATACGAGCATGCTCTGACTTCCATTATCAGGTGTGCACCAATTTTGACTTCCAAAACTGGGTGAGTGAATTGTATGTTTCTTAAATTTCACTGAGTGAAGAGCCATGTGGGAAACAAGTGATTCTCCAAATGGGGTTTTTATATGCCTTGTGTGGCCAAGCAAGCCTCAGGCCTGCAGAGAGGAAGTGTGCAGGGTTTGCTTCTTGGAGAGACCAGGCATCTTCAAGAACATGTATTTTTAATTCAATTAGCTCAAGAAGGAGGAGGGCTCACCAGCTGCATGGTTTATGATTTAGTTGGATATCAAGCTCTAAACAACATATTTTAGGCAATAGACATTTTAAGGTTTGAGGGTTTTAGTAGTAGTAGGAATAGTATTTCTTTTCAAATATGGACCTGGCACTCACTGTATGGTTTTTTCCTCCTCAAGGTTTTAGCATGAAATCTTGATGTCTGCAAATAACAAGGTAAGGTGAGACAGCTATGACCTAAATTCTGGGAATTAACAGTGAAATTAAAGTAGAAATAAAGGAGTTATTGGTGTTGTGGGAGGTGGAGAGTGAATGAAAATTCTGGAAATCATCATCTCTTTTCAAAGTAGCATTGATGAGGCTGGCATCAGCTCTGAAATGTAAATTGGGTCCCAGAGTCTGACTATAGGGTAGAATATTTAATAGGAACTATCCTGACCAGTTTGAGGAGCATGAGAGCCATAAACAATGGCAGTGCTTTACCTTGTTTATTAAATACTTATTGATAGATATGAGCTATATATTGGGCACCTTTCATATATGGTGCAATATGATGAGTGAGAAAGGTGCTTGCACTAAATGTTTAACAACTAGTGCTCCTGGATATATTTTTAAAGGCCCTGATTTGTAGTGTTTGCCAGTGTCTGTGTAATTAGTGTAAATACTCTTGATTTCAAGCTACCACTTTGACATCATTGACTGTGCAGGATTGAATCATGTTCCCAAATTTAGACATGTTCTTAATCTTAATCCTCATTCCTATGGGTATGAACTCATCCAGTTTACTGTAGTCCTTTATACACAGAAGAAATTCAGGCAGAGAGAGAAAGCCATGGAAAGGAGCCAGAAGCTGAAAGTCAATGGAACCTGGAAAAGAAAGGAAAGGACGTGACCATGTAAAGCAAGTCAGGGATACAAGCCAAGCAACCCCAAGGATCACCATCAGCCAACACTAGAACATTACAGACTTTGGGGAGAAAGCATCACATTGCTGACACCTTGATTTTGGACTTCTCTTAGTCTCAAAACTGTGGACCAATAAATTCCTGTTGTTTAAGCCAACGTATTGTGTGGTATTTGTCATAGTGGGTGGGAAACTTAGACAGTGGAGTTGGGAAGAGAGGCATAGCAGCACATGTTGTATATAATATTTCCACCATATAAATTGTAAATAGACGTAAATAAACTCAAGAACATCACTAACAGTAAAATGATTAGGAAGTGATGAATTTCAAGAATTTATTACCTTTGCTTTTGATATAACTTAATTGTAAGTTTATGGTTTTATGTTTAATAATAGCTGTGTTTTACAACCAAACTCATAAATTTTCTAAAATTTTAGCAGTATCTGGTGATCAGGAATGAGCTGGCTCCAGGACATGGCTGTCTAATGGGACACAAGGTAAGAAAACATACAAAAAAGTATGGCTGATGAGTTCTCAGTGGGCCTCCCCACTGTCAAGGGAAGCTGCCTCTGCCCCCATGTTCCCACCCTTAGGGTGCCCCAGAGAATACACCCCAGGGGCAACCACCCTTCCTTGCCACTGACCTGAGGCCCATGGCTGCGTTCTGGTTCCCAGGTCTTGCTCACAGAGCCTGCAGGACTAGGAGCCCATCTCTGAGCTGAGACCTGACAGACTCCTCCCACTTCTGAGATCCATGTCTCTTAAGATGGTTCTGGGAAGCCTCAATATAAAACTTGTTGTGATAGTTAAGTTCATTTGTCAACTTGGCCAGGTAAAAGTGTCCAGTTGTTTGGTCAAACAAACACTGGCCTCATTGTTACTGTGAGGATATTTCCTGAACTTAAATCATCAGTAAGTTGATTTATCTATTACTGATTACATCTACAATCAACTGAGGAGATTGCCTTCAGCAATGAGAGAAGTTTCATCCAATCAGTTAAAGGCTTTAAAAGGAGCAGTGATGATTTCAGCAGTCAGAAGAGAGAATTTCCACCTCTACTTTAGCCAGCCAGCTTCTCCAGGGGAATTAGCCATAAATTTTCATCAGAGTTCCCAGCTTGTAGACTGTCCTAGGGAATTTGAACTTAACCATACCTACAGTCACATGACACAATTCTTATTAAAATCTCATTATGTTTATATATCTCTCCTGTCAGTTCTGTTTCCCTAGAGAACATTGACTAATAAAGCTTTGGTTCAGGGAGTGGTTCTTGAGAAACAATCTTAAGGATGAGATTTTTGAATTGGTTCTGGAATCTTTGGAATTGGTTCTAATAAACAAGATGGCACTGATAGTCCATGGGGTGAGTTGGTAACAGAGATATACAAAATATCGCCACTGGATATGGCTACTCAAATGCTTATAAGAGACAAGGCTCTAAGTGAGAGGATTCTTAACACCTTAACAGAGTTTTGTGGAATTAAAAGGTATAGTGATGTTGGCTGGTGTTTGGTAAATAAGCCAGATACAGTTATAAAACAAAGGGATGAGCTCAAAACTTCAAATTCACAACTTAAATGCCTCATGAAGGACATGAAACTTTCTATGTGTGGCCTGAAAGAAAATCTTATTTCATGTAGCTGCAGACTTGAGATTTCTGGAAACCATACCCAGAGTCTCATTGTGCAAGTTGCTGAGTTACACTATAAACTAAATTCCCAAACTTGAAGGCTATCTATGTTAAAATTAGGGCATTGATTGGAAAGGATTGGGATCCTGGAAATAGGAATGGGGAAATATGAGTTGATAATGATGGTGATAGGGACACTGAAAGCCTAGATTCTGTTGAGTCTTTGCCAGATAAACCAGTAATAATCTGCCCTGAGGAATCTGCCAACCAACTTCCACCTGAAGATATTAATCCTATGGTGCCAGATAAAACTGTAACCACCTCCCCTGAGCAAACAGCCCTCACTCTTCCATCTGAAGAGATTAATCCTGTTTCACCAGATGAAACTACAATGGAATGCCTTGAGATTGTTGGTTTGCAAGACACTCCTAATTCTTCTCGTAACCTACCTCCAGCACCCCTCTTTTCTTCCAGATCTATAACTGGACTGAAGTCCCAACAGGCCCCAAAAGGTGAGGTACAAAGTGTGACCCATGAGGAAGTATGCTATACTCCAAAAGAACTGCATGGTTTTTCCAATTTATATAGACCAAAATCAAGGGAATATGTGTGGGAATGGATATTAAGGGTATGGGGTAATGGTGGAAGGAATAGAAGTTGGATCAAGATGAATTTATTGATATGAGCCTGATAACGGAAGTGCTGGGACCCTAACCCTCCTCGGCAGAAACTCACAGCTTTAGGAAAATAAACTCCCCTCAGTCCCTTCCTCCCCTCCTTCCCCCCTTTTCTCCATGGAATCCACATCAGGAAGATAAGCACAACCCACCTGCACCTGCCCATTTGAATTGAAATTTACAACTCTAAACAGATAATGACTCTTTTCCTCCCTAATGGCCCTCTGCTTTTAGGAAGATAAGCTAACCTCACTCCTCTGCTTTTGTAATCCTGCCTGCCCACTTGCTTAGGAATCTGCCCACTTAGTGTTCCTATATAAACTTATGAAAATTGAGAAACAGAATTTGGAGACTGAATTCTCCTCTGGCCTGCGCATAATAAAACTTCATTCATCCATACCCCCAAGAGTGCTGCTTGGGTTTCATTCCGTCAGCTGCAACATTTGGTTCCCTGACCGGGAAAAACCCAATCAAGCAGGCTCCTTGTGCCTTTGGCTTGGAGCTGACGGGTGTGGCCGATGGATGGCGATCTCTGAGCAAACGAGGTGGGCGCCACCTGTCCTCCTGACGGGACCTCCTTCTGAGGCGGTCCCCACAGGCCACGTCCCTACACCCTGGCCTGACTCAGTGGGGAGGCGAACTGAACAGTGCCAGAAGACTCTGGAAAGGTAAGGCCCAGGGTGCCAAGTCCTCAGTCAGGCCTGTCTCTGGATGGGAAGAGGAGACCTATCACCTCCTGAAATCTTGAGTACTGAGATTCCAGAATAAGGCAATCCCTGTGAGAGGAACTGCATAACCTCTGAGTGACTGCATGAGTGAGTGAGGATGGCAGAGGCTTGCGTCTGCCGTACCAGTCTATGACTCCAAAGCTTTATGCTATGGAGCCCGTGTGGGTCCTAACCTGTTTTCTGCAGCTATGTCCTAAGGCATAACAGCCACCCTAAACTTTACCTGGGTGCCTTAGCTAAGATGGGCCTAAGTTCTTGTGAGAGATGTGGACAGGCGGGCATCAGAGTGGCCTCGAAAGAGGCAACCCCTTCCCTTGTCTGTCTCATGCCACCGACTCAGGGTGTGGATTCAACACTGTTAATCCCTGAGAGAGGGACCACATAACCTCTGAGTGACTGTGTGAGTGAGTGAGGATGGCAGAGGCTTGCGTCTGCCCTACCAGTTTGTGACTCCAAATCTTTATGCTACAGAGCTTGTGTATCCTGCTACACAAGCTACGTCATACAGCACAACGGCCACCCTGAACTTTACCCGTGTGCCTTAGCTAAGACGAGCCGAAGTTCTCACGAGAGACGCGGACAGGTGGGCGTCTGAGTGGTCTAGAAAGAGGCAACCCCTTCCTTTGTCTGTCTTGTGCCACCGACACAGGGTATGGGCTCATCACAGTCAAAATCTACCATCTTAAACTGCATGCTCAAGAATTTCAAGAGGGTTTTTTCCGGAGATTATGGCATCTGGATGAACCCCAGCACCCTCTGAACCTTATGTGAAGTAGAGTGGCCCACTTTTAATGTTGACTGGCCCTCAGAAGGGACCCTGGATATAGCCAGGGTCCATGCAGTGTGGCTGGTGGTCACAGGAACTCCTGGCCACCCCGATCAGTTTCCCTTTATCGACTCTTCGTTGGAGATAGCCCAGACTCTGCCCCCTTGGGTTCGATTGTGTGTTGAAAAAAAGGGACAGAGCAGGGTCTTGGCTGCACAGGGAACAGGGCTCCAGAAGTCAGTCATTCATGAAGGGTCCTTGAAGGAGGACCCACCACCCCCACCACCACTGCCATATGTTTTGGCCACTCTATCATCTCCTCTTAGTCTATGAATACAGGCAGATCTCCCAGAAACACCCCCACCTTCAGTCTCTCCTCCTAGCCTGGAAGTGCAGGCAGATCTCCCAGAAACCCTCCACCTGTGGTCCCTCCAGGAACATCGACTCCCCCTAAGGAAAGCCCTGCAACCCCACTAGCAAGGAGGCTGCAGTTGGCACAACCCATGTTACAGATGCCCCTTTGTGAAACACAGGGTCTGGCCCAGATCAGCAAGAATGGGACCATCCAACCCTGGAAGCCTGTATTATACTACCAGCCCTTCACAACTACAGACCTCTTAAACTGGAAGCACCACACCCCCTCCAACTTGGAAAAGCCCCAGGCCCTTATTGAGCTCATGGAATCCATTTTCCAAACCCATCATCCTACTTGGGATGATTGTCGCCAACTCCTCCTGACTATATTTAATACAGGGGAGAGGCGATGAATTCTGATGAAAGCCTGAAAGTAGCTGCAAGAGCAGGCCCCTACTGGAGTCTTAAATCCGGAAGACTGGGCATGAGAAGCGGCACCAGAAACCCAGCCTAACTGGGGCTTCAGCACTGAACAGGGACTGGTTGCACTCCGGCAATGCCGGGAAGCGCTCCTCCGAGGGGTCCAAGAGGGGGCAAAACGACCCACAAACATGACAAAGATGACTTTAGTTACTCAAAAGCCCAATGAATCTCCGGGAGATTTCTATGAACGGCTTTGCGAGGCCTTCAGAATCTACACCCCTTTTGACCCAGAAGCTCCAGAAAACCAGAGGATGGTGAATGCCACTTTTGTTGCACAGGCAGCAATGGACATTAAAAGAAAGCTCCAGAAGTTAGAAGGGTTCGCGGGTATGAACATCTCTCAACTCTTGGAAGTCACCAACAAAGTATTCGTCAATCAAGACGAAGCCACTGAACAAGAAGCCAAGAAGTGAATAAAACATCAAGCCTCCCTACTGGCAGCAGCCTTCGGAAATCCTGACCCCACCAGATGAGAAGGATCATCTTGAAAAGGGGGGAAAAGCACCAGAAGGGTGCCTCTGGCCAGAGACCAATGTGCTTACTGCAAAGAAAGTGGGCCCTGGAAAAACGAGTGCCCCCAAAAGACTCAGGCACATAGAGGGAACATCCTTAAAGGGAAATACCAACCTAAGTCCCAAGGCCATCTAATCAAGCTGGCAGGGCTCAATCCTGAAAAGGGGTGACCGGGCTCACTGGAACTTGGCCCCCATGAGCCCATGGTCAAACTAAAAGTTGAGGGCCAGTCAATGACTTTCATGGTGGACACTGGTGCTGAACATTCTGTGGTTACAACCCCTGTTGCCCCTTTAGCAGAAAAACCACTAATATCATAGGAGCGACTGGGACCAGTTAAGCTGATGGTCTTTTTGCCAGTCAAGAACTTGCCAGTTTGATGGCCACAAAGTGACTCATGAATTTCTGTACGTGCCTGAATGTCCAGTTCCCCTGCTTGGTAGGACCTCTTAACCAAACTGGGAGCCCAGGTTATCTTCAAACCTGGAGGGCCAGCAAGCTTAAGCCTTGGGACTGGCCTCACTCTCCCCGTCACCATATCCCAAATCAAAGAATGGAGACTTCATGTGGAAGAAAGTTCAGATCAGAATCCGGAAAAACTGCTGGAACTTTCCCCCCAGGTTTGGGGAGGAAAAAACCCACCAGGAATGGCACGGAACCATACACCCATCATCATCGACCTGAAGCCTGGAGTGGTCCTGGTCCGGCAGAGGCAGTATCCGATCCCCGGCAAAGCGCAATTGGGCATAGTCGAACACATAGATCGCCTGAAGAAAGAAGGAATTCTAATCGACTGCCAGTCACCTGGAACACACCATTATTACCAGTATAAAAGCCAGATGGGACCGGATATCGACCAATGCAGGATTTACGAGCCATTAATAACGCCACTCTCACTTTACATCAGGTTGTTCCCAACCCGTACACATTGTAAGGACAGCTGCCGCCTGAAGTCACCTGGTTCACTTGCCTGGACCTGAAAGATGCCTTCTTCTGCCTGAGGCTGGCCCCCACGAGCCAGCCTCTGTTTGCCTTTGTATGGGAAGATCCCAAAACCCGGCAGAAAACTCAGCTAACCTGGACCCGGCTCCCGTCGGGAACTCTCCTACCCTTTTCAGGGAAGCCTTGGCAGCAGATTTGGCCACCTACCCCGGGAAGACTGCAGGTGTGCTCTCTTGCAATATGTAGATGACCTCCTGCTTGCCAGTGAAATGGAAGAGGACTGCTGGAGAGGGACCCAGACTCTCCTACAACTTCTAACACAGACTGGGTATAAAGTGTCTTGGAGAAAGGTCCAGATCTGTAAACAGCAGGTCAAGTACCTGGGGTTCAGCATCACACAAGGGCACTGGACGCTTGGACCCAAATGAAAGAAAGTGATCTGCACCATCCCTACCCCCACCACAAAAAGAAAGCTTTGCGAGATCCTCGGGGCTGCAGTGTTCTGCCACATCTGGATTCCCAGGTTTGCAGCCATGGCCAAGCCCCTTTACGAAGTTCTGGTGGGTCCAGGAAAGGAGTCTCTTGCCTGGGGAAAAGCTCAACAGGGGGCCTTTCAAAACATCAAAAGACAACTCAGCCGAGCCCCTGCCTTGGGGCTCCCGGATGTAACTTGAAACTTTAACCTGTTAGTGCATGAAAAGAACAGAGTAGCATTGGGGGTCCTCACACAAACAGTTGGCCCCTGGCAAAGACCTATTCTTACCTCTCCAAGCAGCTGGACTCCGTGGCTGCAGGGTGGCCGCCCTGCCTAAAAGCCTTGGCAGCAGCCATGATCCTCATCAAAGAAGCCGACAAATTAACTCTCGGACAGGCCATTCACGTTATGGTGCCACACGCAGTCACTGCCCTAATGAACTCACACAGGCATCGGTGGATATCGAATCTCCGGCTCGCATATTACCAAGGTTTACTCTGTGGAAACCCCAGAGTGACAATAGAAACAGTGCACAGTCTAAACCCTGCCACCTTTTTGCCAGATGAGGAAGGGGCTCCAGAACACAACTGTGTCAAAGTAACTAAAGAAGTTTACGCTAGTCATCCCGACCTCCAAGACAAACCACCTCCTTCCCCAGATCAGACACTATTTACAGATGGGAGCAGTCTTGTTAAAAACGGGGAAAAGCTTACTGGGTATGCAGTCACCACTAACAAAAGGGTGGTGGAAGCAGCGTCTCTACCGCGGGGATGGTCTGCACAACGAGCAGAGCTCTGGGCGCTGGTCCGAGCCCTGCAGCTAGCTGCCGGGCAAGTGGTAAACATTTACACTGACTCTAAGTATGCATCTGCTACTGTTCATATTCATGGAACAATTTATAAAGAAAGATGTCCCCTAAGCGCAGGGGGAAAGGAAATCAAAAACAAAGAAGAAATCCTCCAACTGTTAGAAGCTATCTGGAAACCAGACAAAGTTGTAATCATCCACCGCCGGGGACATCAGAAAGGAATGGATATGGTCTCTCAAGGAAACAGGCTAGCCAACAAAGCAGCTCAGCAAGAGGCTGAAGGAACCCACGGAATACGAGTCCCAGAATTGACACCGTAGCTGTCCCTCTTAGGACAGGAGACTAATCAACTAAGCTATACCTGAGAAGAATAGGAGTGGGCTAAAAGAGAAGAGGAAAGCCGAACCTCCGAGGGAAGTTGGCTGCTCCTGGATGACTGGATTTTTGTACCAAAAGGAGCCACTCATGCCCTCATCCAGCGATACCACCAACTCACCCACCTAGGGAAAACTGCACTAGAAGTCTTGCTTGGGAGATACTACTACGTAGCCCGGTTAACTTCTCTCTGTGCCACCATCAGCAGCCAATGCCAAGTTTGTGCCAAAAACAACCCTTTGCAGGGTCCCCGTGCTCCAGCAGGTGTCTAGCACACGGGGACAGTCCCCTTTGAAGATCTCACAGTAGATTTCATGGAAGTGAAACCAAGTCAGGGGTACAACTATCTGTTGGTGATGATATGCACCTTTTCAGGTTGGGTCAAAGCTTTCCCCACTCGCACCGAAAAGGCAAGAGAAGTGACTAAGGCTTTACTTAGAGAAATCATTCCATGACAACAGCCTGCCACTGTCAACTGGAAGTGACAATGGCCCAGCCTTCATGGCTGCCGTAGTCCAAGAACCAGCAAAAATGTTAGGAATCAAGTGGAAACTCCATACCGCTTACAGGCCCCAGAGTTCAGGGAAAGTTGATTGCATTAATTGAACCCTCAAAGCCACCCTAGCCAAATTCTGCCAGGAAACTGGTCTCCCCTTGGTAGACTTACTTCCCTTGACCCTTCTCTGAGTTAGGTGCACCCCAGGACCCACAGGCTATTCCCCCTTTGGAATTCTATTTGGGCAGCCACCCCCAATTATCTGGGCCGTCAAAGGAAATCTCAAACTTCTGGGGGAGGCTAGCCAAGATTTCATTCTCCAGCAGCTGGGGAAAACTCTAGCCGAAATACATAAAACTGTCTTGTCCCAGAATCTCATCCCCCTGGGACAGCCGGTGCACCCCCACCGGCCAGGGGACCTAGTCTGGGTCAGAGACTGAAAAAAAGAACCCCTTCAGCCTTCCTGGACAGGGCCACATACTGTGATCCTTGTAACTCCTACTGCTCTTAAAGTTGCAGACATCATCCCTTGGATCCATCATTCCAGGGTCAAGAAGGCACATCTCGATAAAGAGTAGGAAAGCTGGACAACCCAACCTGTACCCGGCCACCCCTTGAGAGTGTGAGTCGTCTAGGATCCCCGAGCACCGACCTCCTCAAACGCCTGCTGAATGGACCCCTGCTCCTGGTGGATCCTGTCCTTATACGGCCTGCTCGCCTTGGAATTTGGAGTTGGACTCGCTGCTGTAGCCCCTGCAGACTGGACTGTTGCAAATACAGCCCTAATTGCAATTGCTTACTGGTGTATAATAGGATGTTTCTGTGCCTTGACTTGCTTGTCCTTTCCTTCCTTGCCCCTCCCTAGGAGCCAATACCCACCCCCAAAATCTATGGCAGCTGAAAGTTAGTCAAAGTTGGGGCAAACAATCCATGCTGAACGCTTCAGTCCCGTTCTCAGCAGGTGCAACTTCAGCCTCTGTAATATTTGACGCTTGCAGGGCAATCCAAGATCACACTCCTTACACCTTGCTGGTTGCACCATACCCCCGTGCCCCCATACCTGCCCCCAGGAGAGGGTGTAGGGGTTGCAACTATGGGAGTTATGACAAATACCTCTGCCGAGACCCCCAAAAGGGCAAAGGATTCTGCCGCTCTTGGAGCTTGCTAGTAGGTGCCACCACTCCCTGGAAGGGAGTCTCACTGACTTCTCCATATCTCCTACAGAAAATCCCCAGCCCGGCAGGGTGTGGTATAGAAACCCGTGACCCCATAAAACTCACCTTATTAAACATAACCACTGGCTCAGAAAATATCTTTTTAAAGGCTCAAACAGGACTAAAACTAGGAATCGGAATATATGACCCATCAGGGCCGGACCCAGGGGACCTCATACTGGCCCATCTGATCCCAGTAAACCAATGCCCAGAGAAAACCCTGATGAAAAATATCAGTAAAGCTGCCTGGAAGCTAAGAGCCAAAGTTAGAATAGCCCCCCTGCAACGTTCTTTTGAACCAGGTTCGAAATTTCCACCAACTCCTAAATGAATCTCAGCCTGACATAGGTGCCTCCTGCTGGCTATGCGCTTCCTCCAGTCTAACCATCTTCCCTGTACCTGTCCCATGAAACATAACCCTCCTGACCCATGACAGCTCTGCGGCCCCTCCCAATCCACATAACCAAACCCCCAGGAAAACTGGCTAACTATAAAAACATAACTACCAGGTCTCCTTCAACCATCCTCCCTCTTGGAAGGGCCAACTGTAACACCACCTGCCCACTCAGTGAGCCTGATCGATGTACTGCAAACTCCACCATCTGGGTCTGTGGCACCAATGCCTACTGGTGCCTACCCCAGGATGGCCAGAGCATCTGCTACCTTGGCCAGTACCATCATTTTTGGTGTATGGAAATGAATTGCCTGGAGAGCTCTCCTGAGCCAAACAAGCAATACAGGCAATTCCAATACTCTTAGGACTAGGAGTAGTCAGGAGAGCAGCAGTAGCGGGGGCCTCACTCACAGTTGGTCAGGAGGGCTTACAAGCACTACCACGGGAAATATCAAATGACCTCGAAGAAATATTGGGGCCTCTCGACGGGTTGCAAGACCAGACAGACTTGTTGGCAGAAGTGGTTTTTCAAAACAGGCGAGGATTATACTTGCTCACTGTAAATTCAGGGGGAATCTATCAGGCCCTGGGGGAAGAATGCTGTTTCTATGCAAACTCCTCAGGAATAGTTAGGTACAAAGTGGCCCTACTGAAGGAACACACCAAAGACCATTTAAACCGTGTATACCAGGCATCTGCCAATGGGAACTACTTCCAGTATCTCCTTTCCTAGATTTCGCCACTTATGCCAATAATAGCCTCAGTCTTTTTCCTCTTAACTTTCAGGTCCTGCATTCTACGGTACCTAACACAATACATCACTTCCCACTTAAACACCTTAAAACACCAAGTAATGCCTCATGTTAAATATCAGCCCTTGGGGACTGTAGAAAAATCCCCATGCTAGCAGATGATGCCCCATAAAGAATTATAAGGGCATCAAAAGGGGGGAATGATAAGGGAAGTGCTGGGACCCTAATCCCCTTCAGCAGAAACCCACAGCTTTAGGAAAATAAACTCCCCTCGGTCCCTTTCTCCCCTCCTCCCCCCCTTTTCTCCATGGAATCCATGTCAGGAAGATAAGCACTCCCCACCTGCCCCTTTGAATTGAAATTTACAACTCTAAACAGATAATGACTCTTTTCCTCCCTAATGGCCCTCTGCTTTTAGGAAGATAAGCTAACCTCACTCCTCTGCTTTTGTAACCCTGCCTGCCTGCTTCTTAGGAATTTGCCCACTTGGTGTTCCTATATAAACTTATGAAAATTGAGAAACAGGGCTCAGAATTTGGAGACTGAATTCTCCTCTGGGCCTGTGCATAATAAAACTTCATTCATCCATACCCCCAAGAGTGCCACTTGAGTTTCCTTCCGTCAGCCACAACAAGTCCTCTAAGCATAGATTCTGTATTCAGTGCTGTAGCTTGAGGGGTTAGAAAGAGCTCTGAAAGTTTGTGTGGTTGACTGAAGCGTGGACCAAAAGGTGCCCTGCATTGCCTGAGGTCAAAATGCCAGATCTGCCCTGATATAATGTAGATGAGGGGATCCAAAGGCTTAGAGAGATTGGAATGCTAGAGTGGATTTATCATGTAAGAACCACCCACCCCAGGAATGTCCAGAGGATTCACATTTCACCAAGACTGTGAGGAGTAAATTTGTGAGACTAACTCCATTTTCCCTGAAGAACTCAGTGTTTGTTCTTCTCTGTAGGTCAGATATTACTGTGGGGACTGCTATCACTGAACTTTGATCCTTAAACACAATGGAGATGATCAAATCCCAGGTTGGCAGAAACCAAATGGCAGTACTTGATCGCCAAAATCAAGGTGGGCATGGTTAACAAAATGGACAGCAGATTCAAAGCTGTATTCAAAATATTCTGACTTGCAGAGACCTATGGCCTTGGCTAGTAGGTCATGGGGCTTCCTAGAAGTAAAATATATGGACAGTCTACTAAATTCCTGCTTGATCTGCATAAGCAGAAGAGTTCTAGGTCAAGTGAACAAAAGTCTAACTTGAATTACAAAAACAGTCATGGCCCCTTAATCAATTCCCAGACTTGGAGTAAGGCTGGGTCCCCTTGGGGAAGAACCCTTTTGTGCTGCCCAAAATTTATACTATTATTCTTCCTCCTAACCTCTAATCTGCCCTCTGGAGACTGTCTTTGGCTTCTGGGACATAACGGCTGGGGGCTCAACCTACCTCAGAGAACAGGAGGGAGAGGTCAACCTACCCTCCCTTCAAGAAGAGAGAAACAGGGCCAGGGGCTGCCTAGAGGAAGGCCACATGCTTGCTAAGTTATTATCCACATCCCTCCTTGCTTGGCAAATGTTTCAGATGACCCACCTTGACCCATGCCACCCCGACCTTGACCCTCCCCACTCCTCTGGCCAGAGTGGGTAGAAGGGCCGGTGCAGGATGCTCAGAGGACAAGAATGGGGTGCCCACTCTGCATACCCAGGCCAGTTCCTCAGCCTGGCATTGCACATCCCTGGATAAGGTGTCCTTAGTGTGGGCAGGAAATTCCTGTCCTGGATGAGACACATGATAGTGGTGATAATGCAGATATCATTACCTTAATTTTATATAAAGCAATTGTGGGAAGCTGGCCAAAGTGGGAGAAGGAAGCATGAAAGGAGGAATTGGAATTTTAGAATATTTGAAAAGTCGTTGCAATTGATTATTTTTGATTATTTTCAATTACTTTTGAGAACATAAAGTAATTTGAAGCTTTATTTAAGGGATTACTATAAAAAATAGTTAAGAAAAAGTGCTAAAGTGCTCAGAGGGGAAGGTGAGGTGGGAATGGGCGAGGAAGGGACAGGAGGAAGATAGTTTTTATTT
This sequence comes from Tolypeutes matacus, assembly GCA_026826555.1. Lineage (NCBI taxonomy): Eukaryota > Metazoa > Chordata > Mammalia > Cingulata > Chlamyphoridae > Tolypeutes > Tolypeutes matacus. Next base: position 15,367,952 of record JAKSZT010054540.1, on the reverse strand, counting down.
ATTGAATTCAGGACGTATTGAATCTGTTTCAACCCTGAGGGCTTTTTAACTCTATGTTTATGAAAATAAAACTATTCACTAAAATTGCTTTAATATTGATTATTTTGTAGAAGAAACTATTTTATAGAGTTATTTTCATCACAGTAATTTCTTTTATTTCATGATCATTTTTTCCATGAAGCAATGTTGAACAAGGTCCATTTTTCCAATGTTACTTTTACTTTATGGAAACTCCTTTTGTCAGGATTAATTCTTTCTTTTTTCCAGGTCAACTAGAAAAAAGGCTCTCTGACCCCACCAGGACTCTCTCCTCTCCTCCCCACAGCCTGACTTTTTTTTGCACAGGCCTCCTTCGTAGAGCAGAACCCTGGGTCCCTGGCAGCTCCAGTCCCTCACATTTTCCAGAGTCCCTAATAGAGAGGGACTGAGGGTCTCTTTGGTACCAAGGTGAAAATCCTGGGGAAATCTCTGATCGGTCCAGCTTGTGTTCCATGTACATCCCTGGCCCAATCACCTTCAGCCAATGGAAAGAAGAGCAATCCTTTTCCCGTCAATCCTTGGAAGCTGGGGCAGAATCTGGGAACAGAGGGAAATCTTGCTCCAACCACACAGTATTTCAAATGGAGCTGCTGTTCTGGACAGATGAAAAATAACTGTCCTAAAATTTATGGCCTTGGATGCTTTTCACAAAGTGCCAATTATTGCCTCTTAGTGACAGTGACTTCAGAAAAACCCAAGCATTCAACAGATGCCTGTAGACCAACATGGCTGACCTCCCACAGGATGAGAAGGAATGGATGGAATCTGAGGAGAATCTCTGCCCTGGGAGGGCCAGGCGGGCTGCCTGGGTGTGAACCTCTGTTCACAGAGGGTGAACCCCAGGGGAAGCAAGCACTGGGGGCCAGGAGGTCAGGGCTGAGAAGTGCTGAGAAGCCACAGAGCTGGATAGACATGGTCCAGCACTTCCAGAAGGCCCAGAGTTGTGGGGAAGAGGAGACAGTGGGGCTAGGAAGGCTTTGTCTGATGTTTGAGCTGTTTTTCTTTTCTTTTCTTTTTTTTTTTTTATGGTCAGCACAATTGTAGGACTGTGTCCAAAGGTAGGGAGTGGGGTAAATAATGATGGCTCACCCTGGCCACTGCCCCCACCTCGTGTCAGGTCCCAGCACCCGACTTGAGACTTGATGTATCCAGCCCTGCATCTTCCAGAAACCCTACCAAGACCCCTCTTTGTGCCTGTTTCCTCTTCTGTAAAATGGAGATGCAATAAGTCCCCCAACACAGTAGGTGAGAAGACAACCATGAGAGCTGAGAGTGAGTACCTGGTAGAGAGGCAGCATTAGGTATAAATGTTTGCTTTTGCTATCAGAAGGTGAGGAGGCAGAGGCCCAATCCTGGCAGCTGGGGCTGGAGCTCACACGCAGCTGCCTGGCCCCCCACTCACAGACTGCCCCGATTCACTCCACCCTGGGGCAGTCTGGGGAGTCGGAGCCTCCCAGAGGCTGCCAGGGGCTGGACTTAACCAGACTGGAGGGATCCCTCTGCAGCCCCTGGGTGGGCAGGCCTTGTGGAGGCGGCCACACGGCTGGGCGGTTGCCATCCCAGGAGGATAGTGCTGTCACCAGCTTGGCTGTGCAGCCCGTGCGGAAATGCTGAGTGAATATTTTCATGCTGGAGTTGTCTGGGCCTTTAAAAACATGCAATACAACAATAAAGCAGAGCAGATTATAACGGGGCTGAAATCCCCTCAGGAACCACCATCTGGGCTTCTGGGGAGGGGTGGATGCAGGCAGAGGATGAGACCTGGATGGGAGCAGGGAAGGGCTCTGTCTCCCACCCCAGCCCCTCTGGTTCCCAGGCACCAGTGAGGAGACCAAGGGTCTCCTGGGTGGCCTCCCCATGGGCTTGGTCTTTCCAGAGGTGAGGGGTGGACCATCCAGAGAAGGAGCACCTGGCCTTGGCCAGCAGAGCCAGGGTCCAAGCGTCTTGCTAGTGCTCTGGCTGGTGGGGGCCCACTCACACTTGTCCCATGGACCCTGCTGGGCAGATGAGTCTTTGGGGACCTTGAGGATGTCCCTTCTCCTTCAGCCCTCAGGCCCCAGAGGTCCTGGCCCCGGTGCTTGTATGGAAGCCAGTAGTGCCCTCAACCCTCCTCCATTGGCAGGGAGGCTTGGGAATGGCACAAGGTGCGTGGGCTTCCCTTCCGCTGTCTTCATCCCTTGAGGTGGCTCTGATTATTCTCTTAACTCCTCAACATGGCCACTGAGGGAAAAAAGGACTTTGTCTGTGGGTCCAATGAGGATGTAATATTTAGGTTCAAAACCTTTTAAAAACCACGTAGCTCATGTTAACTGTACCTAGGGTTTGGGTTCCCCTCAGTTCTTTGTTTTTTTTTTTTTTTTTCGGTGAAGCGAGTCCGTTTAATGAGGAAGCTTTTGGGCTTATATATGTTACAAGAGGGTGTGGCGGCAGGGGATTGGTGAGTTTAAAAATGAACAGTGTACCCAGGGCATGTAACTGTGAATCTTGACATTCCATGGGTTGGGAGAGGGGGGTATCATGGGCCCTGGGGGGCTGGGGAGAAGGGAACAGTCAAGATCTAATGGGTAGTTTGGTGGTCATGGGGAAGGTTTTTCATTACCTTTCAGTAATGGACACAGGACATGGTAAATATCATCAAAATTATTAAACTGTATCATCTAAATTGTAAACTATACTGTAAAAAAAAAAAAAAAAAAAAAATGAACAGTGTAAAGGGATAGGTGGCTGGGTTGCTGGGGGAATAGGCAGATTAGAAGGTTGGAGAAGCCAGCATTGCCAACATTTCCTCCTTTTGTTTTATTTGATGGGCCTCGCTTGCTATTAGGGGGACTGTGCCTGTTTTAGGGCTAGACTGTGCTGTCCCTCAGTTTCTTGAATGATGTTCTTATCCTTCTCTTAAAGCTGCATTCTCTTCCTCTTGGGAAATGATTGTGGCCGCCGAGGGGGACATCCCCACCTCCGCATCAGCAAGGGGTTTGGAAGTGCTGTGGGGTAATGGGGGTCTTCCTCCCAGGCGGCCCACCCAGTGGGGGGCTCTGGGACAAGGCTGGGCTGGCACTGAAGCCCTGGAGGGCCTTGCCAGCTCTGGGCCCCCAGGCACATCTGAGCTCCGCCTTCTTTCATGGATGATAACTCCTGCCCCCCTCCCACCTGGTTTTGCCACGTAGCCATTGGACCCAGGCATCCCCCACCCCTACCCTCTTCTATTCTCTTCTCTAGAAACCAGCAGGCCCTTCTTTTGTTTCTGCTGCTCCTTTCACCTGGGGTATGTCCTTGCCTGAAATCCTGCCCATCTAGGGTCTTCTCCTGCTGCCTGGAAAGGTCTGTTTGTAGGAAGTGGAATCGCACGTACATGCGCTGCATCGATGGGGGTGTTGAGGAGCCTCAGGCAGTGCCACCAACCTCCCCTCACAGGCTACAGCAGGCCACCTGCTGCTGCTTCCCCCTCCGGAGCCGCTTTTCTCTGTGTCTGCCCCCAGCTCCCTGCTATTCTCTGCAGAGCAGCTTTCCCACCACACTTAGCATGAGGTACAAAGCCAGTAAGTGGCTGCCATGCCAGCATGTCCATGATCTCAGAGCTCCAAAGTCACCACCTTCAAACCAAGGCCACCACCCTTTGATAAAGGCCACCTCCTTCAGGCCAAGGACACGAAACTAGGACCAAGGCCACCTCCACTGATCTGAGCCCACCACCATCATACCAAAGCCACCACCCTCAGAACAAGACCACCTCACTCAGACCAAGATCATGACCAACAGACCAAGGTTGCCACTGCCAAACGAAGGCCACGACCCTCGGACCAAGGCTCCCTGCACTGGACCAAGGCCACCACCCTCAGCCAAAGCCACAACCCTCAGCCAAGGTCACTACACTCTACCAAGGCCACCACCCACGGATAAAGATCACCACCACTGGACCAACTCCTCTATGCACTTCTACTTCAGATTCACAAGAGAGGATACGCTGGGTCAGCCTAGGTCAAGGCATCCTCCAGTGCCATCAGCTAGGGGATGGGGAGGCATAGTGGGCAAGGAGACAGCGTGGGCACTGGCATAGCAGCCTTGCCCCATGCTTCCCTCGCCCAGGCCACGGTGTGTTACGGCCCTCATTGCTCTTGGAGCAAGTTGCTTCCTCCCTGGCTGCCCCGCAAGCCCCCTCATCCCTGCCCAGCTTGGGCTGCTAGGATGTGGAGGAACAGGCCACCTGACAAAAGATGATTTCTCACCAGGATGCCCAGGGCTAGGGTTGGAGCTGGGTGGCCGGCTGGCACCAAGGGAGCCAGGACTTGCTCACTTAGTCTCCTAAGGACATGTGTTTTGGGTTGACTTGCATCCCCCCCCCAAAGGAAATGTCAAAGTTCCTATCCCCAGGACCTCACAATGTGATCTTATTTGAGAATAGGGTCACTTCGAGTGGAATTAGGCAAGAAGAGGTCATATTGGAGTAGGGTGAGCTCTTTAATCCCACAGGGCAAGTGTCCTTATAAGAAAGGGGAGAGAAGACACGAATAGAAATGGGAAGAAGGCCATGTGATGGTGGAGGCAGGCCTAAGACCGCCAAGGATTGCCAGCAACTGCCAGAAGCCAGGAGAGAGGCATGGAACCGTTCCTTCCCTATAGAGGGAGTAAGGCCCTGCCAGCACCTTGATTTCAAATTTCCAGCCTCCAGAACTGTGAGGCAATGAATGTCTGTTGTTTGAAGCTGCCCAGTTTGTGGGACTTGGTTACAGCAGTCCTGGGGGGTTAAGACACCCTGGACATGTCCCCTCTGTGCTTTGCCACCCATCACTCTCCTCAGTCAGCAATGAGGGAAACTCGGAGGAGGGAAAGAGGGAAATAAAGGGGTGGGGCAGGGATGGAGGAGGGTCTCCATCTGGTTTCTGGTTCCCTGCTCCTTCCTCTCCCAGCTGTGAGTCTCTGGACAAGTCAGTTATTCTCTCCAGTCTTCATCTCCTGTAAAATGGGCTAAGAAGTCCTTCCCTCAGGGATGCTGGTGGAGCAGAGCAAGCTTCTCTCCCTCCCTGAGCCTTAGATGGGGTTAGGCTTCCCAGGGGGAGGGAAGGATTTGGGCTCCGTGGCCCTTAAATTTCTTCCAAGTGGACATTTCTGAGGGTCTTCTGGGCAGGAGAGACGGGCCTGGGGAGGCAGGAGGTTGCTTTAGCAACTGCTGGTCACAACCTGCCTGACCTCACACTCCCCCTGGGCAGGGTAGACTGGTGAAGGTCAGATGTGGACACCCACTCAGAGGAGGCAGTCCCTGAGGCCAGTGGGCAAATCCAAGTTCCTCTGGACTGTTTTGAGGGGGGGTAGGGGCCTGGGCCTGTGAACCCTGTCCACCTACCTCCCACCCACCCACCTCCCCCCACCTCCCGGAGCTCACAGGGCACCAGGCCAAGATCTTCTGGGCCAGGAACCCTGAGATCTTTCCTTGATCCTCTTAATTTCCGTAATCCTCTTAATTTGCCGGTCACATGCTTCTCCATCTCTGTCTGGTCCTCTGTGACTCTGACTGTGTTCATCTCTCTTTTCCTTCCTCTATTTCTCTCTGTCTCTGTATCTCCCTCTGTGTCTCTTTCTCTCTCTGGGTCTCTGTGCCTGTCTCTTTCTCTCTCTGTCTTTTTATCTCTCTATCTCTGTGTCTATCTCTTTGATTCTCTCTCTTGGTCGCTATCTCTTTCTCTGTTTCTCTCTCTGTCTCCCTCTTTCTCTGTGTCTCTGTCTCTCTCTCTCTGTCTCCTTTTGCCTCTGCCTCTCCCCGCTCTGTACATCCATCCCTCTGGGCCTGTCCCCAGTCTCTCTTTCCAGCTCTGCTTCCATCTTCCCTGACCTTCCTCTCTCCTCCCCCTTATCCCTTCCTGCCTCACACTTTCATCCCCACCCCCATCCTTCTATCTCCTGGGTCCAGCTGTGAAGAATTAGGGGCTCAATCAGCGGGCAGGATGGGCCCCTAGTGGCCTGGAATGATTTGTGTTTCTCTGGGAGATCAGACAGGTTTTCTTAATTATTTCACCCACTAACACATGTCCTGGGGCTCTTGGGGGCCTCTTCTTGGATGTTCTCTCCTTTCAAAGTCTCAGCTCTCACCTGAGTTGAACAGTTTGTTATTTTCAGAACAGCCCTGGGGTTCCCCAAGTGTAGTTGAGGCCCCTCTACCTCACCACCTCCTAGACTCCCAGGCCAGCCCGTGAGCCTAGAAGCAGCCCTCTTGCCGACCACCCTCCCTCATCCATGTCAAGGGAGCCACTGGCTGGGACCCCTCATCCTTCTAGATGCCCCCACATCCCCGCCCAGCATACCCATATGAGGGCCAGTCAGAGGTTGGGTGATGAACCTCTAAAATGGGCGTGGAACCAACCGTCACTCAAGAACATCATGGATGACAATCCTCAGCCCTGTATTTGGACAGTGCATTCCCATATTTGCTAATTCCCCTGGGGGAGTCCCACAGACCTGAGCTGCGACCTCAGGCAGGTGGCCACCCACCCTCACTGAGTCTTCTGCTCTGTGAAATGGGGTCACTGAGCACCCACCTCACAGGATCATGGTCTCAGCAAAATTTATTCACTGAGCACTTAGTATGTGCCAGGTGCTCTGTGTGATTATCACCTTCATCCTACAGAAAGGAGATGCGTGTGTCCATTTTATGCCTAGAAAGCCTGAGGCTTAGAGGGGTTGAATTATTTTCCTAGGTAGTATGCTGCAACCTGGGGAGTGTTGCAGAGTCCAACTCCTCTCAATACAAGCCCCTTGCAAGGTGGGATTTGGGAAACTTAGGGGTCTGAGCTGGGGTAAGTATAAGGCCCAAGCAATTGGCAATGTATCTTACACACAGCGTGAAGCTGATCATTTGGTAGAACTGAAGAACAGCAGGGTTAAGGGATGTCCAAAAAAGGATAGTCTCTTGACCAACAGCTCCCTGATAGGGGATTGTAGGTGAGTGGAAGGGATCCCTGCTGGGGTGTGGCCTCAGGATCAGGAATGCTTCATCCTTATACTAAGAAAGAGGAAAAGGAGATTGAACCTGGAGTGATAGATTAGACAGAACTCTTAGGGTTCAAATAATAGAAACACAAATCGAACTGTCTTAAAAAGGAAAATACCTTGATTAATGTAATTAAAAAGTTCAATGGGTAGTTTCAGGCATAGCTGGATCCAGGATCATCACTGATGCCTTCCAGGAGCTGTCACTCTCGCTTTTTTTTTTTTTTTTTTTCTTTTCTTTTTTTCTTTATTTTCTTTCTTTATTTTAATTTTTTTTATGGCTTGGCTTCACTCTCAGGTAGAGTTTTCCAAAGAGCAGTCCTCCGACAACTCCAGGGCTGCATCATGGGCTGCAAAAGGATGCTGAGGCTGCCTCTAAATTGGGTCATGCATTCATCCCTGAGTCGATAAATGCTGATTGCTTCAGTCTAAATCACACCCTTACTCTGGAATGGAGCCTGCAGTGGGGAGTGGGGGGTGGTTTCAAACCCACGGTATGAGTGGGGGTGGGTTGTTGCCCCAAGGAAAAACAGGGAGCTGTTATCAGGAAAGGAGAATAAACACAGGGCTGTGCCCACCTTGGCCAGGGCAGTTCAACATCCTGTGTCTCCATTTCCTCATGAGCCAAGTGAGAGGTGCTCTTGGGCCACCTGTCTAAGACCCTATGGCTTGGTGAAGCTCAGTATTTGCTGAGCCTCCTGGGCCAGGTGTGAGTTGAGAATTGGGGGTGATAGAAAGATTTAAGCTAGCAGTTCCAGACCCACCACCCTTCATGCAAGTTCAATGAGAGAGATGGCATACACCCCAAAAATAAGGACCCAGCCCTTGTCCCAGGCTGCACAGGGGCCTGGCTTGTCCCCAAACTCTCCCCAGGCTCCCCTTCATGCTTGCTGCCTCCACCCACTGGGCTTTTGGCATCTCCTCCTTCCCACGTGAAGGCCTTCCTCCAGCTGTCCCCTCTGCCCAGAGGCTTTTCCACCTCTGGAACCTCCAACCTAGCCTCTTTAGGTCCTACTTATCCCGCATCTTTCAACTCAAAACACTTCTGCTGGGAGTCTACCTTGGTGCTCCAGGCCAGGTCCAGCCTGCCTCAGTGCTCCAGCTATGGACTCTCAGAATGTCCTAGACTTCTCCCTGGCATGGAGACCAAGCCCCCTCAGTGCATGCCTGGGTGTGATGACTTGCTTTCATTCTGTCCACCTGCCTGAGTGTGGCTTCTCCAAGCCCAGGAAGGAGCAAGCCAGCGGTCTGCTGATGAAGGAAGTGGACAGCAAGGTGGAAACAAGGGGCAAGGCTACGTTGAGCCATCTTCCAGCATGGCCTCCTATTTGGGAATTCCTCTTTGCCCTCCACTGTGCAAGCCAGGCCGCAAAGAATAGGTACCAGGAGTCAAAGCCTTGACTGTGTAGTCCACACTTGACTTGCAAAGACATAGCAGAGACTTTCACGGCTGCCCCAGGAAGACAGTGAGAATAGTATTTACCTAGAAAAGGTAGGTGGAGTCCCCACTGGCTAGGAGGCCTCAGAGCAACCCCTGGACTGTAGGATGGCTCATCCCACTCTCCAGGGGTCAGAGAGAGAACACCCCCCCCCTTAACACACACACACACACACACACACGGGTTGAAGGATCCCAGGGCTGGGGTTCTAGGTATGATATTCTCTCTTAGTGGTGGTGGCCATAGAGAAATAAAGGGAGCAGGGCTGGGCAGAGGAGAGGCTGATTTGGCACTGGCCCCCTCCCCCCAGACAGAGCAGCCTGGGAACAGCAATGGCTCTTCCAAGAATCCCAGGAAGGATTATTGGTGGCTAAGGGTCATCAGTGGAGTACAAGAGTCTTCTGAGGGGTGGGTAGAGGCCCAGGGTCAGAGACTTCAGGGGTGGAGGGGCACAGTTCATTGAAGATGTACCAGGGGAGATTGGCATACCACCCAGATGACCCCTGACCCCATGCCAGAATAATGAGGAAGTTGACCACTGACATTCCATTTTCCTAGAGTTAAGGGGAGAAGGAGAGAGAAGGGAGACACTAGAGCTCATCAGATGGTATCTTAGTTTGCCAGAGCTGCTAAGAGAAACACTGTCTAATGGGTAGAAGTCCAAAATCAAGACACCATCAAGGCTAGCTTTCTCCCAGAGTCTATAGCATTTCATGCTGGCTGCCAGGGTTCTTTGGCTTGCATCTCTGCCTCCAATCACAGAGCAATGTCCTCTCCTTTTGTTGACTCTTTTAGTTTCCACTAACTTTTGACTTTTTCCTGTGTGGCCTTTTCCAACTCTGGCTTCTGGTTTTTCCTCTTTATGAGATCTCCAGTAATCTGGATTAAGATCCACCCTTATCAGTTGGACCACATATTAAGTAAAAATAATATCTTTAAGAGGTCTTATTTACAATGGGCTCATACCCACAGGGATGTGGATTAAGATCAAGAACATGTGTAAATTGGTGTACATAATTCAATCTTACAAGTCAGGAAATCCCAAGTGCTAGATTCTATTCTGCTCCATTGATCCATGTGTATTTTCTTCCACCAATACTGCACTGGTTTGATAATTATGGCTTTATAGTAATCCCTAATATCAGGTAGAGTGATTCTTTCCACTTTACTCTTCTTTTAAAGATTATTTTTTAGGGCCTTTCCTTTTCCATATAAATTTTTAACATAAGCATGTCTGTTTCTACAAAAATCCTTGTCAAGATTTGATAGGAATTATGTTAAACATATAGATCAATTCCAGGAATATCGATATCTTTACTATGCTGAGTTTTCCAATCCATGAACATTGTATGTCCCTTCATTTATTTAGGTCTTCTTTGATTTCTTTCATCAGTATTTTATAATTTAATCATGTGGAGCCTTTCTTAACTTTTTTTTTGGAACTTTTCTATACTTAATTTGTCCCAAACTCTACCCATTGCAATCAAGACTTTGATTTTTATTCAAGACACAAAGTAAAACAATCTTATATGTCTAATTAGGCAGCCCCTTTGAAGACTGTCAAATTAATTTTCCCATACTGCTGGGTATCAGTCCATATTAATATTTGTGGCCAACAGAAAAAATATTATTATTTTCCCAGGGTCCTGAATGCTCAATTACTGCATTGTCAGAAGTGATAGGTCTTAAAACTTTGTAAAACTAGGTAGATCTTAAACTTTATTTTCTAAATATAGTCATTACAACATGATAGTCTGATTTATGTTTTAACAATCATCATTTTTGGAGGTTAAAAGTGCAGTTACTCAAAATACCATTTAGGCAGTAGCACTCCTAAAAGTTAACAGAAGGATCCAGAGAGAAGATAATATTTCCAATGCCTGTCAATATTATCACCAAGGAAAGTGATCTGCAGAGAAATTTATCTCACTTAAAGGTCTACCAAATTTTCTATTTAAAAAAAAAGAGGAAGAGAATTTTCTCCTTAATTTTTCCCAAAGTCATTAACTTATTGAAGCACCTTTACGTGCAGCTAACAATGGGTTTGCTTTTAGCAATAATTTCCTGAAGAGATCAAATGCATCTTGGTACAAATATCACACTAAAATAATCTTCACCTGAATTAACCTCAGAAAAACTCTATGTTGAAGAATATGCCTACTTTCACTTGAAAGAAGCCAAATCATTGGCTATTAGTCTCACTTTGGCTAAATTGAACTTCCCAACCACCATTTGAAGTTTGGAAAGGTAAGAACTTTGGCTACGTTACCAACTCTATTCCAAATAAAGAATATTCAAGTTGGACTCACGCTTAAATCTGCTGTATGTCCTGATCAAAGGACAAAAAAATTAAGCTGAAATTCCGTAGTATTCTAAAAACCAGTTAGTTATGACATCATTCAAATGTATCTCTAATTGTCACCTGACCTACATCCTTCAGGGCTCTGATATTATGGTCTATGATAATGGATATTATGCACTCAAAACAATATCTAGACGTAGACCCCTTCCTTTATTTTTTAAATCCAAAAAAGATACACATGGATATTTCAAGGGTCAGTTGGTTTTCCTTCCTTGTCCTTTTTCTTTCTCTTTTGATAAAGTCAGCACCCTGATGCTTGAGCCTAAACTCACAGAAATGATAAATAAACACCAAGAGCATCTCATTGAGCCTTCAGTCTGTCTGTGCTAAATTGTCACTATGCAAATACTTCAATACCTTTAAGGATGGGGAAATCACTCCTGCTGAGGCAGCCCATTGTCTGATTATGCCCACCATAAAGTCTTGCACAGATTAGGTTCCTACACACAGTGGTCCTAGTTCTACACCCAGGGCCACCCATTCAATTCTAATTTCTGATCATTTCTCAGCTTTGCAAACCTTCCCGCTCTTCCCTAAGGCTCAACTCGAGAGGACATTGCTACTGCTCAAAATTAGAACCCCTGACCTGTGCCTTCATCTCCTTCATTACCACCTGCCATTCAGTCTCTGTTTCTTTGTCTCTCTCTCTCTCTTTCACACACACACACACACACTCTCACACCCACTGACACTCACAGGCACTCACACACCAACACATGCACTCACATGTACTCACACACCGACACACACTCACCTGCACAAACACATATTCTCACACACCCACATCAACACACACTCACACATGCTGACATACACACACTCTCAAACACACACCCCAGCCACTTCTCTTCCTCTTTTATCCAATGACCTCACTGTCCTTCTTGTTGCTCCCCAGAGCCAGTCCCCCCGCTTCCTGCTCATGGGCTCCAGCTGAGGTCTGACCCAGAGCTGATGGGGGACAAAGCACCTTGTTTCAGCCCCACATATCATCGTGAACCACAAGATGAGTTGGAACAGATACCAAATGCTCTTCTATTTCAGGTTATTGTGTAAAACATCAGAGAGAGAAGGGACACTTTGATGCTTTGTATTCTAAACCTCAGTCTTAGCTTATCTTTGCAGACTATGGTGGTGAGGCCAGGGTCTATGGGACAACAGCATCACCAAGGGCCACCCTGACCAGTGGGTTTGGTCAACACTTTGGACCCTGTAGAGTACAACATCAGGTGTATCCAGTAACTGGCAACCCAAAAGAAGCATCAGGGGACGATGGAGTCTTGGCTGGCACTTGTCTTTCTGAGTCTTGTTTTCTCCTTTACATAATGGGGTGCTTACACTTATCTCACATGGAGCTGGTACACAGAGTGAAAATCAGATACAGCACTGAGCAGTGTGCCTGGAACGTGGCACGGCAGCTGCAGCCACCATTGTTAGCATTCTCCAGAAGTCCACTCAGCTCTGTGGCTCCCCATCTCTCTGCACTTGCTCATTCATGTGGCTTCTTGAAGGATGGTTTTTGGTGGTTCCTTCCTCAAACGAGAGAAGCATGGGTCGCTGATTTCTATTTGCCTTGTGTCTCAAAGAAGGGTTGACTGCACATAGGCCCAGGAAGAGTGGTGAGAAGAGAGCTGGGAGCTCACCTGCTTGTGTTCCTGGGGGTTTCCAACAGCTACTAAACTTTTGATCCTTCGGAGACCCAAAGCAAGGCTTGACTGTTCCAAGAAGGGAGGCCTCATCTTCTTTCCAGAGACATCAAGAGAGGATGCAAATGACAATGAGCAAGATCCTGGAGAGGGACTGTCCACGTGAGGCCACTGAGTACTTGAAATGTGGCTAGTCCAGATTGAGATGCACTGAAAGTGTAAAGCATACACCAGATTTTGAAGACTTTGTACAAGTCTGTAAATATCTCATAAATGCCACTTTATTTTGATTGTATGTTGCATGGCAATATTTTGGATATATTGAGTTAAATTATATTATGATAATTAATTTCACTTATTTCTTTTGATTTTTTAAAAAAGTGGCTACTAGAAAATTTGAAATGTCGTGGGTGGCCTGCATTTGTGGCTCCTATTGTATTTCTATTGGACCTTACCTCTCTAGACAATCTGCTTGAGATACTCTTTGCTTTAGAACACAGGTTATGGTCCATGATCCCAGAGTCCAGGGCTTTCCTCTTACCTTCTTCCCAGGGTTCTTGTCTTGGTTTTGCAGAGCTACTATGACAAATACCACCAACAGCTTGGCTTAAACTGCAGGCATTTATTGTATTATGGTTTGGGAGGCTAGAGGTCCAAAATCAAGGGCTCGACAAGACATGTTTTTCCCAGAGTCTGTAGCATCCTTGCAACAATCCTTGGGGTTCCTTGGCTTGCACCACTGCCTTTGTCACATGACCATCTGTCTCCTTGGTCTCCTCCTGGTTTTTTCTTATCTGAAGTTCCTCTTTATTAGGTTTCCAATCATGTGGATTAAGGTCCACCAATTCAATGTGACCTCATCTAAATAGGATCTTTGAAGATCCTATTCACAAATGAGTTCACACCTTAACTAATAATACCATCTTCAAAGGCCCTATTTAAAATGTACTCATCCCCACAGGGACATGGATTAAGACTTGATCATGGCTTTTGTGGGGGACACGATTCAAGCCCCAACAGTCCCCAACAGGGTCCGCACCTTCCTATTCCCTTTGATACCCTACAATCATGAGAAGGCTTCTGTGACAGTTTGAAGTTCTTTTATGAATCACCGAAAGAGAAAGATTATGTTTTTGAATAATCTATTCCTGTGGCTGTGAGACTCTTTTGATTGGATTATGTCAATGATGAGTGACTCAGATTAAGTCTCTGACCTCTTGCTAGATCTCTAAATGGAGACATAAGGAGAGATGGGCACACACAGTTAAAGGGAGCTCTGCCATATATGATCCGGCCATGTGAGAGAAAGGACTCTAGGTTTGTCCACAGCTGCAGAAAGGCGGAGAAGCCCTGAGAGACAGAGGCCTGGAAAGAGACAAGCCCTATGCCTGGTTGCCCACAGCTGAGCTCCAGGAGATGGTGGATTCTGGAGGGGAAGGCAGGGACCTCAGCAGAGATCAGTGACCATCTTTGCCATGTGGCCAGACACCAGGATTACCAGTAGCTGACTTTGGTGAGAAAGCATCTCTGATGGTGCCTTGATTTGGACATTTCACAGGCTCAAAATTGTAAGCCTTTACCCCAAATGAAATTCCCAAAATAAAAGCCAGCCCAACCTGGTACTTTGATTGGCAACCTTTGGCAAACTAAGACAGCTTCTGCGTGCCACCCATCTTTGGATTCCCCCCACCCAGCACCATGTGCACAGTTTAACACCTTTCTGCAACTCAGGAAAAGGCAGCCCTTATTTGAGATACTTTACCAGTTTCCTCCAGATAGTTGGCCCAATAAATATGCAAATCTATATAAACCATAGGAATGGTGCCCCTTGTGCAGTGTGCAAACTTCTCAGCTGTGTATGGCAGCCCTGCTACCATCTGCTCAACAAATGAGTTGGAGGAATTAATGAGGAAGAAAACGCAGGGTCCACCTTCACTGTGATGCTTCCAGGCTGAGGCTCCACCTCTTCTCCAAAGATTGGCACAAAAAGGACACAAGCAAGGGACCCCTCTCAGGATGGCTTTCCCCGACCCCCACCTCACTGCCCTCCCTGTGAGACCAGGTCAGTGGAAGTTCTCATAGCTATGGGGAAAACTCCTACTGATCCTTCAAGACCCAGCCTGAAGGTCTCCTCTATGAAGAGGGAGCCCTTGGAGCTATCCATGCCACTGAGGGGCCTCACGTAAGGGCCCTAGGGCGATACTCCTCTGGACTTACCACATTTGCTGCGGGACTGTTGCTTTATAGAGGGTTCAGCGTTGGTACAAACCGGTATAAGGTGCTGGCACACTTTTATCAGAAAGTGATGACACAGCTGCTTAAAATAATTTGTTTATAATCGTGACTGACTCATAGGGCAGCATAAACAGAATCACAGAGAATGAAGTAAGCAGTAAGCCTTTCCACCATCATCTCGGTTCTCACCCATGAATGCCCCATTGGCACATGATGAGTTTTGTTAATTGGTTATATATATATAAACGTGGATATTTATCCATCTGTATCAAGGTCCATTCTAATCCTATACTTTCATTAGTTTCTCACAATTGTCAAGGATAGGTTTTATGTATAACATGTTTTCTTAACATGTAACATTTATGATTTGCCCTCATTTTGCACTATTCTATGACTTGAAACTTTCAGTGTCCATAAAAAAATGTAAAAGAGGATGTTTTTGTTTGTTTATTCAATTTTTACTTTTTAATTTTTTCCCAAATCTGAGTTTGGTCACTTCTGGGGAGCTCTAGGAAGGAAGGAAGGGGCCAGGCTTAAACAAGCATTCTCAGCCCTATTTTCCAGAACTCCTTGAGGTTCCTTTAACCATATAGATGTTTTGTGGAGAGTTAGGTTATTTTGTACAGTAAACAATTTCTTCTTTTCCTTTTAGCCACTTGAGAGGAAGATCAATGTCTTAATGAAAAAAAGCTGAGATGGGAGATGAAGGCTAACCCATCAGGAGCACTTCCAAGCTTACGTAAGCAACATTCCTGCTGCATAAATATTTTGGCAAATCTGGAGACTAAATCCCCATCCCACACTTCTGGCCTGTACTAAACACTACAATATATTTTTTAAAAATCCCATTGATGGTAACATTTTTCTGTCCAGAAACAAGTCATTAGTTTGGATAAAAGAATCCAAGTACATCTGCTTAGTTTCCCCAAAGTTCTAGTGGAAAATATTATCTGGAGAAAAAGTAAGTTAAGATCAAGAGGGAGGATTGTGATTTCTTAAGAGTGAAGTAGAGAGAAATGGCACTTAAAACCCATGAAGTTTATTTCTGCACAAAATTGCAAACCCCAAACCAAATTAAGCTAATTTAATTTGGCAAATGCCAAGCACAGAGTCCAAAAAATAATCATTTTTTTAATGAGTGATAAACTCTAGTGGAGATTTTAATCAAAATGGAACATTTACATTTTTATCTGCCTCTCAAATTGACATGAAATTGAAATATACAACTGGTGGGCTTGGGCCCCTGGCTTTTATATGATATGAACACACCAGTGTATTCATACCAAGTTTTTTTTGCAAAGGAAAGAGGGGATTGAGAGAACACTATCTGTCTCATGACATTTCATCGATGACATTGTAATTCCAAGAGGTAGTAAAGTCAAGTTGCAAGAAAGAACCTTTTTTTTTTCCTTCTAAGTGTTGAGGCATAAAAACAAAGTCCTATACCAATAAAACCAGTTTCTATGGTTCCTAAGATACAGGAATATTTTCATTTCTTTCTTCATTTCCCAAATGTCATAATCCATTGGAAGTGTCCCTCTAAAGTCTTTTCTTCAGAATGTCTAACAGACCAATTATCATAAAAGTAATGGAGAAAGTAAAGAGCTCCCCTTCTCTCCCTTCATCTTCCGCCAAGAAAGCATCAAGTCCAAATGGTTTCACAGGAGAACTCTAGTAAACCTTTAAAAAATCAGATAATCCCAGTGCTACTTAAATATCCTACAGCACAGAAAAAGAAGGAAAACTTTCAATTTTTTATACAGCCAAGAATGTCATTGATTCAAAACTCTGACAAAGATTTTTCCAAAAAATTAAATTACAGACCAATCTCAAGTATTAATATTGATATGAAAATGTTAAATAAAAATCTAGGCAAACAGAATCCAACAACATATTAAAAATAATACATTATGAGCACATGATTTTTAGTCCAGGAATTCATGTGAAGTGTGACTCAATATAGGAAATCCAGTAATATTTTGATAGAGCTAAGGATAAAATCAGATAGTCATCTCCAAAAATGCAGAAAAAGCATAGAAATGCAGCGTTCATTCATGCTAAAAATACTTTCCCATTGAAATCAGGACTAAGGCAAGGATGATCACTACACCACTGTATAAAGTTGTGTTGAAGGTATTAGCCAAAGCAATTAAACAAGGGAAACATTTAGAAGCAGAGGAATTTGAAAAGAAGATATTTTTAAAAGGCACTATCTCTTTATGTGTGCTATGATTACATATTGGGAAAACACAAAAGAATGAGCAGAAAAACTAATATAAATAATAAGAAAATTTAGTAAAGTGACTGATAGTAAAAATCAATAAATAAGAGCAATAGCTTTCAGATCTAACAAAAAAAAAAAAAAAAAAAAAAAACAAGCTAGAAGAAACAGTGGAAGAGAAACTTCATTCATGACAGGAGAATAAAAAGACCCAAGCTATAAACTTAATAAGAAACGTCCAAACTTATTCAATGAAACCTATAAAAACTTAAAATTTTGTCAAAGTCACAAAAGTAGATTTGAAGAACTGGAGAGACATATGATATTCTTGTATAGGAAGATTGAGCCTCAAAAAGATGTCAATTCATCCTAGAATAATTTATAAATTTAGCATGATCTCAATATTGTCAGGTTTGTTTTCTGGATTTAGACAAGTTGATCCAAAAGTTCAATTGAAGAACAAACAAGCATAAATAGCCAGAGAAACCTTGAAAACAACAATGTGGTGAAACTAGCCTCGTTGAATATCAAAACATATTATAAAGTCATTAACATTAAAACAATATAGAGGGGACGGATGTGGCTCAAATGGTTGGGTGTCCCTCTCCCATATGGAGAGACCCGGGTTCGATCCCCAGGACCTCCCGTTAAAAAAAAAAAAAAAAAACAAACAATATAGAGGAGGCAGATGTGGCTCAGGTGGTTGGGCATCCATCTACCATATGGAAAGGCCCAGGATCCTGGGGATCTCCTGGCAAAATAAAAGAGGTAGGCGGGCGAGCCACGCCTGCACAAATGCGCGGAGAGCCATGCAGCAAGATGACAATGTGGCAGGGGGAAGACACGAGGGAAAGCCAGGGTGGGACGCACCAGAGACCAAGAACTGGGGTGGCAGGGTGCCTCTCTCCCACATCAGGGGTCCCAGGGATCGAGTCCGGGTGAAGCCAGGAGTTGAGGAATGGGAGGAGAGGGCGGGAGGCAGATATACGGGATCGCCCAGCAAGTGGACACAGACAAAAGGCAGGCAGGGATGGGACTCACAGAACTGTACACCGAAAAAAAAATTTTTTAAGTGAATTAAAAAAAAAAATCAATATGGAATTGTTACATAGATAGAAAGATTGATAGAACAGAATAGAAAAATCCAGAAATAGATGAAAATTCCAGGAGTAGGATTGTGGAAAAGAGATTCTAAAACTAGAGAAGGAAAAGTCCAACAATCCCATAAAAAATGGGCAAGAGCTACCAACAAATCAGAAAAGAAATGGAATTGACCTTCACACACGTGTACATTGCCCAACCATCTTCATAATGAGAGAAATGTAAAACTCTATCATTTCTCACCTGGGGACAAAAACCCAAAAGTTTGACAACAAATTCATTGCTTGTGGGAGTAAAAATGGTACAACTTTATAGAAAGAAATTTTGAAATATCTACCAAAATGACATAAACATTTGACCCAGCAATCTCACTTCCAGAAATCTATCCTAAAGGTATACTGCCAAAATTTATATGTACAAGGCTTTTCATAGCAAATGACTACAAATAACCCAAATGTCTATCATAATAGGGGGTTGTATAAAATAGTGTATAAACTATAGAACTTTCATTCAATGTAGTACTGTGCAGCTGATAAAAAGGAATGAGGAATGTCTCTATACATTGCTAGACATGATCTCCAGGATAAATTGTTATGTGAAGAAAAACAATAGAAGAATATATTTTAAAACATATACAGGAGGGGAGGAGACAGAATGGAAAGGATAGGGATGAACACTAGACCTCTCTAAATATACATTGTTTTGTAGATCTAACTTCAGAAGCATGTAAGTGTTGTATATAACTATAAAATTTTAAAAAAAGAACATTTTAAAAAGTAATTTCTAAAAATAGAAAAGCAATTTGAAACAAATAAATCTGTGTTTTGAGCTGACAGCCTATCCACACAGAGGGATATAACTGCAAATGATTTTAAAACACAGTAATTTGATTGGGCAGCTCTTGTGGGATATACATTAAGGATAAAAAAAAAAATAACTATAAGGAAATGCTAACTGTTAGTAATCAAATTGTTAGAAATAATTTTGGAATTGATATTCTGAAGCTTATATGTATATAAATAGACACGTATATACATATTAGGAGGAAGTAAATAAATAATTATATCCATGTTTAGGAAACAAGATTTTAAGTATAAGAAAAAAGGGGTACAGTGTAAAATCTCTGTAATCCAAAACTTTAATTAGAAAATATCAGCATAAACTCATGATGCGTTTTCTTAAAAAAAAACAAACAAAAAAAAAAACAGGAAAGCATTGCCTAGTCTCTTCACTAATGAAAGCCTAGAAACAATGTCTAACACGGGAGCAACAAGCACTCCTAATGCCCAGATTTTGGCCTCTAAATTCCATTTCCCAGTAAAGGAACCAGACTCCTTGAAAAAATGGCTGAATATAGCTCTGGTATAGAAATGTACAAAATAAGCTTGGAACATGTTGTCAAACCTGAGGGCAAGGAAGCAAGCATAGACAACTATGGTTGTGTTGAAAGGACTCAGGAGTCAAATCAAGAAGGCTCCTACTGGCCAAAGATGGGAAAATTTGAGCATCAAAAAGAATAGTGACGTCAGTGAATTGAAGCATATCAAATATGTTTAGTCCATGAGTTCATAATGATTCTCAAACAAACGAACAAGATAAAACAAAAAAAAAAAGTCCAAACTCCTTGTTGGCTCTGTAGGCTAATAGAAGGCCACCTCATTATTCTCAAAATTGCTAAACAAAGGAAAACAATCAAACGTTTATCTTGCCTTTCTCCTATATGAATTGTACCTCAGGATAACCAAGTTTTTGATAAAAAAGGAAGTTTCTTTTTAGAGAAGTATTCTAGCTAGTAAATGAAAAAGGAATATAGAATTAAAATATCACCATTTTGCAACCTCTAATGATCACCAATGTCTAATGATGTGATAAGCTGATGGGAAACTTTTTAATGGATGGATCAGGCTGGTAATACCTGAAACCACTGATCAATTTTAACAGCACAGAGAAAGAGAACCAGACATTATGTGTCTGCTGATGGAAGTTCACAGCATCACCTGTGAAGTATTCTTGCCCCACAAATCCAACCTGTTTATAACCAAGTCACTAGATATACCAATTTAAAAGAAACACTCTAGACAGAAGAACATGTTAAATGATACCAGGGGGATGCAATAAGCAAAATCCAGAATGTGAGAAACTACAGGATGATGACCTGGATTCAATAGCTAAATTAAAGAGCAAGGGAAACTTGTAGAGGCTTAAGACCTTCATCAACAAATATAGTGTGGACTTTATTGGGGCCCTGATTTAAACAAACCAACAGTAAAAATGAAATATGAGAGAGTTGAGGAAACATGAACATTGATAATATTAAGAATTTATTGTGAATATTTTTAGGTTTGATAATAGTAATTTGGCTATGTATTTTTAAAACAGTCTTATCTTTAAGAGAAAATGCTGAAGTATTTATAGATTAAAAGACATGATGTCTGGGATTTGTTTCAAAGCAATCCACTGGGGAAAGGAAGGAGACTGGGGCAGGGTAGAGATGAAAAAAATTGGCAATGAGCTAATGTTTGTTGAGAATTGATGTATGTTCAGTATATCTATACTTTTATGTGTGTTCTTATGTTCAAAAGTATTCCTAACAAAATATTTAAAAAAATAATCTAAAATAAAATAAAATTGTTGCCCCTGATGTCTCAACAGTCCCCAGGTGCCTGATGGGAAGCCATAGACTCCCAATCTGTGAGAAACACTGGTTAGGGCCTACAGAAAGCACTCTGCCTTCTGGCCACCTCCCCTCCATCCTCTATGCTGGAGCCTCATGGTCAGGACTTATAGAAATAGAAGGATCATCTATGTGGTTCACACATAAGAGTAGATTATATAGTTATGGCAGAAAATAACCAACCAACATATATGAAGTCCCAGGTAATTTGGGTGTGGACTTTGATAGTATAATGATAAATAAACCATAAACTTATTTTGAGTAATGGGATGAGAATGTTTTATGTGGCTTTCAACCTGAAAGCCATTATTTTTCTACCAAAAGTCAGGGCACACACCTAAATTCATCACCCCCTTCCACTAAATGCCATGCTATGGCTGAAGATGAATCCAAAGTCACCCACAAGTTTCTATATCAGGCATCTTTTTGGGCAATTAACTGAGGTTGCAACTAGTGTTGATTAGTCATATATATAGGGAAGTTAGAATAGCACTAAGATTGATAAAATCATAGGATACAAATAAACATGGAAAAATGAATTGCATTTCTATATACTAGCAATGAATGTGTGGACACTGAAATTAAAAGCACAACACCACTTACAATCTCTCAAAGAAAAATGAAATATTTAGGTGTAATCTAACAAATTGTGTATAGGACTTGTATGCAGAAAACTACACAATGCTGATGAATGAAATTAAAATAGATCTAGATAAATGGAGAGATATACTGTGTTCATGTATTGGAAGGCTCAACAGAGTAAAGATGTCAGTTCTCCCCAAAGTGGATATACAGGGTTAATGCAATTCCTGTCAAAATTCCAGCAAGAATTTTTTTAGACATAGAAAACATTATTCTAAAATTTATATGGGAAAGTAAAGAAACCGAATAGCTAAGAAAATTTTTTGAAAAAGAAAAATTGAGTGGGAGGAATCAGTCTATCCAATTTCAAGACTTATTAAAGAGATACAGTAATCAAGACTGTGTGGTATTGGTAGAAGGATAGACACATAGATCAATGGAAGAGAACAGAGAATTGAGAAATATACTCACACAAATATGCCCAATTGGTTTTTGACAAAAAGTGCAAAAACAATTCAGTGGAATCTTTACAACAAATATTGCTGGAGCAATCAGACATCCATGGGCAAAAAAAAAATTTTTTTTAAAGAACCTTGACCTAATATGTATCACACAAAAAATAAGTTTAAATGAATCATGGACTTAAATGTGAGATGTAAACCTATAAAACTTTTAAAAACAAACAGGAGAAAATCTTCAGGATCTAGGGCTAAGCAAACAGTTCTTAGACTTGATGTCAAAAGCACTTCCATGCAAGGAAGAACTGATAAATTGAACTACCTCAAAATTAAAAAAACTTTTGCTCTGTGTAAAACCATGGGAAGGGCATGAAAAGACAAGCTACAGACTGGGAGAAAGCATTTGCAAAGCACATACATACCTAGAATACACATATTTAAAACTTTCAAAACTCAACAGTAAGAAGAAACAATCCTTAGACAATGGGCAAAAAACATAAACAGATATTACACCAAAGAGAAAACACTGATGGCAAATAAGCAAATGAAAAGAGGTTCAACATCATTAGCCCTGAGGGACATGCAAATTAAAATCACAATGAGATATCACTACACACCTATTAGAATGATGAAAATAAAAAATATTGACAACACCAAAAGCTGGTGAGGATGCTGAGAAACTGTATCACTCATACATTACTGGCAGGAATGTAAAATGGTAGAGTCATTCTAGAAAACAGTTTGGCAGTCTCTTTAAAACCAAAATATGCATCTGCCATAGGACCCAAAAATTGCACTCCTGGGCGTTAATCACAGAGAAATGAAGATTTCTGTTTGCACAAAAACCTGTACACAAGTGTTTATAGCAGCTTTATTCATAAGAGCCCCAAACTGAACAACCCAGATGTTCTTCAGTAGGTGATGGTTAAACAAACAGTGCAACACTCATACCTGGAGTACCACTCAGCAATAAAGAGGAACAAACTACTATCCGTGCAACAACCAGCCAGGGAATTATGTTAGAGTCCATCCCAAAAGATAACATCCTGTATGATTACATTTATATTACATCCTTGAAATGACAAAATTAGAGAAATGAGGAACAGATTGGTGGTTGCCACGAGTTAAGGCAGGAGTGGGGGCAGGAGGGAAGTAGGTGTGGCTATAAAAGGGCAACAGGAGGGATACTTGTGGTGATGGAAATATTCTCTATCTTGACTGCATCAATATCAATGCCCTGGTTGTGATATTGTTCTACAGTTTTGCAAGATGTTACCACGGAGGGAAACTGAGTCAAAGGTGCATGGGATCTCTGTGTTATTTCTTACAACTGCACATGAATCTATAATTTTGTCAAACTAAAGACTTTTTTTTTAAATAAATGCAGAAGCTATATATACAATTACAAACATAATATGTGCACCTATTGGAAGGACTGATCAGGTTGACAATGACAGACTCAGGTACAGGTGGATCCAGAATGTTGTGTGGGAAACCTAAGTACCACGTGATTTCCAAAAGGATTAACAACTCTCAAGAAACTTCTGAACAAAACAACATCTGTTTTTCTCTCAACTGACATGGTAGTTGCATTCTTGGAAAATATCATGCATATTAAAACTACGTGAAAATTACTTTGTGTTTTTATGTAAAATGGTGTTAGACTCTAGGCTCAGATAGTGGTTCCCCCCAAAATTATAACAGCCTGAAAGGCTTCTCACATCTGAGTGGCCCTTAAGGGGACAAATATTTTCCCCACATTAATAACCATTGTTCTATTGCAGTGGTTCTCAAAGCGTCGTTTGGGGTCTCTTGGTGGTCCTCACCAGGTCAAAACTATTTTCATAATAACCCTAAGACATTATTTGCCTTTTTTCACTCTCATTTTCTCCAAAGGCTACATGACGTGATTTATCACACCACACTGAATGCAGAAGCAGAAATGTGATTCCAGCTGTCTTCTATTAAGCTGGGCATAAAAAAGATTTGTGGATTTTCTTTTACATTTGAAAAAAAATGTAAAACAACATCACTCTTCTTGTTTTTTTTTTCCCATCTTGGAAAATTGAGTTAGAGAAAAGAGTTTCCACAAGCGAAATATTGGAGAATCACTGCCCTAGGGCCAAGACCACACCTTTATCTTAGTATTGTCAGCATCTGGTAAAATGCCTTGAATGTAGTAATGATAAGAAAATTAGCTAAGTAATGTTAAATTAAAATGCTAAGATGTAAAATGCCTAAAACATAGTAATGCCAAACAGACATCTGTTGAACCAAACAAACAGACCAGATAAAAGACAGTGAAATCTCAGCTAACCAGAACTACATGTCTTCCTTTGGGGAGCCATGAGTGGAGTGTAAGCTCCCTGAGGCTAGAGATCTTCCTTAAACAATTCTGTAACCCACAGTGTCTCTGCTTCACAGATGAGGAAATGAAGATGCAGCCTGGTTTACTGTTTGGAAGAGGAGTCTGGGCTTTTGCCTCCAAGTTTCTGGGTTTTTCCCAACACCTCTTGCTGTCTCTAGCCGTGGTACTTTCACTCTCTCTCCCAGTTGGTTCTGGGATTTCACAAAAAACTGTGTTGGAAGAGCTCTGCGATCCTTTCTCACACAGGATTCTGCCTGCAGTGAGTGGAACTTCCCAGGTAAAAGGCAGGAAAAATAAGGCTCTTGCCTCTTGGTCAGGAGACAGCCCATCCTGGGGAAGTGAACAAACTAGGAGGGCTTAGCACTGGCCAGTTGAGAGAGAACTTTGTCTTTGTCTTCCCCTATCTCCCCATCTTGGCAACTGTGTCCTGGGGCTTTTGTGAGGTCTGCAGGCCGTACTAAGTCAGGCAACAAGGATGCTTCCCGGATGCTTCCCGTGAAGCATGCTCAAAGACCTGGGCTATAGGTTCCTTTGTGTGGGGGAAGGGGGCACCAGGTATAATCTCCTGCACTCCCTCCCACCCACCACGGACTCTGCATGGCTGAACCCATAGTAGGGGGCTACTCAAATTCCACTGAGGTCAAAGAAGCATTTGATCAGGGAATTGCTTCAATGGGTGTCTGAACAGGACAGAAGGTAGCTCACCCCATGGCCCTTCATGAGCGAAGACTTTCACAGTCATTGTGTCCACTGGACAGAAAGAAGGGTGCCCTCTGTAGAAAGGTCCCTCTGACTCCCTCGGCCACCACCACCTACCACAGAGGTTGGCTTTCTGTGGGGCCAGGCCAATATCACTCATCCATAAATAGTTATTGGGATCTACAGGGTGCCAGGGACTGTGCTAAGTGTCTAATCGTTGAGAGAAATAGAACAAAGGGTTGCCTCTTCTCAAACTGAATTCCCTGTTCCCGCTTATCTAACCCTCCCACATTCTTGTTCAAGTCACTGCCCCAAAAAACCCACTGTCAGTAAAGGGGATGAACTCAGATACTGAGAACTTACCCTCACGCTTTCCTTAAAAAAGCAGTAAAGTTTGTGTCACCTTAGGATTGGGTTAGTTTTCATGCCTAAAATTGTAAGCCCACAACCCCCAGCCAAAGGGAGATGGGTAAGGTTAGGGAGGAAGGGAAATGGGGCATTGTATCAGGGGAAATATATAATCTTTGTTTTTACACTAACTGCGCACGCTCACCTGCTTCCGTTAGCCTGGGTGAGTGCCCTTTCTCATGAGAAAGAAATAAATTACTTCTGCCTCTGGTCCAACTCTCTGTCTTCAGAACTTTTATTTTGAGTAAGTGGTCGCCGTCCCACTCATCATGAATGACACAGGAACGTGTGTGAGTGGTTTCAGATGCCTCCTGGAGCCCTGAAAACTCAGCAGAGAAGGCCATGCCGCTATTTTTATCCCATACATACTTCCTCTCCTGAATTCTCTTCAAGGCCTGGAGCAACTCTGGACATCACCCCTCAGAGAGGCCCAGGTCCCCATCGTGTTCAGAGCTCCCTAATTGCTTGAAGGATTCCTGCTCTCCCCCTTCTTATTCCCTTCTCAGAGACCCGTGCCCAGATCTGAGACTGTGGCCCTCCTCCCCAGATGTCCTTCTCTCTCCAGCCCTCAGAAAACTCTTCCTGGTTGGGAGGGTAAGAAAACTGGTCCCAGCCCATCTCCCATTCATGCTTCTCTACCTTTAAGCCACGACCTCAGCTGTGATGCTCAAAAGCAAGAACTTACTTCTTTTGTTCTCAACAGCCTTTGATACCTTCCCCGAGGTGATGGAGGCCAAGATAGAGTGTAAATAGGGGACAGATGGGTAGGAAAGGCACTGAAGGAAAAACAAAACAACATGAAACATGAGCTCATACCTGTGAGTATTATCCTGTCACAGCCAAAGTCACCAAATCATGGGTGGCTGTTATGTGGGGAGGTTCAGGCTCTGGCAAAAGCACATCAAAGTGGATGCAAGTCTTAAGCCAGCTGTTGGCCATCCAAGGGAGGCCTTTGTGACTTTAAACCAATAAGATGAGCACCCTGGATATGTTCTAAGGGTCATTCTGGCAGATGTTTGGGGTCAGTGCTTGCCTCAGGGGCCATGTTCATTTCCGCTTCAGGAGCGAATGTATAGCCAGGCCTCCAGGCCATGAAGACAGAGATGACCCAGGGGTCCCCATGGGGGTGCCCTGTGACAGCCCCTGTGTGCCTCCTGGGTATTCTTATATCACCAATGAATGTTTTGGCAAGTGGGGCAGGTGGGACTGGAGACGCTGCTTTCAGAACCCAAGTGTGGCAACTTTCAAGGGCCTCAAGTCCTTCAGGACTTCCCAGCGTCTGGTGAGACCCTTCCCCTCAGGACCTGCCAGCAGGTCTCCACTCACCCGAGGTCCCTGGAGAGGCCCCCTCCCCACACGTCACTGAATTCCCATCCTCTGGTCATACTTGCCAAAATGTGTGCTATGAGTGTTTGGTAGCCTACTGTCCCTCTGTCAGGTTTATATAGAGAAGCCCATGTTTTCACCAAACCTCAAAGCCCCTCAAACTCTGTGGAGCTTTTCTGTGTTGAAGAACATGTTTTCCTGCTCTCCAGAGACAAACCTGTGGAGTATCAGGGGGAGAAAATGTCTAATATCAAGACATTCTCCAATCCTTGTGTCCCTTTGAATGGTACTGAAACAGAGGGAAAAGCAAATCCACTGGGCAATGAATAACTGGTGTGAGGTTTTCCTGCCCTGACTGTGGTTTGCTCACTGACAGGTTTAAGAACGGAAAATTCCCTCTCTTCTTCCACCTTCACCTGATTCAATATTAAATCTTAATCTCTCCCAGCCTAGGAACACCTTACATTTGACCACCATGCCCTTCCAAAACATTGGGGAACAGGGCATCCCAAAAGTCAAAGGAGTCAAGGCTGGGGTAAAAAAAACACCTAGGATTGAGGAGTTCTCCGTTAAGCTCTCTTGTAAAATGCATCTGATTGATTTCTGCCCAATTGATCTGACAGGCCTGGACACTAGTTCAGCTCAGGGAGTCAGAAGACCCAGCACCAAGCTGGCTTCGACAGGGGGCTGGGGTAGAGGGGGCATGGAGTCAGCCCCTTAGTTTGTGTGTTTTCTTCCCTGGAGTTCATTATCAACTCAAAAGAACGTAAAGCTCAAAGACCCAAAAAGACTCAGAGCTGATTAAACTTTTTTTTGCCTCCAGTCGTAAAATAAAAGAAGTTGGAATAAAAGGCTGGAAGAGAGGGGAGCTTCCAGACAAGGAAGCCACTTCCACAGCTTTGCCAAAGACCTGCCTTTCAAAGCCAGAGGTGAAGTCGGAAGGTGCAACGTGCTGCAATTCTATGCCTTGGAGAGACTTTTATCCTGACTGGCATTCAGACCATCACAGGTCCTTAAAGCCTGAAAGCTGAGCTACCTGCTATTATCAGGCATTATATCATATTATAATATCAGGGCTATTGTTACCGTACAGGCCTGCGAGCCTCCCATTTGACAGGGCATTTCTGGCTCTTTGCTGAGACCAGCCCCAGGTTTCCCAGCGGTATGTGCCACCATTTAATTATATGTGGTTTGAGAAGTCTGCCATAATCCTTTTTTAAATGGGTGGCCTTTTCCTCCCCCTCTCTTAGCATCATGAGAGAAGCTTGTGAGAGGAACCCATCAGTCTTCTTTTGTTCTTTGAGCAGCAAGGGAGGAGGCTGATACAAAGGTTCAAATGAGGCTCCCAGCGCCTGGGGACTCATGGCAATAGTGGATTCTCAGGGGTCACAGGCACATATATTGGGGATCCCCACCTTGCACGCACACACACACAGGTCACAAATCTGTGAGTCCAGTCCAGACTACAGATATTATATCAACACAGTTTTGATTTTTTTAAAAAAATTTAGTTGCAAATTCTAAAAATTGGGAAGTTTTGCATTAAAACCTGCACTTCTGGCTTCTCTTGAGAAAGGGAGAGATCTGGCCACACTGGCCATATTCCCCGTAGCCACAGGGGACTGGAGCTGAGGGGCGAGTACCCCCTGCAACAGCAGCAGCCCCTGGGAACTTGTTGGAAATGCAAGTTTTCCAACCCAAACCTGCTGAATCAGAAACACAGGAGGGGAACCCCTGCCGTCTGAGTTCTAACAAGCCCTCCAGGGGTCACTGATGCCCACGAGAGCAGCTGACCGTTGAGGTGGGGCCCTCGCTTTCCATTACCCCCACCTCTGCCATGCCCTGCCACCCCTCCTGTCCATCCTGCTCATTACATTACACACCTGGGCATACGAGTCTTGCAATCGGACGGCTGGTTTCACACTGCATTGGTGTTTTGTGTGTTCCTTGGCAGACATCAGAGCACCTCAACTGGAAGATTGGAGGGAGGCGTCCTGTACTCTCCAAGCACCAATGGGTGGGAGGAGGAAGGAAAGAAGGATCTGCGGTGGGTCCGGGCCAGGCTATAAAGTCAAGAGTCACTTAGCAAGCACCTAAGACTCAATGAAGCTGGGGAGAGGGGAGGCAGGAGGAGTGGACCCTGGGCCCATACCATTGGAATCCAGTCCTTTTAATGGCCCCAGGCACCTTCTCGCCAGCACGGATGTGGCTCACATAGCCGTGAGGCTCTGACATTTGTTGGGTTAGTATATTTCTCTGGGTGCTCACTTGTCTCTGCTTCAGAAGATGCTCCTTGCCTGGGTCAGGATGGGTCCTTTAGCCTCTCCAAACCCAGGGGTTTGCTGGGCACACGCTCAGGGATGCACATGGCAAAGGAGAGGTGGCGCTGATCTGAGCCCAAGTCTCAGAAAGTGGGGACAGTGGAAATGTGACCCAAGACCAGCAGGAAGAGCTGGAAGACTGTCGGGTCACCTGCTCCGCTGCCCAGGCTCGTGTTGTCTCAGGGCATCTAGGCAAAGTATCTGCCCAGTGGCTGACAGGAGGGAGAGGAGCAGGCTGAGTGCCCCCTGCTTAGACGAGAACTGCCAGGGTCAAGGACGTGTCGGATTTATCTCAGTGCCCCAGCCCAGGCACCATGCTTGCCACAGAGTGGATACACCCTAAGTGTGTCCTGGAGAAAAAAATAAAATCATGTTGAATGGCAGTGGGGGCAGGTGCATGGGGTATCCTCCAGTCAATTTATTGCCTCTTCCTTTCTCCATTCATTTCCTGCATCTGCCAGGCCTGCTCCAGGCAGGGGAGGGGAGGAAGGGGTGCACAGCAACGTGCTTGGTTTAATGCAGGAAGTGAGGCTCATCTGTCACCCTATAAAACACCGGGGAAGCAGAAAGGCAGCGAGTGTGCCAGTTGCTCAGAAGAAGGTTAAAGAGGACAAGGCTTAGGAGGAGTCTGGAACAAACCGTCCATTTCACTCATGCATCTCCAAGGTGCTTCTCCTCCTCAACTGACCTGAAGGAAAGGGTGACCTGGTTCCTTCAGCATCTCACCCATACCCCAAAGTACCATCCAGCCATTCCCACTTTAGGAAAGGAAGAAGAAGACAAAGAAAGGCCTTACTAGGTACAGGCATGGTGCAAAGAGCCTGAGATCCTGGGAGAACAGGTCTTTATTTTCATTGAATATATGATAATAATAATTAAAATTACAACGGCTATTATCATTACAGTAGCAACAGCAGCCATCATGGTGGTTATAGCCACTTCCATTTCCTAAATGTTCACTAAGGCCCAGGCCCTCAGGTCTGCCATGTTTTCTGCATTATGTCATTTACTCATCATGACAATCTCAAGAAGTATGTAGTTTAGCTTCATTTTACAGATGAGGAAATGCAGTGAGTTTGGGACCAAAGCAACTTTTCAAACCCAATGAGGTACTTCAGAAGGACCAACAATATGCGAGAGAGCAAAGGAAAGAAGATGGGATTAGAGTCCAAGGGTTTGTGTTTGAGTCCCACCTTGCTCTGTTATTAGCTACAGGGCTACCACATACAGCTGCACAGGTGTTGCCCTGCACAACCCCAAGAGTTGTCATTCTCTTGGACTACAGTGTGAATGTTCCCCCAGATTGTGCTTTGTTACTGCTTGCCCTCTTCTCAGGGTATTATAAGGGTTCAAGAAGGGTATACACCAAGGCTTTGTGAGCGGAGTAAAGAAGTGCTACCTGGGTGCCTGTGGCACTAAGGATTCCACACCTGCCTTCCCATGGGAGGTCCCCTTGATGGGGAACCTGCCACAAGTCCCCTGGCTGGCAGCGGCAAACCCTCCTAGAACAGCAGTTTCTTGCCTCCTATGGAATGCTCTGGTCAGAGACAAGCAGGAGCTGGTGCCAAGGACTCATGTCTCTGCTGTGCCAACTCTCAGTTTGTAAACACTCTTGCCAAGACCGCGCTCCAATGGAGAAGCAACCAACAGATAATTTTGCTCTGCAGCATAATGGCAACTCCATGCCCATCCCCCTCCTTGTTTGGAGGGGGACTTGGCTCCAGCCATCCTGGGGATAAAAGACACACGAAGAAGAGTCTAGAGGAGAAGGGGTTGAGATCGAAGAATCTAAATTAAGTGGAGAGCTGCAAGCTTTCTCCCAGCAGGACCTGAGAATAGAGTACCCACTGCATCTGAACCCAGCACAAAATCCTCAGAGGATTCAGGGGCATTAGGCTGCAGTAAGCTTTCCAATAGATGAAAATAAAATGGTGGTCAGCCTGTTCTTGTATTTGAAAGTTCTCCTGGAAAGAAAGCATTGGTAGCACCTGCCTCTGGCCTCAGGTACAAATTTCCTAGATATCCTAACTTAGCCAAGGACTGGGACACAACATAGTAGAACCTTCAAGGGGCAAGCTCCCTCTTGCAGAGCTCCAACCAAGAACTCTTCCCCAAGCTGTCATGACCCTTTCTTCTGCATTGCCCCCTTGTATTCCCACATGTGTGCCTCTAGCTCATCTTTTTGTCTGTGGCTTCAGGCAAGGTTCATATTCTCTTGGAAAAGCAGCATGAATGATGAGTTTGCTTCCTCACCCCAGATGCTTCCAAGCAGGCCCTGGAAGTTGCAAGACCCTAACTAAGTGTTATGTATCTGTGGTGGACAACTTTAGGGGTGTCCACAGCCCCTAACCCTCCTCTTCTGAGACAACCTCACTGGGAGGGGGTGCTAGGGCTGAGCTGAGATGACTCCTCATAGCTGGTTGGTCTGTGGTTGAAAACCCACAAGCTGGACCTAGGAATTTGGTAGAGGAACCTGGAGATGCCTGAAAGACCCTGCTGGTCATTTGAATTGAAGATAAGTGTATCAGTCAGGGTTCTCTAGAGAAACAGAATCAATAGGGGATATACATGCACTTACACACACACATATGCCTGAAGAGATTTATTTTAAGTGGTCAGTTCAGGCTATTCTGAAATCTAAGGGAAGACCAGAAGGGTGGAATTGAGCCAGGCATTGATATTATAGTCTTAAGGCAGAATTTCTTCTTCTCTGGAAAGTCTCAGTTCTTTTCTCATAAGGCCTTCAACTGATTTCTCTCAGTTCTTTGCTCTTAAGGCCTTCAACAGAATGGATGAGGCCCACCCACATTATGGAAGGTCATCTCCTTTACTTAAAGATAACTGATTGTAGATGTTAATCCCATCTACAAAATACCTCTACTCAACAACTAGGCCAGCATTTGACCAAATGAATGGACACCATAACCTAGCCAAATCAACAAATAAAACTAACCATCTCAGTGTGTAAGCAAGAGAGTTGCAGGTGGCCACTTTCTTCCATAAGCCTGACCATGGTTCTGCACAGAAATCCACATGGAGAGGGAAACAATGAAATGGGGGCATGGAAGGAAAGAACTGGGTCCTGCCTGTATTCTCAGGGTCTTTCCCATGCCTGAGTCCAGGTCTTCCTGAACCCGGCTGTTCTTCTGGATTCCAGTGCCCTTGTAAGAAATTCACCCATTTGTACCCTTTTCTATTTATTGCCAGTTTGAATGGGTTTCCGATATCAGTCACTGAAAGAACCATAACTGGTAGAGTTGCCAACTAGCCCCGCTCCCTGGCTCAGCAGTGTTCAAGCACTGTGGGAAAGAAGTCATGGAAGCAGAAGTTCCAGACATAATTTCCCAACTTAAGGGCTAAAACATGGGAACAGACATGGAAATTTGCATTCCTGTACACTGATCTCCAGGACACATATGTTCCTTTCCTCATTTAACCCTACAATAGCCCGTTGAGGTCAGTTATTGTTCCCAGTTTATAAATAAAAAATGCTAAGGCTCAGAGAAGTTAAGCAGCTGGCCTATGGTCACACAGCTCCTGCTAATTCCATATATTCCTCTTCTCTCTTGATCCAGATCCCAGTGCTGGAGACACCTGGTCCAAAGGGGTTATAGAATGAGCAAACATTAGCCAGAATATGGCTCTGAGTTGTTTCCTAGTCTCATGAAGACACTGACACACGTTTCAAGATTGGTTTTCTCAGGCTCTGGGGGAGACTTATTAACACAGCCCAGTAGACAGCAGCCGCAGACACAGATCACTTCTTGTGGACCTCATGGAAGTTCTTTCCTAGTGGGATAGGTCCTTTCTGTGGCTGCAGCTGAGCAGAACGCCAGTGCCTGAGAGGAGATAGCTCTGCCTCCATGTACCTGGAAGGATGCCCCCTAGGATTTGGCCAAGTGCGGACTCTGACTCCCCTGGATCATAATCACTGGGGCACTTGCTATAAATGCAGCTCTCTGCCCTTCCAACCGCACCCCTCTCAGAGAGGGATGGAATCAGACCCCACCCATGCCAATCCCGGAATCTGTGTTTTTAAAAAGAAGTGGCAGCAAGTCTTGTGCTCACTTGAGTTGAAACCTGGGGCTCCATTTTAGAGAACATGAGGCCGGCTCGTCAGCCAGCGCTGCTGAGAGCCTTCCGCAGTGGGAGTTCCCCACGTGTTTGACTTCCATTTCCTTTCCTTTATTAGTGCTTTTGGTTTCCGTTGGAGTCACTGTCTGGCTTGGCCAAGGAGCAGTCAGGGATAACAGATGAGAATGCTGACGGCATCCCACTCTCTTCCCAGGAATGTGGGAGGTCATGCTGGGCCATTCTGGGAAGTTCTGTTGACTGAGAGAGTGAAGACCCCGAGGAAATGCCTGGGTGATTTCCAGGAGCTAGAGAGGCCCCTTCACCCAAAGGCAGCTCTCCTTGAGGCTAGTGGAAAAATAGAATCCCCCCTCAGGGAGTCCCTTGGCAGGGCCATTTTAGAGCCTTTATAAAGGAGAGGATTGGGTGGCCAGCAAATCAGAAAGAAGAGCTTTGAAGCTGAGTTTTTCTAGCACTTTGTGTAAGGTTGAGAAAACCTTAATTGTCCATTGTGGTGGTTTGGAACTGTATGTACCCCCAGAAAAACATGTTCTTAAACTTAATCCATTGCTGTGGGTGTGAACCTATTGTAAGTAGGACCTTGTGATGAGGTTATTTCAGTTAAGGTGTGGCCCAACCCAATTAGGTTGGGTTTTAATCCTATTACTGGAGTCCTTTTAAGCAGAATGAAACTCAGACAGAGAGAGAGAAAGCCACAGGCAGCAAGAAGCTGAAGTTCAACGGAACCCAGAAGAGAAGGGAAAGGCCATGAGAGGCTGCCATGTACCTTGCTATGTGATAGAAAAGCCCAGGACCAAGGGTCACCAGTGGCCAGCCCAAGAACAGTCTTCGGGAAAAAAGCACACTTTGATGATGCCTTGATGTGTACTTTTTTTCAGCCTCAAAACCATGAGCTAATAAATCCCCATTGTTTAAGTCAACCTATTGCATGGTATTTGCTTGAGCAGCCAAGGAAACTAAAACCAGCACCTGAAACATGGGGGGCAGGTGTGGAGATGAAGATCAGCAGGGAGAGGGAACAGCTTATGGGGGCTCCGGTGGTTGGGGCCAAGCTAGGCCTGGTCTAAGGGGGCTGCCACCACTAAGGCCCACCCCACTAATCCAAGGGGAATACAGCCTGGAGTTGAAAATAATGTCTGACTTTTCAAGAGATATTGGAAATCTTGATTTTATGTAAAATATCCCACAGGCTATTCCTCCAGTTGAAAACTTTGTCTATAAAGCACATGACCCCAGGAGGCTATGCTTTGCATAGAAGAGGAAATTCAGAAATAGAGAGAAAGTCATGGGGAAGAGCTAGAAACCAGAAGTCAAGAAGAGAAAGGAGAGGACATGGCCATGTGATGCAAAAGCCAAAGCACCTAAGGATTGCTGGCCAGCCAGAAAGCTAGCAACCCCCAAAGAAACAAGCCTTCCAGCCTCTGAAACCATGAGCCAATAAATTCCCATTGTTTAAACCAACCCACTGTGTGATATTTGTCACAGCAGCCAGGAAATTAAGACATGGTATTTCTGATAACAGCTCAGGCAAAACTAATACAGGGACATTCATTTATTCTTTCAACAAATATTCACTGAATATTTGCTTTGTGCCAGGCACTGGAATATGATGGTGTATTAGTTTTCAATGACTGCTTTAACAAATGTCCACAGACTTGGTGGCTTAAAACAACAGAAATGTATTCCCTCACAGTTCTGAAGGTCAGAAGTCCAAAGTCAGTTTTACTGGTCCAAAATCAAGGTGTCAGCAGGGCCATGTTCCTCCCAGAGGCTCTAGGGTAGGAGCCTTCTTTGTCTCTTCCAGCTTCTGGGGGTTGCCAACAACCCTTGGCTTGTGGCAGCATCACTCCAGTCTCTCTCTCCATCTTCACATGGCCTTCTCCTCTGTGTATATAGCAGGTACTGCTAGTTACCAATCCAATAGCTGTTCGATTTTTATTTTCATTGCTTAACAGACTGATTTTGCTGAGGTCTGACAAAAACTTTCCTCCATTCCTAACTTTCTTGCAGCTCAATGGCTGTGGCAGTTCAAGATGATTTTATGAATCCTAAAAAGAGAAAGATTATGTTTGTAAACTAATCTAGTCCTCTGGGTGTGATACCCTTTGCTTGCATAAATTCAGCTGGGGGGCCTTTGATTAGATTACTTGATAAGATCACTTTGGGGCTTTTGATTAGACTATATCAGTAAGGCATAACTTAGGTTGAGTCCCTACCCCCTTGCTGGGTCTGATATAAATGGACATTCACTGAGACAGGCATAGAAAGAGAGAGCTCTGTCAATTTTGATCCTGCCATGTGACGGAAAGGAGAAGACTCAAACAGCTGAGGCCCTGGGGAGAGATGAGCCATTTGCCTGATAGCTTACAGCTGAGACTGACATAGGAGACCCAGAAAGAAACAAGCCCTATGCCAGGAGAGAGAGGACTACAGAATCACTGAAGCATAAAGCCTCAAGAAGCTGGGCCTGCAGAACTCAAGAAGAAAATGTAGCCTGGAGGAGAGGAGAGACCTGGCAGAGATTGCCCGCCATCTTGTTGAAACATGTGGCAGCTGACTTTGGTGAGTGGTGCCTTGAGTTGGACTTTCCATGGCCTTGGGACTGGTAAGCTTTTATCCCAAATAAATACCCTTTGTAAAAGCCAACAGATTTCTGGTACTTTGCATCAGCACCCCTTTGGCAGACTAATACACATGGCTTCTCTCCTTTTCCTACTTGTCTGTATCTTTGTCTAGATTTCCTCTACTAATAAGGACCTCAGTCATATGGATGAAGGCCCAGACTGATTCCATTTGGCCTCATTTAAATAGGATCTTTGAAGACCCTATTCATAAATGAGTCCACACTTTACCTAATAATAGCATCTTCAAAGGTCCAATTTAAAATGGACTCACCCCCACAGGGACATGGATTAAGACTTAAACGTATCTTTTGTGGGGGACATGATTCAATCCCTAACAGTTTCTGACCTGGAGCCACTGTTTAACCAGTGGATGTCAAAGAAGAGCCCAGCCCTGGTGGTACAGCGCAGAAAGGCTGGTATTGCCAACCTCATACAGGCCTGTTGGGGAAGGGCCAGAGTAGGGAAGCTTGACCTTGTAACTCTTTTCCTTCTCTCACTCAACCTTCTGGGCCAGGCAGACACTGCATTATTCTTATGTTTCAGAGGTTGCTCTCCTTTTACGGAGTAATGGGGAAACTGAGTTACAAGGAGTGGCACAACTGTCCAAACTCCTTCAGATCCCAGCAGAACCGTGTGCTGTGCCTCCTAGCATTGGAATTTAAATGTCATTTGTGAAAAAATCCCCCCAAGACACCCATATCTGCCCCTTCCTGATATCTTGGGATATAAGGAAACTTCAGAAGGGCACCTGGTCTTCCCCGTGCTCAGAGCAGGGGATCCCCAGGACCTCTCGATCCAGACCTTGAGGAGCGTGGGTGGCTGGGGGTGAGTCAAGCCCTCGGTATTTCTGTTGTGAAACACAGGGTAATCAGGCCTGCTTCCTCACCCTCCTTCCAAGTGGGAACTGTTTGGGCAGGTCCAGTGGAGCCAGGGAAGGGCTTTAAGCTTTGTGACATGTCGGGCTGGAAAGAAGCGAAGGAGCAGGTCTGGAGCAGGTGGCTCTGACCCTGAGTCCCAGGGCACCCTGGGGGACAGAAAATCTGACTCAGGCTATTTAGTACTTGGCCACAGCGCCTGGAAGCAGCTAGAAGTACAGCTTTAGAGAGGTGGGATTAAGTTATCTTGGTCACGTCACCTGCCAGCTGTGTGTCCCTGACCAAGTGCTCTGTAAAAACACAGCACCTCTCTGGCTGGGTCGTTAGAAAAATTACATATAATTTCCACACAGTCCCTAACACCTAGTGGGTGCTAAATTAAATGGGAGACTATTTTTCCTGTTGTTATTAGTGACGTGAACTTAGGAGAGTCATTTTGTCTTTCCAGCTGTGACTTCCTCAGCTGTCAAATGAGGTTTTCGCATCTTCAAAATGGAAATAGTAATAGCATGTTCCTCGTGGTCGTCCCGGAGCTCACACCAGATGTGTCTGAGAGATGGAGCTGGTGAGCACTAAGTACTATGCATATCAGAGCTACTCCACAAGCTGGGACACAGCCAGGCATTCCAGGGGGAAGGCCATGGATAAGCCCTGGAATCAGGGGTGATCTCCCAGCACTCAGGCTCCAGGTGGGGGTGTGCAGGGAGCACATATGTGTGGTGATCGGGTAGGATTTCCAGCCAGGGCACTCTCTGACCCACTTCACAGACAAGCACCCTGAGGCCTCAAGAGGCTCAGCCACATACCCAGATCATGTGGTGAGCCACTGATAGGTGGGAAAGTAGGACTCTGGGGTCCTAAGAATCCTGCATCCCACATTAGGAGCCCTAGCAACACCTGGGTGGTGCTGAGGCAGCCATTCCTGACAGGGTGAGCACAACCCTCCCCCTCACCCCGACTCTGGAAGCCCCCAGTGGGTGGCCCTGGGGAGATGGTAGAGCTCTCCCAAGTGCAGCTCCAGTACCACTCCAGCTGCCACGTGCATGTGGGGAGGCAAGTGCTGGGACCTGAGATCTGCAGCCATACAGGTGCTTGCTGATGTGATAGGGCAGGTAGGTGGGCCACACCATGCTCAGTGAGCATCCGGACCACCTGCCCCTGCCATCTTTCTGGGCGTGGGGTCCAGGTGAGGCTGGAGAAGCCTTGGTCTGTAACTGAGCAAATGTGAGGAGACATGGTCCCAAGATGGAATCACGTGGGAGAGATTTTTCCTCCCCTACTTTAAGAGATCTGCTCCATCCTGGACTGGCAGCCCCTCTACTATCATGGCTACTTCTTCGGTGCCTGGACCTGGCTTAGGAGGGTCGTGCTTCATTCCCCTTTTGAGGTCCCCAGCCCACAGAAAGCACCCACCATTAGCCCAGACTGTCACTGGCCTCTCCTGGTGCCCCCTCCCTGATCCCAGCATTACATGCAACTCCTTTTCAGGGAGAAGCTTGTGGATTCTGGGGTAGGAGGGCACCAGGCATGATGGGCTCAAAGGGGTGTCTGCCTTCCGCCGTTAGCAGATACCCCCACATCCCACTCCCCTTAACCCAAAGCTTCAAGAACTCTGGGCTGACTGGGACCCACAGGCTCAGTCCTGCTGGCAAACACTGGTGGGTCTGCCCAGCTTACTTGTGGCCCTGGCTGCAGCTTGTGTTGCTGCCCCACTGTGTGAGAGACGAGGATAGAAAGTTCTGAAGATTCCATCGCTCACTCACTGTTGCAAAGCCCTGCCAGGCCAGCCTGGTTGCTTCTTTCTACCTTTTAAAGAAAATGCTGCAGGGTAGAAATATTTGTGAACATCGCACGTTATTTCATCACTGAATGCACTGCTTTGTTCTCACCAAATCTCTCCCTTTAGCTTTTCCCCGGGTAGACAGCTAGACCCCATTTCCCCCTCTCCTGTAGAGTTTCCAAGGCTGTGTGCCTGACTTCTGGCTAACGGGATGTACAGGGAAATTACGGGTCCATTTCAAAGCCCACCCGTAAAATCTTCTGCACAATCCTCTCTCGCCATTGACAAGTTAATAGCAAAGACTCTGAAGACAAGAGAGGGCAGATCTCAGGACAGAAGGATCTTGGATTGCTGTGTTGCCACTTGGAGAAAAGTATCTCAGGAGAGAGCCTTCCCACCAGCAATGCCCACACTGAGCCTTGTGTGAGTGAGAAGGGAACTTTCATCGCTTCATGGCAGGGGTCAGCAAACTGGCCTACAGGCCAGCTCTGGCCCTCTGCCTCTTTTTGTTTGGCCCATGAGCTGAAAATAGTTTTTATACTTCAAAAAAAAAAATGTTTAAAGAATTATCTTTTCCCAGAGAAATTATGTAAAATTCAAATCTGAGGGGTGAGAAAGTTTTAATGGATCCCAGCCACACCCATTCATTTATGTGCTGTCTGTAGCTGCTTTCACACTATAAAGGCAGAGTTGAACAATTGCAGCAGAGATCG
Organism: Tolypeutes matacus; assembly: GCA_026826555.1. Taxonomy (NCBI): domain Eukaryota; kingdom Metazoa; phylum Chordata; class Mammalia; order Cingulata; family Chlamyphoridae; genus Tolypeutes; species Tolypeutes matacus. Next base: position 15,329,011 of record JAKSZT010054540.1, on the reverse strand, counting down.
TGTGGCCCACAAAGCCAAAAATATTTATTATTTGGACCTTACAGATAGTTTACCAACCTCTGCTGTATGTTGCTATGATTTAGTGGTTGTTTGTTACAGATATCAGCTTACTATGACTAATATAGTTAAGGAATGTTCCTAAAGGGAAATGATGAGTGTTCATTTTTAAGACTCTGAGATACATGGCAAAATGGGCTTTTTGAGGATTGGTTAATTTACACTCCCATCAGGACTTAAGAACAAGGCTGTTGCCCCACTGTTGTCAAACCTGGGTATGTGATATAACCTCACCTGTAAAATGGGGTTAATAATTCCAGCCCTGTAGGGTTCTGGTGGGGCCTAAATGAAATAACCTGTGTAAAACATCCCAAACATAGCAGGTATTTGATACAAGTCCATGTATACCTTTGGGAACTCTCCTAACATGTCGATGTTTCAATGCTTAAGGCTGGAAGGAAGAGCTCCTTACCTAGTTACTCAGAGAATGTCTGTGAATGGTACTTTCTCCTTCTAACATGCATGTTGTCACTTGGCTGTGTGACAGAGTCCCAGAGCTGTCTGTTTTTTTCTCCATTCCCTAGGTTTCCATAGGCCATCCAGACTTTGTTGGAAATAGAAAGCAATTATATGGAGGCAGAGGGGGAAGCCGAGAACTTTTGTAAGAGAGATTAATACAGGTAAGAGATCCATTCCCTAGGCTGTTAGAATGAGGAAACCCAACTGCAGATTGGCACATCCCTGTAGAAGACAAAGAGCCCTCTGTCTCCTTTGGAAACTCTTGCAGGTGAGAAAGCCAAGGACGGTTCAGTAAGACAGGAGGCAGTGGCCAGACCGCCTGAATTCCACCACACTGGCCGGTCAGGAACTGATTGATGTAAGGAATGGAAACAATTTCTGGAAGCTGGGTAAATGTAAAAATTAGAGGCATAGAAGAAAATTCTAGCAGGCAACTTCCATAGTACTATCAGAAGAGTAACAAAAGAAGAAAGAGGAGAGCGGAGGGGCAGCAAAGTGCTGCTGACAGCTCCTTCTGCCCACAAGCCAATTGTTAAATATTTAGGAAGTTGGTGATCCTGACGTTAAACCATTGGTAACTGGAAATCAGCCATGGTGGACGTCCTTACACGGAAATCAGTGAAGACTCCAAATCAGGCTTGTTATGTTTTTGTTTTTGCTTTTGTTTTCAAATAATTACTTTATCAACACACCGCTGGGAATAGGGAGAGGAGGAATGGAAGAGTATATTTAGAATGAAGGCAATGTCCCAGCGGGGAAAGAGCTCAGGGGTGGAGAAAGCAGAAAAACAATGCAACAATCATAGGAGTTAGATATTTTTCCCTTAGGAAAATTTTCCAGATGTGGCTCAGATAGGTTAAGTAACTTGCCCAAAATCACATAGCTAATCATTCTACCACAGCTAGAATTTGAGTCCAAGTGTTTTTTGACTGTTTTTTTTTCCCCCACTGTGCCAATAATTGATGAATAAATTGATGAAATGGAATTGCCTATTCGAAAGTGTCATTACGGGCAGCTCTACAAGCCATCTAAAAATTTAGGGTCTGTGCATTAAAATCACACCGGGCTTTTGTCTTGATTACCAACAGTTTTGTTTGCACAAACCAGGTACACACTCAGAGGACCCAAATTTGATATCATTAAGGATTTTCAGTATGAAACAGGCTCTGGAAGCCAATTCTAAAGGACTTGGTTTGGAGAATGCTTTGGTGTTACCCTCAGAGTAATGGATAATCTCTCAAGGAGGCCAACTTTAAAAGCAACACTCATTTAAAGGCTAAAATTCTGGTACAGTCACCAAACCCAGGGGCAAGGCAGTGACTTTGAAGGGGGTGGGCAACTAAGGTCTGTTGGCTTTCTTCTCACACCATCTGGAGAGCCCACTCTCAGGTGCCCCTGGAGTGGGAGAGCCTGGGAGGCAGGAAGAGCTGTAAAACTCATCAGGCTGCTATTTGCATTTCTTCTTACCCAGGCTAACAACTTGCTATTCTGTAGGACAGGTACCTAGGGTGACCTACCTTAATTTAGCTAGTAAGGAAAAAGAAGAATCTTTGTGGATTTCATAAATACACTGAGTGAGGATTCAGTGGTTTCACTGCCATCAAGACTCAAAACGCCAATAACCAGTAGTTGGAAGTGACGATGAGTCATTCGAACAGCATGTTTACTGATTTGGAGTGAAATGGTGCATGGACCTCTGTGCACATAAATCTCATTCTATTTCCCTTTCAGCATTCAAAATCATCAAGCCTGACTATCAGCTCATTCTGGTCTGTGCTCACAGTTTTACGTGGATTTGAGGAGTGGGATATCATTTTGACGCTAGCACTGCTCACTCACTCTCTTCATGGGTTGATGCTTCAGCTGGATTGACTCAGCTGCAAATGATTCCCCCCATTTAGTCAGGGTCTTTCTTCCTCAAGGTTTATCAGAGCCAATCAGCTTCTCAGAATGACATTGTGAAAAAACCCACAAAGTAAATTCAGGAGATACCTCCCTTCAAATGGACAGTTTTCTACCCACAAACTGTAATACATACAGACCAGTGCTATTCGATTCAATTCTAGGTCTCCAAAACACCCTTCTGCAGTACACCCTCCACCCCGAACCCCCTGTACACTTTGTCTTTTCCCCAGCTCCCTCCACAAGCATCCTTGTCAAAAGTACACAGACAGGCAGATAGGCTTGGGAAGTTGGCCCCATGCCATGCGCAAAGGGACATAACTGACCTGGAATTACCTACAGATTGCATCGAATCCAAACCTGGATAAATATGAGGAACTGGCCAATACTATTTACATATTGAGACTGTCTCAATAATTTGTAGATACTTATCTCTTCTGAAAGGTGCATGAGTAATTTGTCTCAGTATTTCTATGTAATTGAGACAAAAAGCTGTTCTCTACCCATGAAAGGATTAGTCACTTATGTAAATAAGGATACCAACGACTTGAGGAAATAAATTCTGTGAGACTCAAAACGGGATTACCGAGAACTGAAACATACACCGCTGAAGTGCATCACGCCACCCGGGCCACACATTCCAAATGTCATTCCACCCACCCACCTCCCCACCCCATCAATGCTATAGACAAGAAACAGTGATGAAGAATGTGCATGACCTGTTACCCTTGACATTTCCTCTTTCTAGCTAACCAACATGGCATCACAGGCAGAGTCATTCATTTGAGATCCATTGGTTCATTCATTCCTTCCTCAATCTGACCTGACTTCCCATTCCTTCCCCACCCCCAAATCCTTCCCCAGGGTCTCTGGAACTCCCCTGTCTCCTCAACTTCTTCTAGAATCTTCCCTTAACAATTCACCCTAATGGAACCTGGCGTCAACCAGCAACTCCCCTTCCCTGCAGCCTCTTGGGGGAATGGAAGGGGAGCTGATATAAATGAAAGGGGGGGAGGGTTGAAGACAGGAGCTCCCCACTCCTGCTCCCATGCTACTCTCTTTCTTCCTCCTGCTCCTTGAAGCCCAAGCCTTTGGCTATCCATTCTCACCCCTCTCTCCCTGGCCCCACTGCGGTCATCCATCAACCTTCACTGAGCACCAGCTCCCTGGCTTGCTGCTGCTCTCGCAGCCCATGTTTTGACTCCGTCTTCTGGCTCCTCCTTTTTCTGATCATTGCTAAACACTGCAGTGCTTTGGCCCTGGGCTCTCTCCTCTTTTCTACACCCTCTGCCTAGGTGATCATGTCTGGTCTCACAGCTTTAAATACCTTTTATATGCTGAGGACTTCAAGATGTCTCTAGTCCTTGTTCCTGATCCCCAGATTCTCATATCCAGCTGCCTACTTGGTGTTCCCACTTGGGTGGCTGGGAAGCATCTCAAATGGAATATAACCAAAATAGAGCTGTGAATTCCTTCTAGCTGCTGGGAAAAGAAAAACAAAAAACAAAACAACATTTATTATCTAATCTTCTACAACCCCTCTCTCAAGCCTAAGTGTCCACATGTGCCTGTTGCTGGGAAGACCCCTCCATGCTGAAGCCCCAGAAGCCTGTGTCAGACCCATCTCAAGGTTGCCGGCCCCATCCAGTCTCCCTCTGATGGGAAAGGTAGACAGGAAAAGCATCCCTTCCATGTTGGTGGTCCAGGAAGAGGCCACACCCAGCTCCACCCTGGTCCAAGCCTTCAGCATCTCTCCAGTCTCCCCGCCTCCAGCTACCCATCATTGCAATGCATATCTGATATTCCATCTTGCCAAGTATACCTCCACCTTTCTCTAGTGGCAATTCCCCACTCTTCCTGTGGGAAATTCACATCCCCCTGCTCTAAATCTGCAGGCTCAGCTCAGGGTGACCCTATCCCCCAGCTTCATGACAATGGACAGGTCACCCAGATGTTGTCCATCAATCTATTCCATTTCCTTGGGAACATGACCCAAGTTAGGCCCCAAAGACCAAATTCCAGGACTTTGGAGTTGCTGGGAAATTGGAGCTCTCCAGCTGCCGGGGCTGCTGAAGTGACGAAACAAGCTGGAGCTATTGGGGGATACCATGTGCAAGAAGCGTGCATGAACAGAGCTACCAGTGAGGAAAGCCAAGGCAACAGATGAGACAGAGTCTTGATGATATTATTTGAGCCTCTGGATCCAGTTCTGCCTAAAGCTATTTCTGCACCTTCCATTTATGGAAACCAATAAATCCACCCTCCAGTTTTATTTTATTTATTTATTTTTTAAAGATTTATTTTATTTATTTATCGCCCCCTCCCCACTGTTGCTTGTGCTCGCTGTTCCATTTGCTGCATGTTTTTCTGTGTCTGCTTGTCTCCCCCCTTTGCTGTGTCATCTTGCTGCTCTAGCTCTCCATGCTGCGCGGGTCAGCCTGCCTTCACCAGGAGGCCCCAGGAATCAAACCCAGGACCTCCCATATGGTAGATGGGAGCCCAATCACTAGAGCCATATCCGCTTCCCAACTTTATTTTTATTTAAACCAGTTTGAGTTGGGATTATTTTACTCACAACCCAAAGAATTCTAATTCATGCATGCATTCATTCATTTGTTCATTTGTTTACCTATAATGTGCTAGGCATCCATTTGCCAGTGATTTTTCTAAATCACCATGGTGTTCATGTCCCCAAAAGGACAAATATCCACCCCCCCACCCCCCCACCCACTTACGGGATCAAATCCTGGCTTTTATAATTCCATAACTGGGCCCAATCTGATCTCACTTGCCAAGTCTCCTCTTATATGAGCCTACTACTCTAAGAAGGCCAATTTCCTTTTAGTCACCTCCAAAAGCCTTATTTATTCTACTTTCAGTCCTTTCTTTGTAAATTCCCCACTTGATCTGTCATATGACCCAACTCCCTGAGGAATTGTCCCATTGACCCACCATCAATCTTCCTGCAGCACCTCCTAGGCAGCCACTTCTGTCCTAGCTGGGTCCTGGCCTTGTTGGTCACAGTGTGCTTATGTCTTGTTTCCCAAAGAATGAAATAAAGGCAGCATCTTATGCTCATTTGGTGGACAAAACTTTGACCTGCTCAATAGTAACATGAACAGACACTTGCACAGTGTTTACTATTTGCCAGACCCAGTTCTATCTTCCTCCAGTTAATCCCCAAATAACCAACAGATGAGTAAGCCAAGGCACTAGTGAATCACTTGAGGCCACACAGTCAATAAGCTATGGCACCAGAATTGGAACTTAGAGTAGCCTCAATACACACTTGGATTTCATTGAAAGAAGACTTGCATCTTGAAGAGATCTTCAAGGAGAATGTATTTGTGTGGTTACCTCTTCTCATCCAGCCTCTCTCACATGTGAAGGGCCAGCTTGAATTGCTCAGTGCCATGGGGGTTTAAGAAGATAGATCTATGGGTCACTTGTTGGGAGGTTGTAGCAATGTCAAACTGCTCTGAACATTTTTAAGCTCTTACTCCCAATGTCTATGCTTGAATCCCCACAGACCAATAACAAATGCAGATGGGTGAGGGTCTGCAGACCACCTGGAGTAGCAACTCTAATCCCCTGCTTTCCTGGGGAGCATTGCCTCTTTTTTTCCAATGAACCTTGTCCCACGTGAATAGCTATCTCTGAGCCTGGAGTCCTCTGAGGAGGCAGAGAGCCGGCTCAGAGGAGACATAGACCTGGCCAGATGCCTGGCAGAGGTGCTGCTGAGATGCTGATGGGAAAACAACTCTCTGGCTCCACGTCCTCAAGCTTTCAGAGCTGGTGGCAGCCAACCAGGCCAGCACTGCCATTGGCCACAGAGAAACCACAGATTCAGCACCAGGGGTCATTGGATCTCCTCAAGGGCCCCTCTTGAAGTCAGAAGGTCAGACAGATGGCTCTCAAACCAGAGGCTGATGGCCTTTGTCCAGTAAACACTCTAAAATTCATTCATTCTTTCAACAAATATTTATTAACTGCCAGGCCCTGTGCCAGGATGCGAGAGAGAGCCAGGCTTTGTGTCTCCTGGGTTAATAGGGAGAGAGACATTTAAATAACAATTTATACTGACAGCAGAGGATGGAGAGGGACTTGGGTGGAAAGAAGAGGGAGACTGAGGTACCATTTGGCTGAGGTTTCACAGAGAAATCCTGTGGCTTCTTGCACCTTCTTGTGACATAGCGGCAATGAGAGGGGGTTGTCTTCCCCCTGCCTCTCCTGGTCCATTTGTTGTCTCTGGGTTAACAAACAAAGTAGAGCCTGGGGTCAGCAAACTCTCCTGCCCCTGAGGAATTGGGGTTGGGACAAGGGGCAACCTGGGCATAGGAGCCCCTTCTCCACTAAATCGGTTGCCTCCTCTTGTGCCCTTGTCCCCCATTTGTTCTTTCTTGCAGCAGGAACTTAACATTTTTGAAAGGGGACCTGTCACCTCCCCAGCAAACACTGGGAGGACATCAGAATGTTGATGCTCCTTCTCGGACCATAGAAGCCACAGGACACAGATGGAAGCTTGGTCTTTGACAAGGTGAATCGCATCCTGGCTTGGCCATTTCAGTGGGTATTTTAGTTTGCTGGGGTTGTGGTAACAAAGAACCTCAGACTGGGTGGCTTAAGCATTAGAAATTTATGGTCTTACGGTTCTGGAGGTTAGAAGTCTGAAATCAAGGTGTCAGCAGGGCCATGCTCCCTCTTAAAGAGAAGAATCTGTTCTCTGCCTCTCCCCTGGCATCTGGTACGTGGCCGTCTGTCCATGGTGTTCCTTGGCTTGTGGTGGCATAACTCAATCTCTGCCTCCATCACATGGCTGTCACTCTCTGTCTGTCTGTCTCTCTTCCTCACCATGTCCAAATTTCCTCTTCCTACAAGGACACCAGTTTTATTGAATTAAGGCCCACCCAAATCCAGTTTGGCCTCATCATAACTAATGCCATCTTCAAAAAGCCTATTGACACAAATAAGTTCACATTCACAGGACCGGGGGTTAGGACTTGAGCATGACTTTGTAGGGGACACGTTCAACCCCTAACAGTGAGGATGATGTGCAGTGATTAAGACCTTAGACTCCCAGCCAGAATGCCTGCCACAGACTGGCCAAAGGGGGCACGTTCCTTAACTTCTCTGCCCCTCCATTTCCTCACCTTTATGGGGGGGATAGCAGTAGGACATGCCGTGGCATTGTTAAGAGAACAGAGAGTGTGAAGTCACAGCAAGTGCTTCAGCAAATAGTAAGCACTTAATTATTGCTAGCTATTACTATGATAACTCCTTGTGGGTATACTGAAAGAATCAGAAATGTTGGGGATGTGCCTAAAATATATGTGTCCTTTCTGCCACAATTTCCTGGTGAGACAAAGCACGCACGGCATCACCTCCATGGAAGAGAGGGTCCGAGGCACTGTTCCTAGGGGGCTCATTTCTAGATTGCATTTTTCGCAACACCTCAAAGTCCTTTAAAGGGATGTGTGAAATTCTTTAGATGATTCTTGAGATTCAAATTCACCTTAATGTTTAAACATGATGTTTTTTAAGGCATCTTCTTTAAAGAGAAGTAGAAAGTCAGAGAAGAGGAAGGAGCTGGCTGACTGCAGGCCCTGGGAGGGGTGCCAAGGTGGAACGCCCCCCCCCCCCCCCGATGCTCTCTTGCCCTTGGCCCTGGTGGGCAGATGCCAGAGATTCCTCTAACTGGAACAGACCTGCAGCCTTTTGGTAGGGAAGGAAGCTGAGTGCTGGCCAGAAAAGATGAGGCATAAAAATGCTTATTCCTCCCACAAAGCCTTCTACCTGCTTCATTCCCAGGCAGGGCTTTTCCTGCTGCCTTTTCTAGGACACTTTGGGGCAGGAAGGAGGAAAATTGTTGAAGGCCGGCGAGGGCTGAAGGTGATTGTGAGGAGGTGAGAAGGGAAGAGAGAGAACCCCAGACACCATCTCAAACCCTTAAACTCTGCGCTGCGTCTGACCAGGGGGCTAGCAAGGGGGCTGGCTTAGCCCTGAGGCATCCACAGACCCTTCCTCTCTGTAACTGTACTGGCATCAGTCCCTGCTTGCGAAGTAGGGTGAGGGACTTTTTCCACCGAGATTGAAAGGGGCCTCGCACATTGCTGGAGGGTGGGCAGTGGCCACCTGAGACCCCAGTCTTCCCACACCTGCTCCCAGCAGGGCTGAGGTGGACCTGGCCCCAAACTTCTCTCCCTGAGCCCTTTCTGGTGACCCACTGGGTGGCCTGGACTGTCCAGGTAGATCTGTGAGCCAGAAAAGCTCTTCAAAAGTCATTTGTTCACCAGCCCCCAAGCTGCCCACCTGTGGCTTGGGCTGATGTGTCTCCCTAACTGACCTGGGCCCTCTGTCAGGACTCCTGGCCTATCTGCCTCTCCAACAGGGGCCCCCGTGCTGGTCCAGCAGAGGCGAGAGCCTGGCCCACCATTCCCTGGCCCAAGCGGCCCAAGCCAAGGGGCCACCAGGAGGCAAGGCAGGTGGAGTGTGTACCAGGTCTCCTGAGGAGAGCAGCGTCCCAGGTGAGTCACCCCTGAGGAATCCTCTGGGGTTATAAATAGGCCTGACTAGCAGGGAGGGGAGAGAGAGTGATAAAGGACCATTGTAGGAGCAGTTTCCTGTTAGGGAGATATTAAGCACTGAATAATCCCTTATTGGGAGCTCCAGTCTGCAAACAGCCTTCCAGCCCTTGCTGGGCCAGGAACCAGCATTGCTGAGTGCCCTGGACACCGGGAGCCCACAGGCTGTACACACACTATGCATTTAATGACTCAGCACCCCCACCTATGAGTTAGGTATTCTCATCCCCCTTTCAGAGATGGAGAAATGGAGGCGGGAGACTCCCTGCCCAGACTCACAGGTGTCCACGGCTGAGTCAGCACTGGAACCCAGGTCTGTCAGATGGCAAGACCCCTGTCTCTTCACCAGGCCATGGGTGCTTCTCACTGGAGGGAACCCTGAAATGACCCATGCCCAGGGCTTAGTTCTTAATGCCATCTGGCCGATCAAAGAATCCACGGAGGCACAAGAACAAGGCAGACACCAGGGAATGCTACCCATGGCATGAAGTGGTTGGAAATTCATTTAAGCAGGAACGGGTTCTGAGAAAACTTTTTCATCTTTATTCCCTTTAAAAATTAAATAAAGGCCCGAGTTGGGAAAGACTACCAACAGGAACCAAGCAAAAACAGGGCCTGCTTTTCAGGTACAAGATCATCCTGCTTCCATTTGCCAGCGAGGGGCAGATCTCTGTTCATACAAGAGTTCTGGAGACCATTCCAGAAATTCCCTGGCCCACACAGTCACGCTCACTCCTGCTCCTCCCACATGCCTCTCAGAAGCAGCAGGGCTGGGCCTGGCGGGTGGACACCAGCGGCCATGGGGAAGACCAGGACCCCACCCAATTCCCTGGGCCCCAGGCCCAACAGGCAGGACTGTGCACATTCCTGAGCTGCCTGGGACATGGATGTCAGCGGGCGAGTGACATCAGAGCCTGCAGAGAGCATCCTCCCACCTGGCTGTGGACTCCTGGTTCTGGCAGGGTAAGAGAAGGAATGTTGAGTTTGTTCCCTTGAGCACAGCTGGCCCAGGGTTGGTCCAGGTCATACCCCATCTTCTCCAGCAGGGTCAGCAGGGCCAGTGGAGCAGTGGTAATACAAACTGAGGGGGTTGGGGCTTGTTTGAGGAGTTGTTTTTTGAAATGATTTCAAACTTATAGGACAGTTGCAAAACCAATACAAAAGCTATACAGTGGGTGTAGTTCAGTGGTTGAGAGCCTGCTTTGCATGTATGAAGTCCTGGGTTCAATCTCTGGACCTCCTGAAAAAACAAGCACACACACACAAAAAAAACCTGTACAGAGAACTCCAACATATCCCCACTGTTCCCCAGTTACCCACAGCCACCAATTTTAACATTTTGTAACATTTTCTGTCTCATTCTATCCATTTATCTATCTATTCATCTATATCTATCCATCTAATCTATCTACCTATCTACCTACCTATCTATATCTTCCATTTATCTATCTATCTACCATTTATCTACTCATCCATTTATCCATCTATCCATCCACATATCTATCAATCCATCATCTATCTATTCACCCATCCATTATCTATCATGTATTTATTTTCTAAACATTTGAACATATGTTGTATACGTCATACTCCTTGAACATGTAATACTTCCATGTACATTTCCTAATAACAAGGATAAGTGAACTTTAACATTGATAGAAAGCTTAGAGTCTGTATTGCAATTTTTCATAAGTCCAAATAATGTCCTTTGGGATCTTTTCTGCTCCATTGTCAGATCCAGTTCAGGATCATTTTTGCATTTAATTGTCATGGTCTCTTTAGTTGTTCTTTTGTCTTAAAAAAATATATGGCAACACATACACAACATAAACTTTCCCATCTGAACCCTGCCCAAGCATACCATTCATTGGGATGAATCACATTCACAGTGTTGCAGTACCCTCACCACCATTCATGACCAGAATTGTTTTTATTTTTGACCTTACCACCAAGCAACCCTCTCCTTCCCTTCACCAAACCAGTAGCTCCGTTGTGAATGCTGTCGGTGGGAAATGCACTTCAGGGAGGAAGGAAAGACGGCAAGTCTGTGCAGCCTTCTGTCTGGGGAATGTCCTTTCTAAGGCAGAAGCCCTGGATGGAGCTGGCATCCACTGGGACCTGCAACCTCCTCCATAGCCACCCTTGAACGTGTCTTCTTTCATGAGCACTGTGGGACAAAGAAACCCCAAGCCCAGTCTCAGTGCTGCCTACCTGCTAGGGCTTTTTCCAGACCAGTGGCCCTTCTGAAACTTGGGAATGGTCCACACAAGTTAGAATCAAGTTAAAATGGACTTTGACCTGCACCAGCAAAACCTTTCTGAAAATGGCTCAAATAACCATGTAACTGTCTGTGCCCTCACTGGCTTACTTCCTGCCTGACTCATAAGGATCCTTGCACCACCAGCCTTCCTCCTGATGATGGTGTCCAGGGCTCCAGTGTGATGTGGGAACTTAATTCATCAAAGTTTTAAAAGGCCAAACAGGGGCCAGGCACCACATAGAGCCTCTGACCTTGGGCTCCATTGGCCTTGCCAAATATTTGTCCAACCATGCAAGATGACGGAGGCGGCAAACCCCATATTGAAGCCCATGCAGCCTTGAAGGGCTTGGAGGAAGGGATTTCGTGTCATCTGAATGCAGCCCAGTTGGCCTGGCAGCAAGAGACCCATCTGCTGAGCTGCTGCGTGGTCTTGTGCCAAGCCCTACTCCCCTCACCTCCCAACCAGAGTCAGCCAAAGGAGCAGAAATGCAAGGCCTACCATTTCTCAATGACATACACAGCCTTCGCTGCCAACTGGCTGCAGATGAGCAACTGAGCCAAAGCAGAAATCACATCCCTGAGATGCATGACAAACAAGGCCAGGCCTGCAGGCTCATCCTGGCTCAGAAGGAATCAGGTTTGCATTCCTTCCTGCAAGAGTGGGTAGCTGTACTGGACCCCTGGATCTTGGGCTCTGGAATGCCCTGGCAGATGCTGCACTCAAAAGACACAGATGCCCCTTCCTACTCGAGCGTAACCAGGAGACCATGACCCGGCTGCCACCAACACTGTCCTGTCACAGACCTACCCTGTGGTTTTCCTCCCCGCTCTGGTCTCTCTGTCCAAGTTTCCTTTGCTGGCCCCACTTCTCAAGTCTTCCAGTCAGGGCTGGACTTCCCTCAGACTTGGCCCTGGCCCTTCCCTTCTTCTTGCTCTGGGCTCTCTCCCTAAGCCCTTTTCTGGGGCTCTCATAGCTGCTCGTGTGGCTTTGGCTGCTGCCCACCTTCCAATGTCCCTCACTGCTATGCCCCTCCTCAGCTCTTACCACTGAGCTTCCAGTCTGATTCCACCAACTGCCCACTTGACAACTACACTTATTAAAAAAAAAAAAAAAAAGCAAACATTAGCAAAGGACAATCTCCATCCATACCTACATACACACCCAGCCCTGCCAGGGTAGCAGAGCTCTGAAAACTTGAATAAGGGTAGCCCAGTCCTGCAGCCAATGATGGGGAGCAGGGATGGCCATCAGACAATAGCAACAAACTTGGCCCATCTTTCACTCTGGGCCCTGCTCCCCAGGCAGGATAGGGCATCATCCATGAGACCAGGTTGACACTTGGGGGGTGTATCAGTCAGAGTTCTCTAGAGAAACAGAGCCAACAGGAGATATCTGTAAATATTATGAGATTTCATAAAATTTTCTCATGTGACTATGGGGATAAGCAAGTCCAAGTTCCATAGGACAGGCTGCAAGCTGGGAACTCTTCCATTGGAAACTCTTTCATGAAGGTTTCCAATGAATTCTCCAGAAGAAGCTGGCTGGCTGAAGTAGAGATGGAAATTCTCTCTTCTGACTGCTGAAATCATCATTTCTCATTTTAAGGCCTTCAGCTGATTAGATGAGACTTCTCTCATTGCTGAAGGCAATCTCCTCAGCTGATTATAGATGTAATCAGCCACAGATGCAATCAACTTACTGATGATTAAGTCCACGAAATAGCTTCACAGTAACAATCAGGCCAGTGTTTGCTTAACCAAAAAACTTGGCACCATTACCTGGCCAAGTTGGCACATGAACCCAACCATCACAAAGGGTAAAGAATGGAGGGAGAGCAGGCTTTAGGGACAAAAAAAGAAGATTTCAACATCAATCACTCATCAGAATTTTCAGCCCACCACCTTGCCTTACAGAATTCAGACTTGCCAGCCCCCACAATCATTTAAAAAAATATATAAAAGCTTATGTTTTGGAGTCAGACAAGACTGGCTTCCACTCTCACAAGATTTGGGACTTTGTAACTTGTTTTCCTCATCAGTAAAAGAGAGATAATAGATGCAGTAGGTGTACAGGACCTTGCATGGAGGATGAGCTCAGTGAATGTTAGCAGCTCTCCAATGATAGGACAGGCTCTTCTCAGCTGAGGAGCAAAAAAATCTCGATTCTTGTCTTGGATGTTTCCAGCACTTTTAGATGTCCCATTTGTGTTGCACAGAGTGGGAGCCTGTCCACAGTTTGTGGAAAACAGGCCCAGGAAGGCTGGGGGGACTAGTTGAGCAAGGGTAGGAGTCCTTTTGGGTTTGGGGCACTCAGGGCTGGTGAGCATCTGGTACGGCAGACCAGAGGTTGACACAGCCAGTGTTGTGCTCTCCCCATGAGCCCCTGAGACTGCCTGGCCTGGGAAGTTTGCTTTTGAATGAAGGGGCCTCTGCCCAGTCCCAGAGCAAGCAGGGATCCCTCCTCCATCTCCAGCGAGGACCCTGTTTCATTTTGCCAGGACTGCTTTAACAAAGCCTCCAGAAATTTATTGCCTCCCAGTTCTGGAGGCTAGAAGTCCGAAATCAAGGGGTCAGCAGGGCCAGGCTCCCTCAGGAGTCTGTAGGGTTCTGGTGGGTGGCCGGCAATCCAAAACTCAGCTCTGCCTCCATCACTTGGCTGTCTCTCTCTGTGTGTGCCTGTCTCTGCCCAAATTTCCTCTCCTTATCAAGACACTGGCCATATTGAATTAAGGCCCACCTTCACTCAGTTTGGCATCATCTTAACTGGTCCCATCTTCAAAGACCCTATTTCCAAATGGGATCACCTTCACAAAATGAGGGGTTAGAACTTGGACATAATTCAAGCACTAACAGCCCTCCTGGATCCTCCCCAGACTTCTAGCCCCCAACTCCCCAAGCAACCTTGGCCCCAGTGTCCAGCTCTGTAGTGGGCTCTGGAGTATGGCTCCCATTGGCTCCCGGGGGCAGTCTCTCTCACCCCAGCACAGCCCACAGTCCCTACAGAGCGTCTTATCTGCTGACAGCGGATGGCGCCGGCCCTCCCCTTCCTCTTTCACCCCATTACTGAGAATGGAGATGAGCCAGAGCCTTCCCAGAACTTGCAAGATAAATGGCGATGAGCAAATAGGTCAGTAGCTCAGTTCACTTCTTATGGCTATGCGGCCTGTGTCAGCCTCTGCTATGACCAAGGGGAGCAGGCTGGGGTAGGGACTAGGCTTTTCTCTCCAGATCCCCTAGTCCATGGGACCCTGAGCAACTGGATGGTAAGGCGAGCTCTTGACCCGCAGCACTCTCTCTACATTGAAGGGAGTTGAGTTTCCCTTGAAGACATCCCCGGAGGTGAGGTTTTTACCATCGTGGATTTTTCCTCCTCATCCCATCCCCACTCACACACAGCCAGAGCACCTCTGATTTAAAACTAGTGTCCACAGTTGGTGAGTGAGTGTCCAGGCCCATATTAGGTGCTCAGTAAATGCTTCCAGAATGAATCCATGTTCCAACTGGAATTTCCTCTCCCTCCCAAATCTCAGAAGGGGTTGGGCTCCCCTGCCTGCAGATTTCCTGAGTCATAACTCATTCTTCCTTGTGTCAAAACATTTCTCTTACTCCTGTCATTCTTCGGGCACTACTCTCTGCAGAGGTCAGCGCAGCCAAGGACAGTCTAAGAAAGGCGGTAGCTGAGAAAAAGGTCAGTGCAGAACAGGAAAAATTGGAGCTGGCTGTTCTTGACAATTGATTACCTACCAGTTTCTACAGAGGAGATTGGAGGTGAGGAAGGCTTAATACTCTCACCTCACCCAAAGGACAAAAGAATGCTTGTCCTTCTGGGACTTTCTGGTGCCATTTCTGAACAGTTACAACTTGTATTTCCAACCATGATTGGTATCTATACTTTGCAATCCAAATAAAGATAACCCTTACTCCATTAAAAAAAAAAAATTTCCCAAAGTGGAATTAGCAACTGGCATCCCTCCCCAAAACCTTCCTTTGTGTTACTGGCCAAAGTAACAGCAACACAGCTATCTAGACACCACAGCTGGAAACCCCAGCACCTCTGACAACCATTTAGACAGAGGCTTGTGGCTTCTATCTCCCAGTTTCCCTCCAGCCTACCCCATCTCTCTGTCCTCATAGTCTCCAGTGGGCTCATGTTTCTCTTGCCTTCAACATAACCACTGTCTTTGCTCTCCTCTCCACTCTGCTGGTCTCCCTCCATCCCCTCTCTTCTTCCCTCTGCCACCAGAGCCCCAGGACGACTGGGGACCTAGTGTGTGATCCGGCCCATTCCCTACCTGCCCATGGGCAAAGTCCAAGCTGCCATTTGGATGCACACAGTCTGGCCTCCACCTATCTGTCCATCCATCTTCATCTGCCAGATTTTCCTACACCCACTCCCACAAAACATGTCCATGCCACTTACCCTCTGCATCAGTCATACCAAACCATACTATGCTGATTCCAACTGTCATGTGTTTCCTCATGCTATTCCCTCAATATGGAGCCCACTTTTCTCAGTTGTCCAGCTGGCAAACTCCTATTCATTCTGTGAGACCCACTCCAACATCATCCTCTGTAATGTCTGCTCAATCATCCTGCTCCTTCATCTCTTCTTCCAGACTAGGTTGGATGCATGTCCACTGTTTGATTTATCACTCAGTGATGTGATTGCATTTGTCAATTGTTGTTCTCTCCCACAAGAGTCCCAGTGGTTCTCAAAACTCTAGAATGCTTAAAAATCATTTGGTAGCTTCACAAAAAGGCATGTTTACACCTGAGTATCTGATTTTGGAGGTCCACAGATCTGCATCTTAATGAAAACAACAGGAATTTTGTTATAGGTGGTCCTTGGGCCCCATATTGAGATCAGCTGTTCCTGTGGGTTCCAGTCTGGAAGGGATCTGGTCTCATTCATGGATGAGTTTCCCCAGCTCCAGCCCAGCATCCATCACATGGAATGGTGAGAAAGCCGGAGTCAGGGGCCTTGGCTCACATTGTGGGTGCCCCCCTTCTACCAGTCAAGTGACTATAGCAAGCACCTCAGCCTCTCTGAGGCTCAACCTCAGTTTCCATCTGCAAAAAGGAGACCACCAGGCCTGGCCCACCAAGTTGTGGGGAGAACTGGAGAGCTCAAAAGCCTTGGACACCACATGTGGACCTACCCAATACACGACCAGTGAACATGGTTGTGCCTATAGCGACATGAGCCTCTTACATTCTTCCAGAAGCACCGAGGCCTCACTCTGGTCATGCATGGGATATCTGCTTCCAAATAGTCCTGACAGGAAAGATCCCCTCTCTTCTTTGGAATTAGCAGGGTTACAAACCTGTTCCGGGCTCCCCCACATCTCTTGCCAAGTCTTAGGAGGGAGGAATATTGTGTGCATAGAGATGAAGGTGTTGATATTTCCCAAGAAGAACACAAAGGGTAGGAAGTGTTTTCAGCCCACTGCCTGTCTTCTGTGATGAGGAAGGGCCCTTGGGTGGGGATGACATCTCTGCCAATGCAGCATTGGGCCACCCAGGCTAGCCAGGGGTCCTGCACCCTTGTACTTGTTCAACTCAACTCCAGTCTGTTGTGGCCCTGCATTCTGCCTGTAGGCTCCCTCTTACTCTGCTCTGAGTCATCTGCTCATTCACTGATGCATTTGCAACCACTGATTGAATGCTGGCTCTATACCATGACCATGCTGGACCCTGAGAATGTAGGACCCACAAGACAAGTCTCTACACCAGAAGATTTTTCAATATACGGGAGGGCAGACATACAAACAGAAAGGCAAGGTGGTAATTGCTGGGATGAAAGTAAATACAAAGTGCAGGGGCACTGGAGGGAAGCACCCTCAAAGTGGACCCTCACCTTTGCCCTGGGAACTGGGATCTTAGAGGTCCAGTCTACAGAAGCCCTGGTCTCAGAATCAAGACCTGTCTGGGTATCAGATGCTCCCAGACTGAACAGAGAGGGCAGAAAGAGCACCAAGGAGATAGAGGATCTCACACTGCTGTCTGAGAAACCAACCCATTTCCTGGACTAGTTTCCACAGCACCCAGCTGTTTAGGGTGTGTCTTTTGGGTTCCTGTGAGCCCGTTGCAGTCTTTTTTTTTTTAATCTTTTGACTTGAGCTGGTCTTGTTCATTCATTTATTCAAAAAAGTATTTCTTAAGTACCTACTTTATGCCAAGCATCACTCTATGTGCTTGGGATATAGCAAAGAACAAAATAAACAAAGACTTCTGCTTTCATGGAGCTGACTTTCTAGCAGGGGAAAAGAGACTATGGGCAATAATTGTAATCAATAAATAATGAGATAGTAGGTTGGAAAGGTCTATGTGCTTGGAGGGGAAAAACAGAATAAGGGAATTGGGGTCATGGCAGGATACCGTATTAAATAGGGTGGTCAGGGGAGGCCTTGTGGAGAAAGTGAAATTCAAACAAAGACTTCAAGGTGATGAGAGAGCAAGCCACGTGGATCTCTGAGGAAAGAGTGCTTTAGGTATAAGGAATAGCACATTCAAAACACTCAAGTGGGAGCAAGCCTGGGAGGAACAGCAAAGAGGCCAGAAGCTGGTGCAGAAGGAGGTCAGAGAGGCAAGGGGCAGCCTCTGCAGGGTGAACCTCTGACGTAGACTTTCAAAGCAAGCACTCTGGCCATTTTGTCTCAATGAGCTTAGAGGGCAGAAATAGGGATACTCACTGGGATGCTATTACATAATTCACGTGAGAATTGGTAGTGGCTTGAACAAAGGTGAGGACAATGAAGGTGATAAGAAGCAGGCAGATTCTAGATGTATTCTTCCGGAAGAACCAGCAAGGTTTTCTGACAGATTGGACATGGGAAGTGAGAGAAAAGAGAAGACATGGGTTTCTGTTGCTTGCAGCCGAAAGAGCTGAGTCCTGAAACCAGCCTGCTTTGCTCTCCCTGATGTGGGCCTCTCTTGGCCTGAGCTCTCAATGGTACCCAAGGCCTGGGAAGATGCTTCCTCAGAAACCACTCATTCCCCCACGATGAATTTCATGTGATGACTAAGCCAAAGGATTGAGTGAGCCGCCGTGTTTACACACAGAAGCCTTGAGTCAGGAAAGGACAAAGGGTGTGAATGAGAAATACAGGAAATAGGCTGTGCACCCGGGAGCTTGTTTGGGTTCAGCACACTTTCCCACACTCTGGCAGCAGCTGCAGGGCCAGTCCTCTGTGGCTGAAACTTCCCAGCGGAGGCAGCAGACCTCACAGTTGAATCTATTTATCTCAACTGCACTGTTGTGGTAGAAGCAGTGCTTTCCTGGAGCCTGTGAGCCTCCTCCATTTCCCACCCTCCCTTGCTATTGGATCGGAGCCATGTGGCTAATTCTGGCCAATGGACTATGGGCACCAGTGATGCATTTTATTTCCAAGGTAAGCCACAAGAGATGGTGAGTCTCCTCCATCTCTCTCTTCTGCCACAGTAAACTGGGAAGAAAGGGAGGAAGCCTGGATCCCCGAGTCACCAGGTAGAAAAGAAAAGAACTATGGCCAATGCTCACTGGATCTTACTTGATGAAGAAATAAACTCTTGTTTATTACATGGTTACTTTATTGTAGCAGCATGGCATAGCCTTTCCTGAATAATACAACTGGCTCAGGACTTTAGAATTGATTTATAACAACAATAACAAAAATAACAGTCACAGATCACTTCACAGTTTAAAAGAGCTTTTGCTTCCTCTCATTTGAGACCCACTTATTTCAGGAACTAAGAAGTTTTGTCTGAACATTTAAAAATGGACACCTCTGACCAGTTAAGAAACAATTACAGAGAAATCAACAGCATTCCTTTGTAGAAAATAAAATGGAAAAGAAGATTTCTTTACTATACTCTCAAAAATTAAAATACACATAGGAACAAACTTACCAGAAAAAAAAAAAACAAAAAAACAGGGCTTGTTTGAGAAGGCTACAACACACTACTGGGAACTAAAATAAAATTTGAACAAATGAAGAAACACACTGAGTTTGGGGTTGAGGAGATCAAATATTTTAAAGATGAAAACTCTTTCCGAATTAACTTATAAATGTAATGTACTTCCAAACAAAATTCCAAGACTTTTCTGAGAGGCTTGACAGCATTAATTTCAAGTTTTTCCTAAAGAAAGAAAAGGTAATAATAACAAGAAAATTTTGAAAAAGAGCAATTCATGACCAGATATTAAAGCCAAGCCCATCTTATCACCACAATCATTAAGAAAGAAATGCACTGGTGGAGAAATAAACATATCAAAGAAATAGAATAAAAAGCTGAGAATCAGACCCAAGCACTTTAGTAATTGCAATGGTTAAGTTCCTGTGTCATCTTGGCTAGGTTTTGGTGTCCAGTTATTTGGTCAAGCAAGCACTGGCCTGGTTGTTACTGTAAGGGTATTTTGTGAGTTTAAATCACCAGTAAATTGACTACATCTATGGCTGATTACATTATAATCAACTATGGAGGCTGCCTTCAGCAGTGAGAGAAGTCTCCTTCAATCAGCTGAAGGCCTTAAAAGAGAACTGAGGATTTCACAGTCAAAAAGAAGAATTTCCATCTCTACTTTAGTCTGCCAGTTTCTCCTGGGGAATTCATTGGAGTTACCAAATTGCAGCCTGTCCTACAGAATTCGGATTTGCTAATCCCCACTGTAACATGAACAAATCCCTACAATAAATCTCTTAATATTTACATATATATGTATATCCTGTCAGTTGTGTTTCCCTGGAGAACCCTAAATACTACAGTATAACAAAAGATAAATTCTTGGATTAGTGATAAGGGTTTAACCATTTTTAAGTTCCCAAACCCTGGGGTATCCTATACACTCCTGTGACAAAAGTGACTTTTTACTGCAAAGATTCTCCCTGAGAGGGATGGAAAGGGAGAATCTCCGTGTTTGTGTTACTTTGAAAAATTGCTCCTGTATGTAATATGTAGTTAAGTGATAATAAAAAGCAGGAGAATGATAAACAATTTAAGATATGGCTAAGTCTGGGGGAGAAGGAAAAGAATGAGATCAGGAAGCAGTGAAAAGGGCCTTAAAAGACTCAGATGCCTCAAGCTGGGTGGTGGGCAAGTGAGGATTCATGATCTCATTCCTCATTGCTTATATCGGCATTATACATATTCTTGGCACGTATGAAATATTTCCTAATACATTTTAAAGCCCCTGAGGTACCTTGATGTGCCTCCCAGGAAGGTGTATACACCCTCTCCCCAGTGATGAATCCCTGAATTAATAAATAAATCACAAAACAACAAAAGAATGTGAGGAATTATAAGTAGTGTCCATGACTCTGCATTTTGTGAAAGGATGGGGATGCAAGGGAAGTCTAAGAACAAGTGAGGAGGTCATTTTTATTGCCATCCCTCACCTCCTCAGTACCTCATCCCCACCCCCAACAGGGGAGTTACTCCAGGAAGGGTCAGAGCATGATTTGGAAGACATCTTAGGAGGTTCCCTGTAGAATAAGCCAGGGCTTCTCAGACTTCCAAGCGCACACAAATGGGGATCTCTTTAAGGGCAGGTTCTGATTCACCAGATGTAGGGAAGGGCCTCAGGGGATGCCTTGAAGCTGCTGTTTCAAATCACACACCAAGGATGGAGACTCCAAACTCCCACTTCTCACCCCCACTCCTCTCCCCTTTGCTTCCCCCAGGGTGCAGCAGGTGAAACAGGCTGCTTGCTCATCAACCAGGAGAAGAGAGGGCAACTTGCCCAAACTTGAGAAGCAGCCAATCAAGAAGCAATAAACTCCTGGACATCTGAAATCACCACCTAGAACTGTAAAGGGGGGGGGGGAGCCCATTCCAAAGCACATGAAAACAGTACAGTAAAAAAACTCCTATGGGAACAGAAAATTATAAATTCTTCATGAAGACAATTATAAACATAAATTGAAGGACATAAAAAAGCCCCAATATCTTCATGCTCCTGAATGGAAATGCTCAATTTTTTAAATGGGTTAGATCTCCCCAAAGTGATTCACAAATTCAATAAAATCCCAACCAAAATCCTAAAGGTTTCCTAAAGAATTTATAAAACTAATTCTATGTAAAATATGACAGAATGACCAGAAGTGTTCAAAAATAAGAAAAATGATGCATTCTTGACATACTAGTTATCAAAATATTTTATGAGGTTATAGTTATTTAAATATTGTAGTGTTGGTACTGGAATAGACAAAATGGATGGAAAAGAACAGCAAATCTTGAAACAGACTCAGGACTCTGGGAATTTAGTATGTGATAGAGGAGTCATTTTAAATTAGTGGAGCTAGAATAGTATGTTCAATAAATTAAGACATGGTAATTAACTAAAAATTAACTAAAAATGAATTACTTTGCCTCCTAATATACAACTATATACAAAAATAAAAATCCAGATGGATTAAAGAATTGAATATAGAAAAATAAAATGATAAAAGTATTAGAAAAACATTCAGGGAAATATCCTCATACTTGATGAGCAAAAAGTCTTTCTAAGCAAGATCCCATATCCACAAAAGAAAACATCAACAGAGTTGACTGCTGGCAATTTTTTAAACTTCTATTCAAACATCATTTGTGAAGTTTAATGATGAGGGACACTCAGAACAAAAATATTTATAAAATATATAAAAGACAATGATCAAATTACAAATTATTGTAAATACCTAAAAACTGATTTAAAAAATAATAACCCAGCAGAGTAAATAGAAGATTATGAAAAAGCAATTCACAGAAAAAATACAAATGGTGAATAAACAATGAAGACTTGCTCACAAAAGTGCAAATTTAAGCAACAATATGACATTTTTAAGTCTATTATATTGGCAAACATTTAAAATCTTGGTAATACCCCACAGAGGTGAGGGTGTGGAAGAAAGCTACTCATCATGTGCTGTTGGTGGGAGCCCAGAATGGGATCCTTTTTCGGAGGGCACTGAGCCTCCCATCAATGGGCCAGCCATCCCACGGTTAGAAAGATAGTCTATCCCAATTCTTGGACATTCTCTGCAGCATTGCTGGTAATAGCTGAACTGAAGTACCCTAAATGTCCATCAGAATAGGACTGGCAAAATAAATGAGGATGAGTTCCTACTATGAAATATCATCTAGACCTTCCCAAGAATAAGTTAGTTCTAGATGTACAGAAGGGAAAGATACCAAAGGTATATTCTTAAATGTAAAATACAGAACCTCAAAACAATACATCTGTTTATGACCCATTTATGCAAGTACAAAAAATAAATATTAGAAAAGAAAAGAACCAAAATGAGTCTCATCAAAGTGTGACTCTGGCAAGGAAAATGAAATTGTGGGTGGAGGGGAGGGGAATGAAGACTTTTGACTTTTAATAATCTTTACTTTTGTTGAATTTGACATTTTAAAAAAGTTTATATTTTAAAAAATTAAAAGTTGAACAATAAGTATAGAATTTTTCTGTTTATGCTTTTAAAGGGACAACAACTTAAATACATATACAGGCAGTCCTCATTTTGCCATAGTAGTGTGGGACCATAAAAATGACTGTGCTAGATGAAACCAGGCAAAGCAACCTTAATCAATGAGAAGGATATACCCTAAATTGCTCTGGGGAGGGAACTGGCATTTGGTCTTGAAGAGGGACTTATATATTTTTCTCAGGATACTACTGTGTTATTGGATACTTGACAATGAGTGTTGGAATTTTAAAAAGAACACATGCAGAAAACAAAAAGTCATCTGACAAAAATACCATTGTTTTTCTAAAAAAACATTAAAAATACATATAAACAAAAATATTTCATTGGATTTTTATTTCATTATCTTTATTAGATTTTTTTAAAAAACATTAAGTAATGCAGTCTGTTATAATAAGTGAAAAAAAGCCAAAGAAAATGTTAATATTTCTGGATTTTATTTTATTGCACTGATTTATGTGATTATTTTTATGCCAATATCATACTGTTTTGTTAAGGCAATTTTAAAGTAAGTTGTAATATCTGATGAGCTAAATCATTCCACCCACACCATTCTTTTACAAAATGCTCTTTCGCTATTCTCAGATGGGTCTTCTATTATATTACCTTTAAAATGTATTTGTTCAGTTCCAAGATATACCATTGGAATTCCACTTGGAATTGCATTTTATTTTTGTTTTTATACAATTTTGTTTTCATATCTAGGGACATGGCATATCTCTCCTACAGTTATTTTAATTCTTTAAATTAAACTGTATAATTTTCTTCAGTACTATTTCCTTTTTGCTAGTTTTTTTCCTATGCATTTTACAATTTTATCAGTAACATGAGTTGAATCTTTCCATTTTCATTTCTAATTTTTTCAGTACAGAGAAAAGCTATTTTTTTTGTATATTTATCTTGTATCCAGTCAGCTCATTAAAGTTTCTGATCAATACTAATATTTTCATTCATCTCTTGGGTTTTCAAGATATGCAGTCAATCATAACTGCATATAAAGATAATTTTGCCTTTACTTCTAATAATTGCATTTTTATTAAATTTTATTTTATCTTAGTAATAAAAGTATATTATTTAAAAAGGGGAAATGATATTACAAATTTTATAATTAAAAACAGCAGTTTCCTTCCACACTCATATCTGATTCTAAATCCTCAGATGCAGCCACTTTTTAGCTATTTCAATTTAGTGGTTGCTTCTGACATTTTCTTTCTTTCCTTTTTTTTTTTTTTTTTTTAGTGTAGTGCATTTGTTACAATTGATGAACACATATTGAAGCATTGCTACTAACCACGGTCTATAGTTTACTTTATGGTTTGCGCTTTGCACTGCACAATTTTATAGGTTTTGACAAAATGGATAATGTCCTGTATCTGTCATTGCAATATCATGCAGAACAATTCCAATGTCCCCCAAATCCCTCATGTCACATCTATTTTCCCTCTCCTCCCATTCAGAACCTCTGGTGACCATTGTCTTTAGACCAATGTTACAAGTTCTTCCATTACTATAATAATAAGAATCCTACTTTGGTCCATAGTTGCATTTCCCCCCTTATGTTTGTTCATTCCTCAGTCTTGAGGATGTTGGGATGGTGATGCCCACTCTGCTTCTGATTGTGTCTTCTGACATTTTCATATTTCTAACTGTCATGCTTATACTGGTATCTCTTCATTTTTTTTAGTTTTAGATATTTTCTATTGAGTTCCTACAATGGAAAATAAGAGTTTAATTCTCTTATACTACCCCATCCATGTACATACTCCTCATATATGGAGATAAACTCAATTCTTCTAATATGATTTTTTCACTATAAATCAATTTTCATACCTACATAGTCATTACATAGGTAATATATAATATTTATATATATTCATTATATAAATATTATTTTAGCTGAGTTATTCACAAATTACTATTACCATCTTTCCTTTGCTGTACAACTTTTCCTTGGAGTTAATAATGGCTTTAGTGTGTTTTTTTGTTTTGTTTTGTGTATGTATGCCTGTGTGCTGTTGTTTTGTTTTGCTTAGTTATTCTCTAACATTTACTCTGGATACACATTTTTCTCAATACATTTAAATACACCAGATAATCTTTTAATTTGTTTTCTTCCTTGGAGATCTCTTTCCCATGGCCCTCTATCTTCCTGCTCCAAACTGGACTGGTTGCTTTGATAACAAACTAATGGCTGAACTTACGACTTCTGTTCACATTAGCCTTTGCCTCTCAGCTGTGTTGAGAGTGTTTCCTGTTTTTCATTGTCTTTCTTTTGCCCACTTTACTCATTCCAGTAGATAGAAGATAGTTTGTTTGGCCCAACCATCCTTTTAAAAACAGCTAATAATGCTGGATAATATAGAAGAAGCATTTTCTTTAAAGAATCCAAAGGCAGACTAGATATAAGACTTATTTCATGTATTCAATTTGCCATTTTGCCAGTCAAAATGGTCAACTATTGGTCAGCTAATGTAAATAATTTACCTAAGGCAAATAGGGACCCCAGAAAGATAAGAAAACTCCTGGAGTTGCTTTTGCTTAAAAGACATTTGCCAATCCTGGCAAACTTCAGTTGGTCCCATGATGATGAAGGGTCAAAGTCAAAGGTGAGGAATATAATAGGGTAGTTTCCCCACATTAAACTATGAGCCTAAAAATCAATCCTCTCAAAAATTAGTGTGATCCATAAGTAATCTGCCTCTTCCATCCAACTCAGGAATGAATGCCATTGAGGAACTGGGCAGAGGAGAGGAAAAATCCTCCAAGAAGTTCCAACCATATGTAGACCATTATAAGTTTGCATCCCAAATCCACATTTCTAGGAATTTGGTCTTAAAACAATCTCAAGTGTGAATTTAATTTAAAGTGGTCTCTGGTAGTGACCCTATGCAACTGGCAGAAACAAATGCAGATCCTGAATGAAGGCACATCATTCCACAAATAACTTTTCAAGGACAATGAGAAGCATACAATAAAAAATAACTGAGCACATGAGGAAACAAGGCACCATGAGTGAGATCAGAAGAAGAAGATCTGCAAAAATGTGAGATTTTAGAATCATCAGACACAGATATACTACTTGCAATGTTGAAAAAATTAAAGTTTAACAATATCTGTTAAAGTTTAACAGAATAGAAATTATAGAAAGAGACATAGCAAATTCAAAATAGAACCAAACAGAACTTTTAGGTATAAAAAATAAAATAATCAAAATTTAAAATGCAGTGAGCAGATTTAACAAAAGTTTAGAAAAAGCTAAAGAAAGAATTTGGAAACTGGAATCTAGGTCAGAAGAAATTATACAAAATGAAGATCATAGACACCCTAAAAATGGAAAATACGGAAAAGAGGTTGAACAATGTGGAAGATGGAATGAGATCAACATGCTTCTAATTAGACAGGGCAAAGTCAATATCTGAAGACATAATGGTCACAATTTTTTCAGAACTTATGAAAGTTTGGAATAAGTTTGTGGGAGGTGTTCCTCACTAAATACACAATGAAATTCCTCTGCTGTCATATAGTTGTGAGAGTAAGTAGGACTTGGGAAAATTAAAATTTTATTAAACAAGGATCATACTATCCCTTCTGGGTTGAAGTCCGAATTAAGTGTGATAACACATTACAAAAGCAGATCCCACATTGGATGGGAAATAATGACTTAACTGAAGTGGTATGGAGGAGATTCTTTAGAAACACTGATCTCTGGTTAGGATTCCTTTGAATCCTCCTAAAAGGGACATGACTTTCATTTTTAAAAATCAGAATTATTGGTGGAAAACATAACTTCCTCAGAGGATGAAAAAGAAAATCCCACAAGGTTCTACATCAACAACCTAAGTCAAGGCGCCAGAAAAACTTCACATGCTCTGTCTTGTCATGAGTTACAATCATTGTTCTGGGAAGTTTCTCAGGGGCTTGGCAATTTTCCTTATAAACAAAACTACACATCATTCTTGAAGCTGTCTGATAACCACAATGCAAGCAATTGCAGAATCTTTTCCAGGCCATAAAGTGATGCCCAGTAGTCTCAAAGGACAATCAAGGATCTGAGTTTCAGTTTTCTGTTCCCCAGAGCCACCTCCAGAGCTGTTGCCATTATAGACACATGGAGACAGCCATATCCTCAGACATCTGGCCTTAGGCATTTCCCACATGGACCTAAGAGGGTTTCCTTCTTTCTCCCCACAGAGCCTTTGCTTTTCTCTGCCTGACAAGATCATAGCTCAAGGACTGTGGCTTCTGAGGTCTTATTAGTGTGGATGTGCGTTCCCTGAGATATCAGCCCCACAGCTGGTACAGTACATTCCTTGTTTGCAAATTCATCTTGGAAAGACGTTTACAAGATAAAATTTGATGCTTCTTAGATAAAAGGCCACCGGCTCAGAGACAGTTTAAATAAACTGGACTAAAAAATAAGAGAAATAATTGGCAAGCCTCCCAGTCATCTTTCCTCTGGTTTTACCTCCTTTTCTCCTTCCTTCCTTCTCTCTCTCTCTCTCTCCTTCTCTCCTTCTTTCCCTCCCTCCCTTCCCCTTTTCCTTCCTTCCTTCCTCCCTCCCTTCCTCCCTCCCTTTATTGATATCAGAGTAGTATATCTCTTTATTATATAGTCTTGATTCATCATCATGCCCTGAGCCCCAGATTCCTCTAGAGATGGACTAAGGAGTTCCCTTATGCTTATCTTGGTATCATCTCTATGCATTGCATTGCTGGCTTCTTTCTTACATGAATATAGGACTGGCAATAGGTTAGTCTCAGTTATTCTCAGTTACTTTGAGAGTCTTCTCTCATTTGAGTCTGTGTTTTCCGCTTTTCCAGTATCTCCTCTACTCCAACCCATCCCTTCACTGCTTCTATACACTCTTCCTTGCTCATAAACCTTCCATGGTTTCACATTATCCTCTTATTTGTCTGGCTTCCAAGGCTTTCCTAAATATGATCCCAATAACAGTCCCAGCCTGATTTCCAATATTTGTTTGCTCTGGTGGTTCTCAACCCAGGGTGCCCTAGAGTGTGTTTGGAAATGCAAGGAAGCAGTTTTGTTGTCACAATGATGGGGGTGGCTACTGGCATTTAATGGGCAGCATCCAGGTATGTGAAATGCCCTCCAATGCCCCAGACAGTCCCACACACTGAATAGTGATCCATCCCAGTGCCACGGGTGTCCCTGTTGAGAAATGCTACTTGATTCTGGTGAAACTTGTTCACTCTCCATCCACCAAACCAGTTAAGTGTCTTTGTTCCTGCTGTCCCATCCCTCCTGGAATTCCCCTCCTTTTCTCTCTGCTTATCTGAAATTTACCCCCTTTATAGGATCTGACTTGCTTAGACTTCCACCTGTAAGCCATCACTTGCTCTGAACCCTTAGAGCCATTATTATCTGTCACCAGGAGGCTTACAAGGTCACATGAAGGACATAGACATTGAAGCCATCCAGACCCAGGTTTGAGTCTTGTCTGGTCCCTTTACGTATGTGCCCTGGGAGGAGCCACTTATCCCTGCTAAGTCCAGTCTCCTCACCTCTCAGGTAGAGGTGATAACAGCACTTAATTTAAGGGATTTGTAAAGATTAAACATGAGGGAAGCGGCTGTGGCTCAATCAGTAGGGCTCCCGTTTACCATATGGGAGGCCCCGGGTTCGGTTCCCGGGGCCTCCTGGTGAAGGCAAGCCCGCCCGCACAGCGTGGTTAGCTGACCCAGCGAGCACAAGCAGCAAGGGTGGGATAAATGAATAAATAAATAAAATCTTTAAAAAAAAAAAAAAAAAAAGATTAAACATGATGCCATGGGGTAAAGTGCCCAGAACTGTCTGGCATGAGATTGGAACTCAATTAATGTTAAAATTTTTTTTATTCTAACACATGGATTGGATGTTCACCCCTAAGACTGTCCATGAATAGAAAGCACTAGTTTCCATTCTTCTAGACAGAGACTGTGTTGGCAGAGACTTGTTTCCATTCATCACATAAAGTGCCTTAGTACATGAGCTACTAAGAAGTAACAAAGTAAGAAGTCCCCTCAGAGGTAACACCTTCTGAATCCTGAATGTTCATGGATGCTGAGGGCAGAGAGGAAGCAAGCACTTAAAGAAGTCTCAGATAGTGCATACACTGAAGAAGATGAGTGGAGAAATAGATACTCCATAAATTTCACAGAGGTTTCATCTCTTGTAGATAGGAAGAACACAGAATAGGGCTGAGACGCTGCCCATATGAAATGAAACATCACTGTCCAGCTCTGTCCCCCTTCCCTAGCCACCTTTTGCCTTGCTCTGGTCCAACTACTAAAACCACAGTTAACTTGGAGCCTTCCTGACTTGGCTTTGTTCTGTAGTCTTTTATAGCCATGATTTAGCCAAGATGGAGTCAGAGAACAGCCTCACAACATTTATCAAACAATGTGAGTGGCACAGATACACAGGGCCAGCCCAAGCTTGCTGGCCTGGACCTGATGCCTGAGTCCCCATTCTCCTTAAATTGGCTATTGGCAGGCACTAGGGGGTTGGCTTATGAAAGTGGAGGATGTGACTCTCTCGGTGACTTTAAAAAATGAAAGTTGATGAAATTTCTCCTAAGGGATGACTAAGAGATGAAAGTGGTTTAGATAAAGTTAGCAACACTCCCCAAACCTAAGAAGATTCATAAAGCATATTCCAAAACTCCTCAGAAAAAATAGCCCAGGCATAAGTCATTAAATCTGCTGTGATTAGAAGACAAGGAAGTGGCCACAATCAGACTAGGGCCAATGTGCTGATGAAGCACATGGGACCATTTTGTGTGTGGGAGCCAGAGTTGGACAGGAGTGAGGAGACTGTACCTGAGACCTGGCTTTGCCACTAAGTGGCAAGAGGTTTCTGGGCATTTCACACAGCTTCTTTAAGTGTCTGTCTCCTTGTCTATTCCATGAGAACACTGGGCTATAACATTTCTGTTGGGCTACAATTATGTCTACTCGTATGACCATGATAATCCAGTTAAGTATACAATGGACTTCTACCCAAGGACCCAAGGGACCCATAAGTAATTAGATGATCATATTGGTGGTTGCTTATTTGGTTGCTGGCCTTTTCAGCTGGAGATTTTCCCTCCCCACCCCACCCTCACCATCTACAAAAGTACCTTGAGGATGCCCAGCAGCTTGTCACCATCAATCTACCTGATAGGCTTCAATCTGCATAGGCTTATTTTCTTCAGCCTGGACCCTGGTTCCAAGCTTTGCTCCTGACTCCTGTCACTTGCTAATCTGCCTTCTGGATCTCTTCTTCTTTTTATCACTACTGACTCTGCTCACAGGCCTTGAGGCAGGTCTGGTTCATCAGGGCTTTGAGTTGGGTGAGTCAGGTGGGTGTCTGTGACCTAAAGGCTAGAGTAGAGAAGCTGCAATGTCTTTGCCACCCAGACTCCATTGGGAAGCACCTGGTGTTCAGCCAGAAGACTAAGGTGAGAAGTGACAAGGGACAATTCTGGTTCCTGTGCTCAGAGAAAAGGTGGCTGTTACTGCCCTGAGCAAGGAAGCTAGAGAGGAACTGGGAAAAGAGACGTGATTGGGTGAGATGTTGACACATCTCTCGGTACAGAGTCTCAGAAGCTCTGGACTGAGACTTATGATCATTTACACCCCTGGGGTGGGGGAGTCCAAAAGATAAAGGCTGGAGGAGACTCCCTGGACAAGAGCAAACAGCCTCGCTCCTTAGGAGCTGGAGAAGTCCCAGCTTCAATGTGGAGAATGCGTGTCTATCTCAAACTAGTCCCCAGCCAATGTAGGAAAGTATTCTCTGTGCAAGGAGCAGCAGGAGCTTCTGGGCCTTCATGTTTCTGGCCTCTTCAACTATGGTTATACCATTGGAAAAAACCTTAGCCAACAGGAACTTAATAAAAAAGTTCATTTTTGGGGCTAAGATTCTGCTGTAATGAGAAAGAGAGAAATCACAATTAAACAAACTTGCATCAAGAATGTACTTAACTTAGACATTACACCAAAAGCATGAACAACAAAATAAAAAAGGCCTCATTAAAATTAAAAGATTTTATGCATCAAAGGGCTTCATCATGAAAGTAAAAAGACAACCTACAGAATGAGAGAAAATATTTGGAAACTACATATCTGATAAAGGCTTAATATCCAGAATTTATAAAGAAATCCTACAACTCAACAACAAAAAAAGACAAACCAATCAAAAAATGAAAAAAAGATTTGAATAGACATGTCTCCAAAGAAGAGATATTAAAGGGCTAAAAAGCACATGAAAAGATGCTCAACACCACTAGCTAATAAGGAAATGCAAATCATAACCCCTAGAATCGTTACTTTAAAAAAAATTATTGGAGAAGATGTGGAGAAATAGAAACACTCATTCATTGTTGGTGGGAATGTAAAATGTTGCAGCTGCTGCGAAAAATAGTTTGGCGCGTCCTCAGAAAGTAAAGTATAGAATTACCATATGACCCAGCAATCCTACTTTCAGGTATATACACAAAAGAACTGACAGCAGGGACTCAAACAGATATTTGCACACTGATGTCCAGAGTGGCATAATTCACAATTGACAAAATATGGAAGCAACCCAAGTTTTCATCAACTGATGAAGAGATAAACATAATGTGGTATAACATACATTGGACTATTATGCAGTTGTGAAAAGAATTGGAGTTCTGATACATGCGACAACATGGATGAACCTTGAAGACATCGTGTAGAGTGAAATAAGCCAGAGACAAAAGGACAAATATTGTATGACTTCATTGATATGAAATCATTAGAATAAGCAAATTTATTGAGTCAGAAACTAGAATCCAGATACTTAGGGTCTAGGGACGGGTAGGGAATGGGGACTTAAATCTTTATTGGTACAGAATTTCTGTTGGGGTGATGGAAAAAATGTTAGTAGTGGAGGATGGTGATGGTAGCACAACATTGTGATTGTAATTAACACCACTGAATTATATATCTGAATATGGCTAAAGGGAGAAGTTTTAGATTGCATATATGTTATTAAAATAAAATTTTTAAAAAACCTTCCAACCCAGAAAAAAAGAACATTATTGAGAAAATTGGAAAAAAAAAAAAAAAAAAAAAAGGAATATAGACTGTGTGCTTTATATCACGTAAATTTCTGGAACTTGATAGCTGTACATAAGGTGGGTTACATAGTGAGTGTCCTTATTCTCACAAAATGTATCTGGAAGCATAAAGTGTTAGAGGAAGATGATGTTTGCAACATATTCTAGATAGATAGATAGTTGGAATGATATAATAAAAAGCAACAAAATGCTAAAAGTGGTAAATCTGGGAATCTGGGTGAGGGGGTATATTGGAGTTCTATGTATTATTATAATAATTTATAATATTATAAATATAAAATATTATTGTATATTGATTTTGCAACTTTCCTGTAAGTTTGAAGTTATTTCAATTTTTAAATTCATAAAAAGCTTTTAAAAATGTAATTAAACAACAGCAGCAACAACCACTGCAAACTGAAACAGTCTTAGTGCCTATAACCAGTGAGGAGGCAGATCTTAGAATGGTAGCCCAAAGACCATCCAAATCCCAAGGAAACCAACCCAACCATCCAATGAGATATTCCATTGTCAAGGCAGAACACAAACATGTGGATTTTGGATTTTCCACAATGAAGCAAATGGAAAAGCTTCTCTGGTTAATTCTCTGTGAATTAGGCAATTTTATTAAGAGAGTCTTGAGTATCCCAGAACTTCTTTGAAAATTCTGGGGAAAATACATTTGTAAGATCTACATAGTATTCATACCCTGCACCTTGACAAAATCAGAGACTTCAAATCCTTTTTTGGAAATGAGAGAGGGAACAAAATAAAATATGAAAAACTACAATCCACAGAACAATGTGGGAAAGACAAGGAGACATTGTGATAGGCTACTCTCTCATGGCCCTTTGGATGCCTGAAAAGGGTAAGTGTGTTCTTGAAGTCATGGTATGGGCCACCCTCCAAAATTTGAGAGGTACCTCCAGGCACTTAAAAAAAAGCACTACTTGGCTAGAAAAAGGCTTTCGGTCCCAGAATTACAAAGAAAGTAAGGATAATGTTAATCAAGTGACTAGAATTGGCTTCACACAGCCCATCTATGCAACGATTGGCAAAGGATATCTTTGCTAAGTTTATTTTGCTCAGTTGACCAAAAATCCTTCTTTCCTAAAATGCATTAACCTCTTGATCTACTTGTTCTTAAGTACAAGGGAAGGGGCCATAGATTCCTTTGAGAATCCAATAAAGCTACTTATGCTGTCCATGAAAAATTCCTATTGGCACACAATTTACATTGAATTTGAAAGGAAACTCAAAGCTACCCATGGACCCCAGCTTGGAACCTCTCTACTTAAAGCAAGCTCTATTCATGGCCTGTGAACTAATACTGATAAGCATGACCAGCTAAGCAGGTATAAGCCAGGATTACCTACCAGTACTCAAATCAGGGAATGCCCATGCTAGGTCCTACTTAGGTGTGTGTGTGTGTGTGTGTGTGTGTGTGTGTGTATACAGACCTGTGTGTATACAGGCTATCTCAATCACTGGTTGGCTTCATCTAGGCTCAAGTCAACACACCTAACCAATTCTTTCTTCTAAAGCATTTCCTTAAGTTTGTAGAGAAAACAAAACAAACATTTCAATGCCATGGCCCAGAAGTGACACATTTCACCTCCCCTCACAGCCCTTTTAGTCAGAAGGAGCCCTAGGAACCTGCCTAATGAGCCAAGAAAATGGGACCATCCCATGTGTTCCGAGAGAGAGAGCAGAGCATGGGATCCAGACATCTCAGGAGCCGTCCTCCATGCATCATTTGCATGAGGAGTCTGAGACCCAGGCAAAGTGATTTGCCTGAGGTCACCTCTCTAGGAGGTCAGGGCCGATGTTCTAGGCTTAATCTGTCATAGGCATGCCCATGCCCCAAACTACAGTCAGTACAGTACATGAAAAAGTAAAATGTAAAGAAAACACGTTCTTCCTTTACAGGATGTGCTTTGGGTGTGTCAGGGGCTGCCCACATAACTGGGACACCACATCCCGTGGGAGGCCTCCCCCATCCTATGCCTGGGGCAGGTACATCAGCAGCACCCCCTTGCCTGAGGTTAGCCATGTGTTGGAATACTGGCCATCAGGCCCACACTGAGCCAAGGTTGAGGCCAGATGGCATTGGTATCCCTTGGCATGGAGGGTATGTCTTTCCACTTCCTCAAACCTGAGCAGGGTCCCACCCTATGTGGGGACCAGAGAGACAGGTGGTACATAATCCCCTCTTCCTGTGGTTTACTGGGAAAGAATAGGAAGGGCAGGGAGTCAGTGTGGAGGTGTGAAGGGAGGCTTGCATTGGTTTTGAGGTTTGGTGGTTTTAGACATGTGCCTTGAGCAGAGAGCTCCCATCCCAAGGCCTTGCCCACAGCCACGTGGGAGACCAAGTCTTACTGGGGTTCAGGTCAAGTAGCCCATTCTACACACCCTGCACCAAACAGCAGTGGAGGTTCCTTGGATTCTTATCTTCACCTTGACAAAGCAGCACTTTCCCACAGGAATGGCTGATCAACAGCCCTGGGGTTATTGTCCCAGAAGGTTTAGAGTGAAGCTCTGTTCCTAATCTTATTGTGTTGGCTGCCTCCTCCCTGCTACACCTGGTTCAGGTATTGCTGAACTTATTTTAGGGGGTGTGGCTTACAGTAAAAGGGCCTTAAGCCTCTTACCCATCCCAAGGCTCAACTTTATTTCCCTGATAGTCTTTGTCTCTCCCCTACAGTCCGTCCCCAGCAGCTAATATGATATCTACACTTTAGAGCTGGTTGAGCCCCTCCAGTCTCAACAGAGTAATTTAGGCATGCTGTCTTGGGAGGGAAACCTGGACATTTTTGTCAGTAATAGGGCTACATTCTTTGCTTCGCAGTGGCATGAAGAGGCTGCATAACTCACTCTTCCTGGAATTTGTTCCTCCTGCTCTGGTAATCCTGGGTGAAGTGATGTAACCTCTTTGACTACTGCTTCCTGTAAGGATTTCTTTGGCAGGCCATTTTGGAGCCTTTGGCCCAGCAGAAGTTTCCTTTGTCTTCCTTCTTGTTCTCCCTTTCCATCACCCTTTTATTCCATCCAGAGACTTTCGGAATAAAGCCAGGAGCCGCAAATACTTTTCGTTTGCTTGAGCCGCTTGAGTTGAAAGCTAACTTAAGAACCAAGAGTTTTCACATTGAGTATCTCCGAGAAACTCTTACTCAGTTGATTACAACATTGCTAAACTTTTGGCAGAACACATGTTTACCCATTTAATTATCATTATTAAGTTTCTCTCCCACTCAAGTTTTTGGCTTTACATGTTATATCATTTTGGTTGTATTTATGTGTGGGTATGTAGAAGGACAAAAAGATACAATTTATTACTGTTGGCTCTCAGTGTACTCGAACTTTAATTTTTCTTTCAAGGACAGATATCTGAGAGGTATCTGTGACACTAAGTAAATACTCTTTTCTATAAATCTATTTTCTTTCATTTTCAGAAAAAGTCCCTTCCATTGGCCTTGCCCTCATCAAGTCTTACTCATACCTTAATCATGTCCTAGTTGAGTTATAGATGGTTTCTGTTTTGTAACTTGTATTAGTTAGCCAAAGGGGTGCTAATGTAAAATACCAACAAATGGGTTGGTTTTC